>VZRS01001618.1:1049435-1122795 GCA_013398055.1 Ifrita kowaldi
CTGTCCGCACCCCCCGTGCCGGCCGGGTGCTCGGGTGCGCCGCTTCGGGTGCTCGCACGATCGTGTGGTTTCTGGTTTGTCGGTAATGAAGTTGTGCTGGCGCGGGCGCTGGCGAGGCGCTCGCAGGAATATGCTGTGTTTACTGGCTGCGTGTCCTTTTTCCAGGTGTAGCTTAGAGATCTCAAAGAAAGAGGAAGCTGAGGGAGCTGGGGCTGTCTGAGAGGGACCTCATTAATTGTAGAAATATCTGCAGGGAGGGGTCAGAACACGACCGGGCTCTCCTCGGTGGTGCCAGCCAATACATCAGGAGGCTACGGGAAGGTGATGCCCAGAAAGCTCCACCTGAACACGAGGCAGAACTTCTTTCCTTTGCCTTGACTGAGCACTGGATCATATTGCCTGGAGCGGGTGTGGAGTCCAGAACCTTCAGGACACAATCCTGTGCCCTGTGCTCTGGGATGACCCTGCTGGAGCAGGGGGCTTGGACCAGATGACCCAGTGTGATCCCTTCCTACCTGACCCATACTGGGATTCTGTGAAAATCTTGATTTAGTAGAAGTGCATTGTAGCACTTGAGAGAAGTCAAGAACTGGCTTGCAGCCAGGACTGCATCCCTGGTTCTTCTCTCTCAGATGAATTCTAATAGCAAACACCAAGGACAGCAGAATCTGACCCATGGTAAACAATCTGCCCTGTGATATTAATGTGAGAAATGCAGAAAACAAATGATTTCTTTTTCTCTTAAAGAAAAACTGTGTTCCAGTGGAGGATGACAAAGACATGGTAATTGAAAGAAAAAAAAGTAAAACCTAGAACCAGAAATACTTTCTTAAACTGAGAAACCGTATGTTAAAAACACAGAGAAGTTACATGTCACAAAAAGGATTTTAATCATTTTAATTGAATGCCTTTTGCTGGTGAGGTTCAGGGGTTTTCTTTGCTGCATCACAGTAAGGTCTTCTCTGATTATTACAACAATTATGGGGAGAAGGCAGAACAGAATGTTACAGTTAGACAGAGCACCTCCCACGTTTCAGTGTGCTGGGATGGTGGGATGGCATGACTGGAACAGGAGAGGTCTGAGCACTTGATTTTTGTCAGCTAAATAGTTCTGTACAGAGGCTGAGCATTGTCTTGCTCTCAGGACCTGTAGCTCACGTTAAACCTGGTAATTGCCAAAGCAAGTGTTAGAAGCAAATGCTGACACAGGATACTTGTATTGGGAAAACAATCAGTTAAAATAGAGCTGGGAGAGGAAACTGAGTTGTTCTTTTATGAGCTTGACAATTTCGTGGATTTGCTTCTGTTTTCAATAAATGCTGCTGCTGCTGCACCTCAGCTTCTCCATGTTTTCCATGGAGGGTCTAATTTTGACTTCCTCCTTGTCATGAATTCCTACATCCTGGTGGTGCCAAAAACCTGAAGATTTTTAGAAAACTGTTCACTGGTTTGGCTTTCATGTCTGACTGGCTGTAGGTCAAAGTGGATGAACAGCACATCCCTAAGTGCAAGGTAGAATGTTTGTATTGCTGCTGAGCTGCCTCCAGGTTGTGCACAGGTGAGAGACCCGATGGTTTTGGGCAGGAAGTGAAGAGCTCAGGTCGGCAACTACGGTCATTTAGCAGACAGCTGCAGGGGTTTAACACCTTTCCCAGTTCCCTCCCTGCAGCTTTTTGTTGCCATCTCTGTGCAAATATAGGGCAGCAGGACTGTTGAATTGGAATGTGCTCATCTGCCTGGGGCATTTCAGTGCAAATTCTGCTGGTTTATCCCAGCCCCACTCTAATTAGCTTTGCACATTTGCAGAGGCTGAGATGCTGTTTTGGGAGTGGTAACCTCCTGTAGAGGAGACAAGGAGACAGAACTGCTGGTTATGTCTCAAATTGCTGCAGTTAGCTTTCCTCAGAGCATGTTGGAAAAGTTTACTTGTTCTTCTGACATTTTGTAGAAGGTTGCTGAAATGCTGATAACGTGGGGGGAGGAGGAAAAACAATATTTAGGCAAGTAATCTTCCACAGTGGAATAAAATGAATGACAGTTTTGGATGAACACAAGGAATATCGGAAAGACAAATTCTCAGAGCAGAGAAGGGTGAAAAGTTTTTCTACCTCACCTTTCTTTTTATTATGTCCAAGCTAATATTGCTATCCCAGCAGTTTTTAGGAAAGCCTCTGACAGCTTTTAACACAACAACCATTTCAGGGCTCTGGCTGTGGAGAGTGACCTTTCTATAATTGACACAACTCAGGATGAAGCCATTCTTTTCAAAACATGGGTCTCCCAAAGAAACCTTTAACCCCTAGTCTGAGAAGGGCCACTTAAACACAAGCTGTGCCTACTCAGCAAGCAAAGCATTTTAAAGTAGAGCAATTTGAAAGGAGGGGGGGAAAAAAGGCAGGTATTCAATTTGGTCTGCCTGTTCCTTATTAAGAGACTAAATTCTGGCACGAAATAATAAAACTGCAGTTTAAGAGGAATGTTAAATTACTTTATTACTGCATTTTCCTATCTATATGAAAACAAAATTCACTATTAAGATAACACAGTTTCAGGGTTTTTTGTAATTACACACTACATCTCACTAATACTGGGTATGTCTGAAAGGAGGAGGCAAGTGCAGTGGGCAGAAAAATCCTCAGTGCTGCTGTAAAACTGCAGGTGAAGTTCACCATGCTGTGAAAGTTGTGTTGACCTAGGGATTTAAATTAGGAGACAAAAATTCCTTTCTTAATACAAATCATAAGGCAGTATCCCTTGATAGTGCATAAAACCCCCAAAATTGATACTGCCTTGGAATTTCTACAAGGATGAGATAGATTGTAATGACATTTTAAAAGCTTTCTGAGAGTGAAGGCCATTTATCTCTCACGTATCTCTTACGTTGCGTAAGGATAATGTTAGAACTTTGGTGTCATAAATCTAAATTAAGGGGAAAAGTGGGGAGAAAAAGAGGCATGTTTGGGGATAATTGCTTCTTCACAAAGAAGTGAAATAGATGAGCTCATGGGATTTATCTGGGCCCAAATTCTGTTAGTCTATGCCAAAAGGTTTCTACATTTATAATTATGTGGTAGGCTACACATTTCCATAAAATCTGTGACTTTGTGCTGTTTCCTTTTTAATTGACAGAACATACGATAAATTCAACTTTAATCATTTCAGAGGACACCTAAGATAACCTACCATTTATGTGAAAATATCCAAACTAACCCCAGCTGAAAACCAACATAAAGAATGCTTTGTTGTCAACTTTTTTGCTTATGACATACTGTCTTTGATGTGCTCACAAATTTAGCGAATTTTCTCATGATTCGAAATATGACTTAGTATTTTTTGTCTTGATTGTTTGCTGTTTGAATGTTCTAGAAAGCTGAAAAACACAATAAGAGATTGTGATGTCTGATTCTAGAAATCCTCATTTTAAAAGACACCAAAAGTAATTATGGACAGCTGTGACCTGAAAGATCACTTTAGGTGCAATAAATATTCTGACTATTAGGAAAAAGTTGATATGAATTTGTGTTTTGATACTCACATAATCCAAGGTTTGCTTCTCTTTGGACGAAGCAACTTGATCCAAGTTCGTGCTCAGTTTCAGATATTTCACAAAGTCTACCACAGTGTATGTGGATTTCAGAAAGACTTTTTCAAAAATATTTCACTTATTAAATATTAAAGTACTGAAGTGTCATGAAAAAATACTTGTTTCCAGATATCAGATTCAGAATTGCAAATATAATGGCAATAATGAAACGAAGAAAGTTTAATTAGCTGTTAAATTTGGCACCATCTCGCTTGAGATGAGAGAGAGGAAAAGCAGATTTGTACTGATGTAGCAGAAATTTTCCTTGGATAGATGTGGAGAGCTGAGCTCAGCAGTCATTGTGAAGCTGTACAGGTTGTCTTCAGCTCTCTCCAAATGATGTTGAGAGCTCTGCCAGATGCTGCAGCTGCGAGTCCCATTTTGGTTTGCACACAAATTATTTTGTAATAGTTAAGATATTTTATTAGCAAGGCAGCAGACAGGCAATGCTAAAGGAGTAACAAAATTCTGAAACGGGAAGGTGTGCCACCCTTACGGAGGGATGAGTTGGGGTTCAGATGCAAACAGAGCAGCTCCTGACGGACTGCCTGAGGCACCGGTGCTACCCCCGACTGTGCTCCTGCTGAAACCGACCCAGCCCGCAGCGTAAGGACTCGGCAACAGCTGCAGGGAGCTCTTTGTCTTTCTGTAAAAGATAAACTCATCCCTCATTAACAATGTAAACAACATGAATCTTTTGGTTTCTTCTATTTCCTTTCAGACGCTTTGAAACAGACGATCAAAATGTAATAACAGTCAATGTATTTTAAATGTCACTTCTGTTACCTTCATTCTGTTTAATCAAGACAAGCCGTCATTTTCCAGGTGGATTAATCTTATTGAGTGGTTATGTGGCTAATGTAATGTAGATCTTAATTAACACATTAGCAAGCAGAACTATTAAGATGGAGGCTATGAAGGCTTGCGGATGTGGTCTTCTGAAAATACACCAGATTCAGGGGCTGGCTTAGAAAAGCAAAGGATTTGGCTAAATTTGACAGAAGAGGAGTTTTAGATTTCTGGTTGTGTTAATGGTGATAGCATGAGTTGCTCTGTTCAAAGTTAGGTGATGAAGTTTGGTAAATACCATCAGAGATGATTGTTATCCTGATTTAGAAATTCATAATAGTATTTATTTGCTCTTTGTGAAATGCAGTGAACCAACAGATCTTAATTTTATTTCAGTTATAATTTGCTTTTGATTCTGAAAGCGATGACTCCTGTGAAGCCATGCTCACATGAATGTCAAGATGTGCCTAAATTTTTAGGTGTATCAGGTGTGTCATATTTTACTAAAAGCAAGATGTTTAATTTCACTGCCACATTGATTGGCTGCAGCTGAGCCAGAGTCTTATGCAGACACTCCCTTTGACGATTTTCTCTCCTCTTGCCACAATAGAAAATTAGGATGATGACCAGACAACCTGAGATTTTGGGTTTGTACCAGAAGCTGTTTTCCTGGACTTCTGGAAGCCCATACACTCAGAAGCTTCCTTCCTCCTTCCTTCACAAAGCAGCTCATTGGTACCTCAGCATCTTCAGCAGAACTGAAGTTCAGTATGTGCCACAGCAGCTCCTCCAGACAAATTCTCATTGCCTGGCTTTTTAGCTCATTGTAGCTGAGGGAATTTGTTTTGCAGTAGCAGTCAATCTATTGTACACATTCCAGAAATAATCTGTTCTCACTTGAGTCCTAGGGCACTTAGGTGATAGTAGATAATTTGAAGTGTAAGTTCATATGGGGACTTGTCAGTATGGTAACAGTGCATAGCACTGATCTTTCCACTGAAGATGTTTGTATAGAAAAGACGTTTTCTACTTTATTTTATTTGCCTTTCTGGAACAATAAGACATGTCTGGTCATATAAGTAGCAAATTTACCTAAGGAAAAAAGTTAAATTATCATGGAGAACCATAGTAATTCTCCCACGGTCTTTTCTTGGCAAAAATTCAGTGGAGTCTATTTTTATATTGAATGGTTTCCTTTACACAGCTGTACCATAAATTTTTTTAGAATTCCAAGTCATCTGTGAAAATCCCTGGCTATATAAAAAGAACAAAAGAAAAATAAGCTAGATAAAAAGATAAAGTAAGCTATGTCTGTAGCAGTGATTTATACGAAATATAGAATTACAGGAAAAGAAGGTAAAGAGAATTTAACCAACTCCTTATATATTAGGGGTTTTATTAGGGGTGATATTTATTCCTTGTATTTAATTTGAGGTTGTCCACATTATTTTGGTGGTTCATTTATGATCCACTGGAATGGTTATTCTGATAGATATTTTTCAAGGGTGCCATCAAGATGCAATTTGCAGTCATCCCTGTGATAGAGGCACACAGTCACAGCACTGGAGTTAATTGCTGTTTAAATGTGATGTCTGTGGTGTGACACTGCTGGTAGCCAGATTTCATTTTTAATTTTAATTTTAGCTACAGTGTAGAATACTGTAGTTATAAATAATCAAGTGTATCTGGTTTCAGTGTAAATACAGTTCTGCCTCCATAGCTGACACTGCTTGACATCAGTTAAATTAAAGGCTGACTGGGCATGTCCCATCCGCTGCCACCTTGAATCTGACCTCCAGCTCACAGATGAGACCTGCTGACAACTTAGCAGGGGGAGTTTGCACTGCTGTTGTCATGGATTGCCTGTCTGATAGCTTCAAAGGCAAATATACTTGAATGCTAAAACAGTCTTTTCAAATGTATATGCCAAAATAGTAATTCAGCTGGGTAAATAAAACAGCAGTTTAAATGAATAAGTGTTATTTAGTTGATGAATATATGTTTGACTGAGTGATTGAAATGGCTCCCCTGGGTAAGATGAAGAAGTGTGCTTTTAAAACTCTTTTGTAGATGTTTATAGAGAGAAAATGACAGGGGAAAAAAAATCGAGTATCTATGGGGTTATGAGATAAACATGAAACTTTACAACAGTCGCCCACAACAGAGAGAATGATCTTGGGATTCATTTGTTCACAGCAGTATGAGTAGTAGGGGTTAGTCTTTCTTCACAGATTTGTCAGTTTGTCACATCTGTAACTTCACTTAAATGCAGTTGATGCTCTTTGAATGTGATCTGCAGTGGTCCATCACATGGAAAAGCTTCTAAAAATAGTTGGAGGGGAGTGAGTCAGGTGGCAAGATACGTTCTCTGCATTAGGAGGTGAGAACTGAAGGGAGCTATAAAAAAGTTTGAGTCTCTAGTGACAGGGTTTGCCAGTGAAGCTGTTAGTGCAGAAAAAGACATTGCAAATACCAAAGCTAGGATGATGGCCTGCTTTTCAGGTTAAAAAAAATAAATTTAAGCCTCTTAACTGAGAAAAGAGATTCAGTGGTTATATCTACTTTGCACTTCCTCTCCGTATTTATATCCTGGGAAGGAAGGAACATGAAGAGGCCAGTGCTGAGACACCTCCTGTAATATTTTTATTTACTGCTCTGCC
Organism: Ifrita kowaldi; assembly: GCA_013398055.1. Lineage (NCBI taxonomy): Eukaryota > Metazoa > Chordata > Aves > Passeriformes > Cinclosomatidae > Ifrita > Ifrita kowaldi. The sequence goes on from VZRS01001618.1 coordinate 1,056,468, forward strand.
TTCCTCATCTTCAAGGTGAGAATTGTTAATAATTCTGTCACTGTTAAGAATTCTGTTTCACAAGTAGGCATCTGAGAGCAGCAAGATCATGGCCAACCCAGGTGCACTGGCAGTATCAGAGCAAGGAGTGGTACCAAGATGTTGTCACTAGTTTTGTGTCTCATACCAACAAAGGTAGCTCAGCAGGAATTTATGAGAGCATGATTCAATAATGCATAATCTTTAGAGTTTATTGATATCTTGCTAGACTTAAAACTTTATAAGTTGTTAGCTAAATTTGCAAATATGAAACCTAGATTTTAGTACAACTTCAAGCATTTCTAAATTTTGTTATTTCAGCATTGTAATGTAGCTCCATAAAAACAGGATGTCATGAATTAAATTCTTAAAAGCAAAAGGAAAGGATCCTTTCAGCATGCCAGAGGTGAGGCAGCAGCTGTTCCTGGCAGATGTGGCACAGGCTGGATATAGAGCGTGCTGTGCTACAGAAATACAGACTGAAAAGAGTCACCCATCCGCCCCATTTGCTGCAGGTTAAATATATCTCAGTCACTTGTGAGAGCTGATCATCTAACCTGCTCTTAAAATCCTCTGCTGTGTTGAACCCCTGTCGCAATTCCCTGCCCAGGGAGATTTTCCTAAAATGTTCCAGAAGGAGTGATTTGGAGAGCTAGAAACCAGGTCATCTGTGTTGTAGAGAAAAATAAAAGAGCATCTGTGGGGAGATGATTCCAAGGATAATATCAAACTGGACTGAATCTTTCAGTGTGAGAAACCTGAATCATGTCTCTAGGCTTGCTGATACCTACAAATTCAATTGTCTTATCTGCAGTTTTCACCAATTTTCAACATCATAACTTCAAAATTTTGATGAGAAATACAAAGGAATGGTCATCTTCTAGTAATTATTTTGGGGAAAGTCTGATATCCAATTTATTTTTTATCTTTACATGCTGAAGTAGTTGGAATGTAACTCTGGTTCTCCTGATCGCTGAGATTTTATTATTTTAGCTTAATTTAGGTGTTTGAGGTTTCTTGAGTCCTTTCCCAAATAAAAATACAAAGCAGAATTTTGGATATCCAAAGGAAGCTGAGGCTAAATTTATCCAGAAATATTAACCTTGATCCTCCATTAGAATTAAATTTACTTACAATTCTAGAGAAGATATACTCAACAGATTTAGAAGCAACATAATTAGTAAAAGTCACTGACAGTTTTGGAGTTGCTGTAATAGCCAATGAAACTATTACTGCCAGCAGAGACTATTGTGGCCTTGCCATTCACATGCTCAGAACATTTGCTGCACTGGATAATAATAATTCCTTGAAATAGCTTTTTCTTTGACTGGTTGGCTATGAATATATTGCTGCTGAAGAACAAGGTTCTTCAGAGTGTGTCAAGGAGCCTTTTTCAGATTAGATACAGTTGATGTTCATTAAAGAATGCACAGTCTGCTTCCAAAGAAATTATTTACAGCACAGTTTTAAGAATATTGAAAAAATATTCATCATTTATTACCATATCTTGGAATTGTGAAGTAAATGTAATGTTCTCAAAGGAGGTGAAGGAGCCTGCAGTCTTATGCTGACTCCCCAGCTCTGCCAGTGATTCCAGTACAATATGCAACAGGTGATTTTTTTGTGTGTCCTCTGTCCCTGGCTTTCCTCTCTATGTGGGTGGGTGAGGCCTAATTTAAATTCCAGCGAGATGGTGCCTGCCTTCATTGAGAGAGGAACCTTGAGATATCCTCTGTTGCAGTAATCCATTAGAAATGAAATCCTGTAGTTTCCATGAAGCAGGACGTGTTTGGAGCTGGTTGCTCTCTGTGCTTCTGGTGGCTCTAAGGGCACATTGCTCGACACTCTCAGCCATTTTTCCTTTCTTTGCAGCCTGTGGTTGCAGCTTCTTCTGCTTTCTCTTTCTTTGTTAGTGCTGTGATGTTATTGTAGACCCATTAACATAGAAAATGAAAAAACAAACAAGTTGCCAAAAACTGTGTAGCAGTTGGTATTCAGAGCATTCTTTTACCATTTCAAAACACTGCCAACATAGTATCTGTTTCATTATGTACAAGTGTAAGTGCTGCTAACATAGATAATTTAGAATCTATAATTGAAACCGTGCTTTTGCAGCTCTCTCAATTAAAGATAGTCAAGACAGAAATGCTGTTATGTACTTACCTGCTGGAATTAAATGTTATTCTGTGCCATCCCATTACATTCATACAGTGCAGGAATATATTTCAAAAGTAACTTGCCATTTATTGAAAATAGCATTACACCACAGCAAAAAAAAAAAAAAAAAAGGGCATGAAGTAAACACTGAGCTTTTTACAAATGCTATCAGGTTATGGCAGAGGTATCACTACCATCCAGTGTGTGTTAATAGTGGTATTAGTGATACCTTAACATTTCTGTGACTGTTAACAGATATTTTCTGTGGTTTTCTGCTTATTGCAGTGTCTGTTGTAAGAATTTTTAAGTGGATTTCTCACCATGTTGTTTGGGAATACAGAACACAAAATTGAACTTTGCTGCATATTGTAACTGAAAAGCACTGCTAACTCCGTGTTCTGCACTCCATGTTTAAAATATGTGTAGCCTCAAAACCTGTTCAGCTGAGAACAGAAGGGATTTGCACCATGTTTTAAAAGTTGACTATTTCATGGGCTGGAAGCCAGAGCACTCAACCAGAAAGGTCTTGTGTCTTGTCTTCAATAATGCATGCTGGAAAACCAACAAATGATGGTTTTTAACTAACCACAGCACGAGGGAAAAAGGCTTGTAGATAGACCCTGCTTCAGGCAGAGAGAACTTAAAAGGCACTGCACAGAGTTGTGCTAACTTTGTTTAAAGGAGAAGATGCATGTTAGAGTACAGAAATTATCCTCTAAACCCTTCTGTGTGCATTTCATTTCTTCTGCCAGCTCTCTTGTCTGTGACCTAAAGTCTGTTAGACTACTTTTGTGAAAAAAACAGTAGTAATAAAAATTTGCAATCAGTTAATTTAGATTGAAGTTACCCTTCAGTTGACCTTTCTGTCAATTTTTTATACCCTGGTTATGTACAAGATGCAACTGAAAAGAGAAAAGGGAGATTCACATGTACTTAATTGACTCTCTACTGTTGCTATTTGATCAGTGAGGAGCAATCACAAAATAAAGGGTTTGAGGAATGAGAAGATTGCTGATGCTCCACAGAAGAAAAAGGGTTGCGGAGTCTTCATATATAAGGGCCAAATTCTTACATACTTACTGAGACAGCAGGCAGATTGCATCAGAATAAGAAAGTTACAGCTTGATTTAAGAGGTGTCACTGCCACAGATGTTCATCTTGAATGAATAAAACTACCTGTATTAAAACCAGTTATCTCATTGGGTTTATCTTTGCTTTTGTTTTATAGGACCATGGGTCACTAGGAATAGCAGCATAGATAGCGGAGAAACAGAAGTTGGCCACAGGGTCACCCAGGAGGTGCCCCCTGGAGTTTTTTGGAGGTCTCAGATCCATATCAGCCAGCCACAGTTCCTGAAGTTCAACATATCCTTAGGGAAGGATGCTCTTTTTGGTGTTTATATAAGAAGAGGACTCCCACCATCACATGCCCAGGTATTTTATCAGTGTGTTTGTCGGCTTTGAATGTCAGAATGCGAAAGTCTAGAACGTCTTTGTTGGGTTTATGTTAGAGTTCACGGAATTCAGGTTTAGGGATTCCTGTGAATTCCTTCATTTGTGATATTTGACTGAACACCTTGGTATTAACATTTTTAGGTTGTTACATACTTCAACAATACATTTATAAAAGAAGTAATTATGTCCTTGCCATTCAAACAAGGTTTTAAATCTCTGATATAATCGTGGCACAAATTGGGATAAAACTATCCAGTTATCTAAGAGACAAAAATGATGAGCTGGGGACCAAAATCTTTGATCAGAGTTAGGAGTAAAGGAGTGAGGAAGTTTACATGGGTTTATTACCTCTGCTTCTAAGAATTTGTGAAGAAGGAGCTTTGGCTGTGCAAAATCCATCACCTTACTGTAGAAAGCTGTTCTAAAATGTTCTGTGAGTTACTGAATGGATGTGTTTGAGTGGTAAAAAATCAGGATCAGCAGTGCAGAGCTCAAGGAGGAGAGGACATGTGGTCAGTTTTCCGTGAACTGCACGTTAGCACATGGTGTCCTGGAATCTGATACAAAGACTAAAAAGATTGGGAAATTGCAGAGGGCTGTTGACTGATTTTAAGTCATTTCCAGCCATTCAGGCAACACGAAAAATATATCTACAGAGAATATGTTCCAGGATGGGAGCCTTTCTTAAGTGTGTTTGATTTTGGCTGTAATGCTTCATTCAATATGTTGTCTTGAGGGTGAAATTATGTCTGTGGATCTTCAGCTGTTCGAGTGAGGTAATGGCATCATTCACTGCCCGTGTCTCATTTAATTCAGAATTTTGGTGCTCGCTTTCCCTATTCCATCATTAATAAAATGGCAATTTAGTTGAGGAAAACAAACAAAAGTATAAATCATGAAATGAAAATTACTTAGGGCAACCAAAGCTCCAAAGCAATCGTCAAAGTTTGCTATAAATACAGGTTAATTTTAATTTTTTGACTAAGACATGATGGAAATATGCCTGTATCTTTTACAAGAAATCCAGTTGGGAGAAGCTGGTAGCACAAAATATTTTTTTTAATTCAAGGTGAACTTTATATTGCAGTATGACCAGATGTATTTGTTCTAGGTTTCATTATGATGTTCTCATCTGAGAAGGCTGTGATCAGGCAAAGTTTTTTTTCTTTCATTCCACCTCACATGGATAGAATATAAATTTTGTGACCTTTCTGTTAAATTAAATAATGAGAAATATCATCTGTGTTTCCTCTTGAGCTGGATTCCTCCTCAGAGGACCTGTTTTCCAGTCTGCAAAGGAAGCAGTTCTAAACCTGTTCATAAGTGGGGTTAATGAAATCCACTGTATATAAACTAGTATACAGCTGGTCAGAATCTGCAGTATAAACCAACATAAACTTTCCCACATTCAGCAGGGTCCTGGTGCCTGTTAATAGGGTGATACAGCCGGAGATTCCTTGGCATTTTTGCCCAGCAATCAAAATTCAGTCAAGCTGCTACCAAGAGAAATTATTTTAGAATGAAAAAGGCAAGCTGTTACAGACCTGAGTTAGTGAAAAGAAGCCTTGTTCTGACAGAAAGGAGCACAATACTTTTATATGAATGAAAATAGTCTGAGGTTGACACCAGACGATATTTTAAAATTGAAATTTAAAATCTTTGTTTCTGTAGGTTAGGGACATGAGCTCTAAAGCAGTGAACAGCTTGACAGTTCATCACTGATCAGTGCTCATATGTCAAGCTGAGTAAAATCCTTTGTGGGAACAAGTCAATAATCAGCAAATTAGGTACATGATTAACCTGAGACAACAAGATGCAGTTCCTGTCTGAGAGCCCTGCTGAGATTTAACCTTCTCAGTATTACTGTTTAGCAAATATTCCAAATGCCTGGTTTAGTCAGTCAAACTGATGTAGCTGTAAACTTGTCTGGATGCAGCCTGTGTGCCATGTGCGTGGGGAGTGGAGCTCTAGAGGAGAGGCAAATACGCGGTTTTGAGTGGCAAGCAGACTACAAACAGGAATGCAGAGCTTTTGAGCAAAATCCTTCCAACCTGTGTTGTGCTATGCAGAAATGACAAAATGCACATCGCAGGCTTGAATGATCAATAGGAATTTAGTAGAAGAGAGTCATATTGATAGAATTGATAATGTATAGAAAACAAACTGTAAATGTCAAATAATGCATGAAGCGACTCTGCAGAGCTTACAGCAATTATGATGTTGCTACATGCTGGTAGCATGTTCCAAATGATGCATGAAATGAGGTAACCTGATAGGAACTTCACTGGAATGTCTGGAGAAGGCAGTGCATGGAGCTGTATTGTTTTCATTTCCAGCAGCGTGTTTTATACTTATAAATTTTTCATGTCAAAATGAAAACTCTTTTCATTCAGAACTGGAAATGGCTTTATTTGAAAAAAACTTGGAGAGCAGGGGAGCGTCAGTGTTCCCTCGGTTTTTAGCAGGTGCTCAAACACTTTTAGGTGCTCTGAGCACCTCAGAGTTACCTGATGGTCCCCGGGCTGTGAGTGCTGGGTGCTGGCCTGAACTGGCTGGCTTGTGGCACATCCAAATGTGGGAACAAACCTGTTGGCTGCCATCGTGGGTGTCAGATGTTTTGTGGCTGTATTTTAATGAATAATTACCAACTGGATTTTATGAAGAACTAATTTTAGAGCGCTTTGCAAACAAGTTTTCCTGCCATATGTTTTCCTGGCTGCTTAGATCCTACAGGGCTTTGGCATAAAGGCGAATGCTCGCCACAATGCCAAGCATGCTCCCCCTCTCCTGTTGAATATGCATCCCTTGTTGAGACAAGAGCTCTAGGAGATCTTTCTTTTCAATTCCTAATCTCAAAAACTCTTAGGCATTTTGTGGAGGCATGCAAATTGTTTCAAATCTAAGAAAATCCCTGAAGATTATGCTGGCTCTCTGCATTTCTGGTCCTGAGCCCTGCGAGCTCTCTCTGCTTCGCAGTGGTCACAAGGGGTTCCCTTCCTCTGGGTGTGACTGGGCTCAGTGGGTCTGTGCTGGATGGATGGGCTTGTGCAGTGGTGGAGTCACAAGCATAGGTGTAAAGTTCCCAAAGTGTTCTGCTGACTCCCCATGGTTACTGGAAAAAGAAAGTCCTTATTAGCCTATGAATAAAATGCATCAGAGGGTAGAAAGCACTGAATGGAGAAATTATAAAAATAAATTGCCCAGAAAGAACTTAGCATGAGATTTTAGGTTTGTAAATAAAAGTAAGCAGTAGGATTTCAGTATGCTGGGTAGTAAAAATAAACAAGCTCACCGCGAGAGTGAATTTGGAATTTGTTTAGTAATGTAGGCTGGCAAGTCGCTTATATTGGGCTTTAATCATAGTAAGTACGCCCTGCTGCAAAATTGAACTCTGATGATGTAGTCATTTGGGATTTCTGCTGCATGTTGTTCCTGAGCAGTTTTAGCCATTTTTATGTGACTTTCAGTATGAAGCCGTGAAATATAAAGGATCATTAAAAAAGAAAACAAAAAAGCCAAAACTCAGTGAAACTTCCAAATTACTTCAGAGATTTAGTTTGGTTTGACATGTCTGTTCCCTAATTCGTGTGATTTAGTGGCCTCTTCCTTAGCAGTTGTGTGTGTGTGTTAGATTAAGAATTCCACAGTTGCTTTTTAATGATCATGAAATTACTTTTCTCCTTTTCCTAGATGGGTCTTCTAATCTATTCATATATGCCAATAAGTAGCTTTAAAGCAAGAGTGATATCTTCAGCACAACATTATGTATAAGTAATTAATCATGCAAGGGTGGTAAATCAGAAAATCAACAGGGCCGTGAAAAGCAAAATGGTGATTCAGCCAAGCATGGGAAGAAATCTTATCTGCTTGTGAATTCACAGTGTCATCTCCGTGACCCTTCAGTCAGGGATTTTCAATTTTAGGCCACATACACCTAGTCCTTACTGACGTATTAAGATTAATAAACCCGGGGAACCACCAGCAGATACATTAACTTCCTTCTTCTTTTTTCCCCTCAGTCCTGAGAAATCCAAAGAGGGATAAAAATTTATTGTTGTTTTCTTTATCACTTTGAACCGGTACGTCAGCATTCACAGAGTTATCCAAATTCAGTCATTTTGCTTTTGCCTGGGCATTAAATTATTTGTCATAATTTGATTAAAGAGGGGCAATACCAGTATTAATTGTACCAAAGTTAAAATTGTTGTGCCAAGGGACCTGCTCTCACTAGGTCACACCCCATCATCGTGAAAAGAGATTCTGCAGCTGAAACTACTTCAAGCAGTTTCAGGCTGAAAACTCTTCCCCTTCGATCTGGCCAACTGCTGAGCCTTCTCTACTATATGAGGTGGAATCAGCATCAAACAGAGGGAGGCAGAGGAACCTGCCAGCACAAGCAGAGACGAACAGCATGTTGCCAGTGAGAAATGTCAGCTTTTATTGCTACTTCCTTAGTTGACCCTTTGTGAACAATCGTTCTGAAGAGCACAATTTCTTTTTCCCAAGATGTTGCCCAAGTAATAACATTTCCCAAGGAGGCGATGAGTCTGTCCTTAACCTCTGACTGTTAGACAATGGGCTTTAGCAATCTTTCCAAATGTCATTGATTTCAGAGATAGATATATGTGTGTTTGGTACCTCACATATCCTGAAAGTTACTGGCATGCCAGAATTCTCTACATCTCTGGCATGGTTTGCCTGAATTTTACTAATTTATCTGATTTACCCTTCCCCATAAAAATCGTATGTGGAAACTGGCACAAGTGGATGGCAATCTGATACTGAGTGACACTTTTTATTCCACTTCTCTTGCTTTGTCCCTCATTTGAAAGCATAGGATAATAGAGTGGATAATGCAGTCACTGTGATGATATCTCTCAGCATTAGTAGATTTGGGCTCAAATCCCTCCCTGCCGTGGGTTTCCTTTGTGGCTGCAGCTCGGTGTCAGTTCCCCATGTTTACCAGGAAGACAATAGTTCTTCCAGACATTTCTCTTTGTTGTAAGGCCGAGCATACCAGGGCTCTATATTCCTGGTACATAAGAAGTTTTCAGCTAGAAAGGTGAGGTTTTATACCCCAGTTTTAGATAGACGTGATGGCACTAGAGTCTTAAATTCATCTGTCTCTTCCACTAGAAGGGAGAATCTTCATTATTTAATCGCATATCATGAACAATTTGCTAGGACTCACAGTTAATGAGTGGAATAGAGTGTACAAGGCAACCCTCTCTGGATGTTTATTCTGTTTAGGAGGCAAGATTACAATTTTCTGTTTAAACTGAAAGCAAGGGGAGGTGGATGTTTCTCATAGCTGTTGTGGGCACAGCCTGTAAGTGTTAGAGATAACGGAGGGAAATGCAATGAAGCTACTGGCAAGCAAGCACGTACTATTACTGTATTTTATTGAACACATACGTCTTTCTTTAGACATGTCTATCTATCTCTATCTACTCCTACACAGATAAATGTGTCTAAAACAAGATGTGTTTTCATAGGGGACTTGTTATACAGCTATCAAAAGATTAGATATATTGTTTTTGTTGTTTCTTAAGGGCTTCCCTTAGATAGGGACCATGAGATCTACTCAGTTGAGCTTGAAAGCTCCAGAATCACAGACATTAAACACAGGAAAAAAACCTATTAGGACAGCTAGTCCAGCTGCTTTGTTATGCAGAGTTATTCCCTGTTGTAGACTAACCAATATTTCTTCCAGTCCTGTTTAATTGTGGCATCTCCATTGGGAGGCTATTTACTGAGCTTAATAGATGAGAAGCTTATCTGACATTCATCTTAGATTTCTTTCTTTCTTTTTTTAGTTTCAGGCCATTAATGGTGCCATCGCTCTTATACTCTAAATAATCACTTGCTCTGTTTGATCCCTTTTCCAAAGATTAATGCAATGTTCTACCTTACTTGGAAACCATCCAAACAGAAATTCTCAGTTCTCCTTAGAATAAGTTCAATTCCCTTATTTGTGTTATTCTTTTCCATGCTCCCTCTGGTTTTCGTATCACACTTGCCCTGATTGTTCCACATACAACCTCAGGTAAGCAACTTTTACTCTGTGACGTAAAACTCGTGCAGTGTGTTTTTATCTGGTGATGAGTTATATTAGACAAACTCATTTCCTGTCTGTGCTATTCCTGTTTCACGTTCTGGGGGGCTTCCATTCAATGATATGTCTGGAGTTACATCTCAGATGTCAGTTCCTGTTGCAAAAAGAATTTATTGTAGGTGATTGCTTAGAAAAGGGTGTGGGTCTCCTGGGTCTCTGAAAGCTATGAAGGAACCTGAAAATAACGGGTCAAATAATAGATTTCAAATTATTTCTCAAAAAACATCCTGTAAATTTGTACATTTTATGATCACCTATGCAGAGGAAGGATGCATAATTCCTAGGTCACTGTTTAAGACAGAATAAAAGTCACGGAATGTCTATATGTTCCATGGTGAACTAGTAAATGTTAGTTTCACATTTCTTCCAGAAATACTACTTTATGACAAGGTAGAGGAGAAAATGGAGGGTCAGCTTTTGAGCTGAAATACTCTGTATTCAGGTCCATTTGTTTGGAGTTTTGTTTGTTTGTGTTCTTTTTTTTTTTTTTTCCCTCGTGTTTTCATTTTTTTCACCCTGCAGTATGATTTCATGGAACGTTTGGATGGGAAAGAGAAGTGGAGTGTGGTGGAGTCCCCACGGGAGCGCCGGAGCATTCAGACCCTGGTTCAGAACGAGGCCGTGTTTGTTCAGTACTTGGATGTGGGTTTGTGGCACCTGGCCTTTTACAACGATGGCAAGGACAAAGAAGTGGTCTCTTTCAGTACAGTCATTTTGGGTAGGTATTTCCACAAGCTGGGCATTTTTCCTCTCTGTTTATATCTTCCCTTACCGAAAGTTGTAATATTTTCCTGCAGTCCTCAGTATTTGGCCTGTTTGTCCTTATGTTATGCTGTGCATTTTTTTCTCAACACTACTCTGGCAAAGAGTCAGTAATGGGGTGTGCTGACTTTAATTCACTCATTTTTTTCTTAATATTTAGCATTCCCATAAATCTTGAGTTTAGTTTTGGAAAACAAGGCTCAGATAAGTTCAGTGTGGTTTGAAGCATTCCCTAGCTAATATTCTTTTTCCTTATCTCTGTCATTTTGATACTTTTTATTTGCTTCTCTGAAGAAGCTTCTTTACACCCATGTGGAATAGTATCCAACAGGAGAGCTATTTAATCTTGGTGGAAAGACAGCTCAAGAAACTGATACCTGCAAATGAGATTATTGTTTGCAGCCACCCTAGAGATTAATTGAGTCAGTTAATTAGCTGTATGTTGTTTTACAGCTTACTACTCACCTAATAGTGAGTCGTCTCCTCAACGTGGTAGAAGAACATCCAGCTGCAGTTTTATTAGAATAGGATTACATTCAGTTGAAAATCAAACTGAGTCTAAGTTCTCCAAGCTTTATTAGATTCGTTGACCTTTGAAACACTTAAAGAACTTTGCTGACCATCTTTTCACAGTGGTATAACAAATTCTGAGGTATCCTGTGTGATATTCTGTCCTGGCTGGTGAAGTGTTAAATGGCCCTGTGTTGTATAAATCTGTAATTACTGTTAGTTTAGGGAAAGAGAAACTGGAAAAAGTACAAGTGAGATTTTAGACTTTATGAAGAATAGTCAGAGGTGTTTTCTAGTCTTGCCTGGTTAATAATATGAGCCTTAGTTTTTTTTTCCTTTTACATTAGAGTAACATTCAGTTTGTTGGCTTAAGTCCCAAAGGATGTAGGTGGATAATCAATACTGGCATTAAGTACCAACATAATTGTTTCTGTTAACCTGAATTAAGATGAAAAAAAATACTTTTCTATGAATGTTGAATATATATATATTGTTTTGCGTATTTCCCCATAGAAGGCTTTTTCCACTTCTCCAAAAACAAGAACATTTGTGCTTCTATCTTGTTATGCCCCTGTTGTGCTTAGAAAACCTTAGAATATTATAAGCTGCCCTTAAAAAAGTTGCCTGGTCAAGGCTATAGCTTTCAAGAGCATCAAAGGTCTAATAGCCAGGTAGGCTACTTGATCGTACAATGATAGTAATTGAAATGAAATCTGGAGAAAAGTATAGTGTTTTATCTGGTTCAGAGGTGGTTCTACACACACCTTGTATCAGATGCTTCATAATGAAAGGCTCTGAGACAGCTGAACGTCTCTCTGGTGGGGAAGAGGAGGAACAATAACAAAAATTATGTAAACTCCCAGACAATACTGAATTTACCATGGTTTTGAATATATAGAAAATGCTTTTGTGTGTCATGAAGGAAAATAATGAATACATCTATAAACAAGCTTCTTCATGAGACAAATTGATATCTTTGAGCATTACATTTCAATTTTTCTTTTCATTGTTTACATGAATCATTTCAAGAGGCCAAGCTAATGACATCTCTTTGAAAATTTGCTTTAGACTTTCTTTATTTGGTGTCCTGCAACTGTGAAATTAGATTTAAAGTTCTACTTGAATCCTTTTTTTCTTTGCAGTTTAATTTGACAAATAAAACTACTCTCTATAGTTCTGCGAGTTCCAAATCCAGATTTTATTTTCTGTGCTGTACAGCAGCTTGGTTTGCTGCCTGGGGCTGACAGAACCATTTAGTTTGGAACCACAGGTCCCACAACAACAGGGAGTGATAGTGAAGAGTAATATTCCAATTAGATTTTTGTTCCAATAATTCAGTGTCGAAAATACGTTCTGCTGAAATCAAACAGCTTTCAAATTAAAATAATTTTAAAAATTAATTTCAAAAATGAAATTTTATTTTTAGGTTGTTATTATGCAAAGCAGCGTATGCTTTATCCAAATGATAACATAAATTGTGGAAAACAAGTATTTTGGTACAGCAGAAATGTTATCAGGCTGATGTGTCTACTCATATTACTGAAGTCATCAACATTTCAGTCAGTCACTCAAACTTTAATATTAAACTTTGTCCTCTGTTTTTACAGAACTCTTCATCATCTTCTTGCACAGCCACTTGCACCTTTTAATTTCATTTTTTCAAGGCTGGAGTAGATTTGCCAGAGCAAAAAAGCTCCTCTTTGTCATGTTCAGCAGATACTTTTGTCAGCTTAATTAATGAGACTTTAGATGCCTATAGAAGGAAAAGAAGACACAGTCCTTGGGATAATCTGTTTCCCGTGGCCCAGTGGTTGTGCAAGAGCAAAGTCTCATTGCAAAAGGGAGAGTGTTGATTTTCCTGATGAAATGTTGTGTTTGCTACATAATATAAACTCAAACATGGCGTAGAGGTCTTAAGAGGTCCTGCCTATTTTTGGAACAGAGGATTTGAGCACTATCAGACGTCTCTGGGTTCTAATAGTGCCCAGAACTTAGTATGTGACTTTAGTATGCCCCTAGATCTCTACACTTACGCATGCGGCTATAAAACTCTGTGCATTCTGCTTCACCTGAGCCTTGTGGCTTTAATATTGTTAGGGGTTGTTCTTTTAAGTATTGAAGGCAAATTAAAATGGAGAAAAATTAAACAAGAAATCTGTAGCCTTAACAGGAACCAACCGATTAATGTGCTTGTGATGCTTTAATTTCAGACTCAGTGCAAGACTGCCCACGTCACTGCCATGGGAATGGCGAGTGTGTATCAGGCGTCTGCCACTGTTTTCCAGGATTTCATGGAGCAGATTGTGCTAAAGGTATCATTTTCCCTGTATTTACAAATAACCACAGTGTGTGTTTATGATCTATTGATCTGCAGTGCCTGCTAGCTAGCATGGGTCCAAGCTAGATTCAAATAGAACAGTTCGCTATTTTTTTTTAATAAGATCTCAAGTTCAGTATGATCAAGAGGAAGTATTGCCACATTGCCAATGAGCTTGCATAGCTGCAGCTTTTTCTGTGGCTAAGGTAGTAGACAGAAATGGCAGAAAATATTTATTTTCTGGAAAAGTGGATGAACTATCAATTCTTTCTGATAATCATTAGCTGGTCTGCAAGAAAAGACTGATTGTCTTCATTGATAGAATGTAGTATATATTCTGGCTTGCCTGAGCCTTACTTCTAGTACAAAGCATCTTTCTTCCATATAAAATTACTCTTTGACCAAAGGAAGTTTGCTTTTGTAGAAAAATGGGTAGGATCTGATAAAATCTTAAAATAAACATATTCTAAAATGTCAGTTGTAAATTTTGATAGCTAAAACTGGGAAATACATTGCTATCAAGGATTAAGCAGAAGTCTAAATGACATCTACGGATTGGTAGTATGTGTTTATCAAGTTTTTCTGAGAGTTTTGAATAGCAGTCTTAGGGAAAAGATTCATAAAGGAGGACCTCTTTAGTTCATACACCCAGTAGCAGATATGTTGCCTAAATTCAATGCCTTGGTTGTATTCCCCTCTGCTCATGAGCACACTCAGAATATTTTACAATTTGCTTCCTTCTTAGTTTGTGTGAGATTTAGGCACACTATCAATATCATGCTTACAGTTATTTTCCACAGGGTTGTTAGTGTTCCAAGGGGGAAGGCCTGGTGGTTGAAAGCTTTTTGAAATAATTCAAGGGGCCTTAGAAATTTGCTCATTTTTTCTTAGACTCCTGATGCAGTTGTGAGGAGAGTTCATTGTGCCCCACCTCTCTCACTGCAGTAGCATATCTGTGTGTCTATGAAATACTCCTTGAGTAGCTGTTATAGTTGATTGGAGTGAGTAATTTCTGGTTTTTTGGCTCTCCACATTTGGGTCTTTAAGGTGCCCCAATACAAAAAAAAAAGAAAAAAAAAAGAAAAAAAAAAAAAAGGAAGAAAAATAAAGACCCCGAAGGCCTTGAAAAGCTAAGGCTGATATTTCAGTGCTCGCCCTGCTCATTTTACAGAACACTTCAAATGCAGCGTGCATATTGTTTGATTAGCTGAGAAATTAAGGCAGCTGGTAAATATAGAGAGCAGATATCTGTATTGGACAAAGTAAATGGTGTGATAATGTGAGCTATAAATACAGACTGACAGCTGTATGCATTTCTGTGGTGTTAACCTGTGAAAGTATGCATGCAGTGACCGTGTGCTTCACTGCCACCCTTCACACATACATGGCCATTATATGAACTCATTTGCATTTTGAGTTGTGGAGCAATCCTGCATTGTCTACTGAACCTCTGTGTAACACTGTATGCTGTGTTAGTGCTAGAAAGTACTTCGTTCAGGCTGTGACAGATAAATAGCTTTTTTATAGGGTGCTCGTCAAACCGTATCTGTCAGGCTTCTCCTGCCCTTCAGTGCATTCCCTCTGCTTCCTGCTTTGTCCTTTCTGTGTTGTCTCTTTCCCCTGGAAAGCAGAAATGGTTTCATGGAAGCTTCCTTCAACTCTTCTAATGTTTTCTTGTCAGACATCATGGTATTTCTAAAGAACAAAGAAGCTTGAAAAACTTCACAAAATGAGAACATGGGTGTGTTGACAGAACTCGTGTTTCTGTGCAGGCACAGCTGCACAGTGCTAACCTGAGAGCTGGATGTTAGGGCTCTTTGCCTCACCTGTTTCACTGTCACGCCTGTTCTCACAGCCACAGGTTTTTCTGCTTACTTGAATGCTCTTCATATGTGAGAGCAGTTTCAGAAGGCAGAAAGCAAAATTGGGATTCTGTGTATGGTAAACCACAGAAAAACAAGATAGAGAATGGCATCTTTTCCAGCGTATTACATGTATGGACGCATGTTTAATGTACGTCTACCATAATGTTAAAGTTATGTTTAAACTGTGACAAGTATGGAAGGATAATGTTTTTTTCAATTTGATTTTTTTCTTAATTATTATTTCCCTAACAACGTATCTTTCAGTATCTCATTTCTCCGCCATAAAATAAAATTTGAGGCAAGACTCAAATAGAGTAATGTGGAGAAAATGTGAACAAGCTCCTCAGATGGCTGTTAGAACTTGGGCCATGCAGTAACAGCAGTCTGAGAGCTTCCCTTTGTGTGAACCCCAAGTCTGATAGATAGGAAACACAATCCTTTATCCCACAAATACTCTGTTACAGGGCTGAGCTTGAGGCCGTCAGAGGCCGAGTCATCAGGGCAGTCTCTGCAAACCATTTGTAGGCAGTGCACAGGGACCCCTCCATCCATGTGGTTCTAAAATATAAAAATGAAGGAAAGCTGTGAGAGACAGCACAGATTTGACTTCAGATCCATTAGCTATGAAAATTATTGGAAAGAGATGAACTTTTGGCCCAACCCACAGGCTGTAACACACTTTCATACCCTGATTGAAATGGAACAAACTTCACCCTCTCAAAGACTCCTGCCAAACACTGTGTGGGGTATTTGTCACCTTCTGTGGAAATAGCTTATTATCAGGTGTTCAGTTTCTGCAGATTTACTCCATTCTTGCTTAGGCAAGATTCCCTTTGGAGTTTAACCTTATTAAGGTTTAAGAATTTCATCTAACGTACAAAAAAGGTAATGATACATTTTGATCTCATGTGGATAAGGCATACAAAGAAAAAGAAAATCTGATAATCAAAAGATAATTCCATGTGGAGATGTGTCCTGATAAGTGTGTACAGTTAAAGCCAGTGGAAGATTTGCTGTGGATTGAACTGCACTGTGAGTAACCTCTTGTCCACAATTATGTGCAGAAGTTATTGGTGAAAAGTGATGCTCTGGCCAAGGATCAATTAAAGAATCAGACATGCAGCTGTGATTATCTCATTTTCTGGTGTGTTGTCACCTTTTTCTATTCATCTCTATTGTTCTGTAACCTCTATGATAAAACCACTGAAGTATATCAAGAGGTCCTTCTTGCTTAGAATTCTTGCTGTTTATGTCTGATCATAGTCTGGATTTTCAAGATCTGTGGCGAATCTGCAAGCAGGCATCCTTCGTCATGTCCTGCCTTTCACCACTTGGGAATGGAATTCGGTGTTACAATGAGTTGAGTTCCTAGAAGTGACTCAGAGTTGGCTATAATTTCATTTCATCTCATAAGATATTTGAAGGGCATGCAACTCTTCCACTCCTTTAACAAAACCACTTCCAAAGACACTGTCAAATACTGTTTTGCAACTGTGAGCAGAGCCTCCTTTAATTTTGCATTCTAAAATACTTGGATTTGCATCATAAGCATCTTTAGCTAATCTGAAAAGGTGAACAATGCACCATCACATGGGATTTCTACATTGATATGATGAGCATAGCCTGCTAAGAGATGGTGTCCAATTTGTGAAAGAAGGACAAAAATGGAGTCAAGTAGCTTATGTCAACTGCCATGAAGTTGCCATTTAGCTGATACTTTCAGTTAATTATGCAATGTAATAAGAAACATGTTTAATATTTTAATCTAAATGAAATGAAGGCTTTTGGATTTTTTTAAACCAGAAATTTGTGTGATGTTTGATCAGTTGACTTTTTAATCTGATTTTAAGAACTCTAATTATTCAGATTTATGTTATTAGCAATTTCTTTTCCTGTTCTCCTTGTGTGGGTTTTTCATTATTTTATTTTCATTCTGTTTGTTTTTGGCTTACTGGCAAAGGACGGCGCCACTTTAATAAGTATAAAAAGAAGGGTAGGTTTTTTAAAATTTCTTTTTATTTCTTTTGCGACATCTATTTAGTTTGCAATAGTTACTAAGCTGTAAAGTGTAGTCTCTCTCTCTTTAAAATTTATTCTAATGGATTTGCTGTTTGCACCACAGTAAGAGTTCCTACCATTGCCATTTTCTTTGTTATGTGTGGGCTATTAATCTCTGTATAAAAAAATGTAAAAAGCTGTCAATTATTAGGTAAGTAAGGTATAATTGCTAGAAGTAGCAACTCTTGCTTTTTTTTAGTTGTTACTCTAATTTCAGTTGTTTGAGACTCATCTTGCTCTGAGGCTTTTCAGAGGCTTCTTGCTTGGACAACAGTGCATAAAGTAATGTTTTTTTCGTCCATTGAATACACTGGTTGAAACTGCTCTCTTTGTGCCATGTCCGGAATGCTCCCAGCGGCATAAAATGTTCTGGGAGTGATTGCAATGAGGATCCTGTGCATCCTGCAGAATTATTCAGTACTTGGTTCACTGCTATAGAGCACATGGCCCACAGGAATGAATGATGTCCAGCACACGCTGGTTATGTATAGGAGAATGTATTTATTCTCTATGTGAGTCAGGGAAACAGTGTTTGTCTTCATAACTTGGCTCAACATTTTAGGGACTGAAAATCGCTTAAGCAGACAGAAGCTCTCTGGACTCTGAAGGGAAAGGTGAGGGGATAGTGAATGGCCTTTTTGCTTTGCCTGTCCTGCACGGGGCCATGGCCTCACAGAAGAGATGGGACCGGAGGTGCACTGAGGAGCACTTTGGGCCTTCCATGGCACAGTCAAACTGGGAAATAGATCTTGAACTATTCAAGTGACTCCGTGCAAGTGTCTGCACTAACAGGTTATAGATCAGACAAGTGAAGGAGGGTGGATCAAACATGCTGATGCCAACACCGGATGGGTTTGCAGAGCAAAGAGCTGGAGAGGAGCAGTAGTGTAGGAAAAATGCCAGGTTTGTGGCATTATTAAGATACTGTCCTGAGCAATAATATAAGTTAAAGCTGATCTATTGTGGTTATTCGTTTGCATGCAAAGCAAATAAATAAAAGCAGCACCTGGCTCCAGGGATGTACCACCTCAATAAAACTTTAAAGGGAATGAATGGGAACCGATTAACAGATATGAATATATGGGGAAAATTGGTGATAATGCAATGTTACAAACACACCAGCAGTGTGACTGTTGTCAGCTTGGGGTAAAGGCAGGTGAGGTGATGGGGCAGATAACAACTTGTGGATAATGGAGAGCAAATGGGGCCTTCAAAGGGGAGACTGAGCATGGAAAACAGCTCCAAAAAAAAGCAGCAGTTCTAAAATTTGACTTTCAAAAGCCTCCTAAGTCCTAGAAAGGTTGAAGTCAGAATTCAAGCAGTGAGGAGTGTGGGGTGAAGAGGGGGTCTGTAAATGAATGTTCCATGAGATAAAAGACCTGAAACAAGACTGGGAAAGAAGAGCCACACAGCTGAAGGTTACATTAATAAATTAACAATATGATTATTGAAGCACTGTTGCACGTAAACATGACTGAAGAGGACTGAATTTATCAATGTGGAGAAAAAGGTGTTTAGTTAATGTAGATTTTATTTACTGGAAGCCAGGGCAGAATTCTGACCAAGAGATGCAATGCAGAAAAAAAATCTGTAAAACTTTGTCAAAGCCTGAATGTGAGGCGGGAAAACAAGTCAAAAAAAAAAAAATCCAGATTATGAACCTTAATGAAAGGTAGAATGATGGTATTTTCCACTTTGAGAGAGCAAGAATGCCGGGCAGGGCTGAGAAGAAGTGAGAGAAAAAATGATAAATCAAAGAATAACTATTGGTAAGCATTTTAGATGTTCATAATCATAGCATGTCTCATCTTACACTGTACTGTTGAAGGAAGAAAAAAAAGTGTACTTTTCTTTGGAAATGCTGCATTCCTGACTTGTCACCCACACATATCTCACATCCGTTCTTGCAGTTGACAGAATTCAGCATGTTCAGCTTCTCCCTTTGAATCTCTATCTGGGTGGGTTTGTTTTTGGGTTTTGTGTGTTTACGTGTGTATGTGTGCCAACTTATGTTCGTGCTGCAGCAGCAGCACAGCCCTGGCTTGTCACTCAAATCTTCTCTCGCAGTGGGTGGAAGCATCATTTTGATACTTGAACAAGGCTGTCATTGGCAGTGTTCCCCTCCAGCAGTTCCCACCTCTCTGACTCAGTACCTTAAAATGCCTTTGTTATAAATTTTCTTCTTGTTTTCCCAGTCTCATATTTTATTAGCAGGCTATTTTCATTTCTTGCAAACTGGTCATGTCCTCAGTTGCCTTCTGGTGATTTTATGTACAGGGCAGTGATAGCCTCCCTGTCCTTGTTTTTCTTAGTTTTGTAGAACTGCATTGCACTCTTAAAAAGGGGTTTGTGCCATTAACTCTGCCTAAAATTAATTACAGAATAAATAAATAGACATGTAACCCATTTTGACAATGACTGACAGCCGCTGCTGTCTATCAGCTGCTAGCTTGCCTGCATGAAATGAGATAGCAGCTTTGATCCAGTGTCAGGTAGACAAGGAGAGCCAACACAAAATCCATCACTGCAACTCTTTCTAATTGGCAATTTAAACAGGAGCCAAGGGCTGAAGGGGTCACAGGCTGAATTCTTTCAGACTGTTAGTGGTCATGGCTCCAGAAGGGGCTTGGAGCACACAGACAATAGGAGCCATCATGTCTAGTCTGCAGCTTCCGTCATCAATCCTCATGGATTCTCTTGGAGATTAGAAGTAAGAACAGGGGACTGGAGGGTCTGGACTCCAGAATTCTACAACAGATGCCTTGTTAAATTTCTGTTACAACACAAGTCGTTTAACATCCTAACATTTCATTGCTGCTTGGGAATATGTACCTGTCCCTCTAGTACGGTGTAGGTTGAACAGGAGGATTAGCAGCACCCAGATTGCTCCCTTTTCTGCACCAGACTGGAACTGGTGCTCATAGCCTTTGCATTCTTTGTAAGAGGATATTTGCAAAGTTGAAATAGAACCCAGGAGCTACTTGTGGCATTGGGAATACTTGAGAAAACAGACTTTAAGAATATAGGTTTCAACATGCAAAATATTAACTTCTCATTGTTCTTAAAATTTTTATGACTTCTGATGATTCCAGCATTAAATGTAGGGTTATAAAGAATTTATCTTCAAAAGATCTTGGCCTGAATCATTTTAAGTGGGGATTCTCCTGTTGTTTAGAAGCACGTCCTTCTTTTTGTTATAGTTGGGCCTCTACAGAGCAACAAAAATGCTTTACATTTTTTAAAGATGTGTATTTAATGTTATTAAATATACCTGATAGCTGCATCTAGTGTAGCAATTTATTAGCATGTTTTCTGTGTTAAACCACCAGTAAAGATACAGGCAAATTTGTGCACGTGAAGTACAGTGTCCTTTCATATGTTTCTGAATTCATGCTGCAGCCTGTGAACTTGAAATGATGTATGATTCCTTTTCCCAAAGAGCTTTTAGGATAGTGGTGCAGCTAAGAAGGCAGATTTATTCGGTAGCAGAAAATTTTAGACAAAACTAAAAGGATTAAGAAAAATGAAATGGGGAAGGCTGAGGAATTCAGTAATGAAGGAAGAAGAAAACAATTGACAGAAGTCACTAATGCCACTGATGGACAAAACATGATAGGTAAAAAGTGGCCATGTGAGGAGTTATAAGTCTGTGATTTCAGCAAACACTTGGATATCTTTATGTGATCATTCACTACCCCACCTGGAGAAACTCAGAGACCAAAGAGAGCCATGGGCAGTACTGTAGCTGAGCTGGAACCAAATTTTATTGGCTTAGTATGATAAGAAAGTTTGTTTTGCTTATGCCCGAGATGGAAAGCACATGGAAACACAGTAAAATCTTATTAATGGATTTTTCTTCAACAGCATTATATAATATTTTCATACTTAATAAAAACTGGGTACATTCATTTGATCTCTCACAGCCGCCTTTGAAGACTGCTGTATTATCAGATACTTCTCTGTCTTTCTTCCCTTCTTTTACATGTGCAGCATAAACACACCTATTTGCACAAATATTTTCTGTTTCAATGAGGTTCCAATAAATAGAGTATTTCAAAAGGTTCTGAGTGCAGAAAGGGGGTGGACATGCATACAAATACATGCAGGACACAAACCATTGTGCAGCTTAGTTCTGGCAAGCCAATTTTTTTTTTCCTTTATAATACTTCCATTGGTGGCCAAGAATTTCTGTGCTCCAACTCTGCTCTGCTGAGCCGAATTGTGCTTGCTGTGCTGTATGCTTTGTAATTTGTTTTTGTGTTTAATTAGTTAGCTTATTTAATTGTGTTGCAATCTACATTTTGGTTTTACTTTGCTTTGTCTCTCTGGAATTGTACTGGAGTTTGTTTATTTCATTAAGTTCTTGGAGTTCATCTTTGCAGTTGTGTTGGGATCGTCTTGGAGTCCTTGTGATGCTGGTAAATGTCATTGAAGCAACTATGATTAAGTAGTATTGTAAATCACATTATAGAAATACAGCTGTTGTAAGACATCCTTAGACATTTGCAATCCCTGATTAACAGAAACAGCCCTGAATCACAGCTTCAGATTTCAGCATGCATGACTTTTTTCACACCTACACTATTTCTGGTTTTGAACCTGTAATTTAGATATTTTTCTATATTTAGTCCCTATTTCAGTGAGATTAAATTCAGTTAACTGTCATCCCCCTTCACTTTCTCAAACAAACAAAAAAATCTCTAATTCAAATGTAGAAAAATGTTTAAATATCTGCAGCTAATGTGGAACTGTGCAGTTAAACATGTTATGATTTAACTTTTCTGGTAAATTTAACAAGGCAAATAATAGTAACTAAAATGAGACCAAACCAGCCTGCATTTTAAATACCGTGAACTCTGCAGCCTGTGGGTGCAGTCCTGCATCTACTGCACTGCTGTTTAGCCAGAGCTAAGCCATTACCAGAGAAGCAATAGTTTTTACAGCATTCACTGGGAATGGTGTAAAACTTACCAAAATATTTGAAGAAATATTTCACTTTTTTGTTCCTTCTTCTAGAAGCATAAGTGACTTTGTGCTGTTAGTGCTTCTCTGTTATGGATCACAACACATATGTTTGGAAGGAAATATCTGATATTTGATGTTTGTCCTTACTGCTGCTTTTTGTGAGCTGGAAGCATCATGTCTTTGATTCCTCACTAACTCTTTCCACTGAGATAGCAACTGAAACCTCTGAAATAGTTTAGTTTTCCCTTCCTCCACAGTTTTCCTAGTGATGAAGTTATCAAAACATACGAATTAAGATCTACATGCTTGTCTATGACAGTAGCTGATTCCAACATCTGTTGGTTTCCATCTGTTGGTAGGAAGTAAAACTTGTTTCTCTGCGTGGTCTTGTATCGACTTCACTGCTTGTATCTAAAGCAGGAACTTCACAGCTCTGATTCTGTGTTACTAACAGAAAAAGAGTTGGTTTGGGTTTTGTCCTTTCTTTTCAAAGGCATAAAATAAGTGGCGAACTGATCAGTCTCATTCTTCTGTGGTAAATCAGAACCAGAGCAAGGGAACTTCCATTACCTTGAATGCATTGATGCACATGAAAAGAGATTGAACTGTGCTGCTCTTAAACGATGTAGCAGAGAGGAAGGACCTGAGCTGGATTGGCTGCAAATCACGTTCATGTACTGTGTGAAGAACTGCAGTCCTCCTCTAGCACAGGCAGTGACAATGGCACAGCTTCTGCAATGGTGGAGAAAGGAACAACCAGGCTGACCAAGAGTTGCATCCAGAATGTACTGACAGGACAAAGTCCTCAAGACATTTGACTCCTGGCACAGCTAGCTGATTTATCAAGTGTCAGTGCACTCAAGTATCCTCTTTTGTCTCTGTCTCCAATTTGTAGTTTGTTTTATGCCACTTGAAATTCTTTTTTTTATGTGCAGCTGTGACTTCTCCAGTGAGACAGTGCAGTGGTGTCCTTCTCTCCCCCCGAAGCACTCCAATATCTTAGTGTCTAAGGTGTTTGTTGGTGGTTAGTGAGATTGTCTAAGCTTATCTTCACAAAAGCAGTAATGGGACTTCAGTCCTTTCAATCCACCATTGAAATAGTTCCAAAGTGTTTGATATTGGCTTTGTTTTGATTTCCCCATTCTTATGGTCTGCATTGTTATTGTTGTTGAAAATATTATAGGGGTTAAATAATCAAGCAAAATTTACTTGTGCTAAGTGAGCAACCTCAAAGAGATCATTTTTAAAAATTGCTTTGTTTCTGGAAATTGGTGCTAGTATGGGAAGAGACGTTTGTATTTCTTACATAGATTTTTTGTAACAGTTGTTAAGAAGAGCAATTATCTAATGGAAATAGATACTTTGTACAACGGTAGAGGAGGGAACAGCAAGTGTTTTCTCTTTGACAGATAGGCTGGCACTGAAGGTGTGAGAAAAAGTATGACCTTTGTGATAAATTTGGGCCAAAGCAAAAGTTTGCTGAGTGTTCAGAAGAATGTAAATATTAATTGTGCAGTTAATGCTGTCCAGTCACTTCTATAAAAATCATGCAATTTTTTTTGTAGAACAGCTTAAGTACTTATCGATTGAGAACTTCTGTAACTCCCAAAATGGAGGCAACCCCATATCTCCACAGGTATTTTAAATGAATTGAATTAATCATAGGCTTAAAAGTCTCTAGTGATCTTTGTTAAGTTTCCTGGGTTTAATTAAAACATCTGTGCAGTTTTAATTTATCGATTCATCCAACTCATATGTCATGTTTTTAACACACCCCAGCACGCTCTGCATCATTTTTAACCCGATTTCCACTTAACTAAAGCAATTAAATTCACCCCGGATTAATTAAAGCATCCATACTTTAGTGCTTAAGTCAGCATGTGCTGCTTTCCCCAAATGGTTTCTGAATGTCAGAGATTTGACACACCTGATGGGTTTTTTGTCCTTCTGGAAATTCTTCTGTGGGTTTCTTCCTCACGTGCTAATGTGCAGTTTGGCAGAGCTTGGGAGCTTGGTAATGCTGGGGTTGGGCAACTGAGGTAGGGAGAGCAGAGCTGTGAGGGACATTCCCTCTTAATGCTGACCTGATGCCTGCCAGGGCAGAGTAGCGCTACTGTTAAACCATTTAAATTAGTTCTGTGTTCTGTAGTCAAAGCAAACAGTTTCATGAAGTAACTGCTAAACCACCCCATGTCAGTGACAGTTTTTCACAGTTGTTTGTTCTCATGCTTCTGGGTGAATTTCTAGAAGATGACTTCTGCTTGGAAGAGCATGAGCTCTTAGAGCAACCTAAAAGATGTTGAAGAGCTTTCTAATTGTCACTGTCCTTAAGAATGTTTCAGCCTGATGGAAGTTAGTGAATTTAGTGATCTCTGAAGAGCTGTCAGACCAGTCAAACACCATTCTTCCTGACCATGCAAATAGCATGTTTGTGAGGTACAAAGAGCAGGTGAGAGTAAATGGTCTTGGATTCATTCAATCTCCCATTCCAGAATGATTTTCTTGGGCCTAATTTTGATAGGGGTGGAGCAGCTTCTCAGAAAGAAAGCAGTATAAAAATAGCGTAAACTAGTAAAAGAGAAACAGCATAAACCATGAAGTGGTCTTAGAAGTTATTTCAGATTTTCATATCCACAAATGAACTTCCATAAAAACTAATAGGTTTGCAGACAAGTAGTGAAATGTGCAGCCAACTGATTAAAATAGGTTTAAACAGAAAATATGAAGAAAAATGTTGTCAAACAAAACCATTGTATTTTCAGACTACAACTAAGTAGATTTATATGTCTTCTAATTTTTAGAAATGTCTTGTGGGCAAATACTTGGTGTAAAAAGGGATATGATAATTAAGGGCAAATATTTGGTGTAATAAGGGATGTCTCAGTACTTTTTTGTTTATAATAGTAATGTAAAGTCTAGAGCTAACATTCTGAGTCAAGTTGACAGCAATTAATTTCTTTAATAACTGGGCTGATTTTCTAAAATGCAAATGCTTTCGATTCCTGTGGATTTTAAGCCATTTAGATTAAGATTGTTCACATATAAATATTGTTCACATATTTCATTTTAGGAGAACAGGAACTTGATTGTAGCTTTTGCAGTGAATCTAAAATTATTTGTGGCTTTGGTGGACAGTCGTAGGATTCAACTCTAGCATCAGTAAAACACGTCTTCACCTGCTTACTTATTAATCTAATTTGTCCATTGAGGAGAAATTAACATGTGTAGTCTAAATGCTGCATAGGCATCACCAACATAAAGACCAAAAAGAGAAAAATGCCAGTACAGTGTGACTTTACTCTCATCTATCAGGTTAGGAACCAGGCAGTTGTACACAACATTTGTCTTGGATCTTTCATCTATTTCTGCTCCAGTCTGGAGCTGACCTCGAGTGCATTTATGGGCTTCAGATTAGACTGTCAAAAACTGGAATCCATCTTCTTTATATATTGGCAAAATCGTGCATAATCTCTCAGCAGTAGCGGCCTAATCTCTGCTAAAAGGAAGTCCAAGTGTGAGGTATTATGGAATCTGAATTAATTATCCCCTGGAGGAGCTGCACCCAGAAGGGTCGCTGGTAGGGCTCAATGCTAAGAAGTTTGACCTACATCTGTCTTCCGTTCAGTTCCTGGTGGTCAGTGGAAAAAAAGAACAACTTTAGTTTCATTATGCAAGTGTGCATTTCACTTCTTTATATAACTAGGAATTTGTGCAACTCCATGTCCAAAGAGCGTAGCAAGACTGCCCAATCAGTTCAGTGAATTTTTGTGATTGAAATTCACTTCCTCCTCCTAAATAGCAGCACCTGCAGATAAAAATAAATATTTTTCTTAGGTGTGGCAAAATTCTGTACAGTTCAACAAGGGCTGAACATATCCTACATAGGAGTATAAATAGTGCCTCTTCAGAATGTTTGGGTTGTTTTTTTTTTTCCTGAATGTGTGTGTTTGTTTAGAGGGAAGTAAAGCTGTAATGGCTGAGACCAAAATTCCATTTCACCCAGGATTTCAGCTATAATGGTGGCCTACAGCAGATAGCTGAGGGAGAGTAAAAATTTTACTTGTCTTTGTTGCTTCTCCATTAAATTCTTCTCGTTCCAGAGATAATGTGTGCTAGGACTTCCTACAATAGATGAAGCCTCTTTGTGTTCAGTAGCCTTTGTAGATTTTCATTCTGTGAATTTGTGTAATTCTATGATCAATCACAGAATGTTCTTCCATGAGTTTTAACTTGTCAATTAATCTTGTTAAAATTGTTTGATGGAACAGTCAGCAGTATTCAGGCTCTGTAGCTGATTTTCAAGTGCTCTCTTAGTTCAGTCTCAAGCTCACACTTGAACACTCAGTCCTGATTTTCCATCCTGTTTACATTGTGAACAGACAGCCAAGCTCATCTTTTTTGCACACCAGCTTGTGGTAAGAAGAATGTGGTTTATATGCAAGATTGGGGTTTGCAAGCATTATGGATACAACCATTCTGGCCCCTACCCAAATACCACCCCTTGATGCAGTTTTGTCATGGGCATCTCACCACAAAATTCTGTGGTACACATTAAAAAATTAGGTGGCACCAAAAATTATATCCTTCCTCTGCCATGTTTAAAAATTTACATTTGAATGTAAAGCTGAGCTGCGTGCAAAGTGAGAGTAATATAAGGGCATTACTTGTGACCTGGTGCAGGACAGGGAAGCATTGTAGGTACAAATTCAAAAACCTTTCCAGTCTGCATATATTTGTGCCAAGAGACTCGAATAACATTGAAGAGAAGTATACCAATTTGTCTGTTTTATGAGGAGGAACCGAAAAAAGTCTGCAGTAGAGAGCTGACAGCCTAGATCCTAGTGGTACAGGACTCTCTCTGCACCAGGGTAATGTTTGCTCTACAGCAAGAGAAACCAAGCCAGAACTCTGCCTTCACATCCTGTTTGGAGCTTCAAGTAGCAGGGGAAGGCCTCTCAACCCAGCAGCTGTGTAACTAATGCAAGTTCTTCAACAGCCTCCAAGAGTTTGTCTCCTCAGATATCCTTTGCTGGTTTCTTGCCATGCTCTAGAAGAACTGCTCTGGTGAGTATGTGTGTGTGAACACTGGAAGGGGGGGTGCAAGGAGTGTGTACACAGACAGCAGCTGGGATACCCGTGGGTTGTCACTGGCCAAAGTGGTGGCTTTTGATGCCAGACCTTTTGGGCATTGTCCCTTGCCATCTCCTCTCCTCATCCACGTGTAATAGGCTGTTACCAAATCACCTTTCCTCATGCATCAGGGAATATGAACATTAATCCAAAATAACCTCTAGAGAGAGAACTTTTAGAGGGATGTTTGGCTTGTCTTCCCTGCTCGATTAATGTTCTCAAACGTGTGCAGCCCACAGGACTCAGAGGTCTGTAGTGTCTGTTCATCAGCTGAGCCCCATGTTAAAAACTTGGTCTGATTTGTGAAGGGCATAATCTCATAACCAAAGAAACGTTTAGGGTTAATAGCTGTTGTGCTTATCCAGACTTCACTCACAATATATACTGTTGGGCCTAAGTTGCTTGAGTGTTGCCATAACTATTGCTGAAGACCTCTGTCCACTTTTTGTCTGTGGTGGTGTGAGATATGCAATCAATCTCTCCACAGAAATGAGCTGGAACTTGGTTGTTCCATTACTTAGACTGCCTTCCTTCACATTGCTTCAACAGACTTTGAGCAATCAGTTCTGTTGTGGACCAGGGGCCGTGCACTTCAGGTGGGGAAACACAAGCAGTCCTAGATAACAAGAACTCCAGGAGATTCTTGAGGAGTTTGCACATCAGCTGAAGATGCCAGGATGCCAAATGAGGGTGAACTCGTTGGGTCTCATCCTGCAGCTATATGATCTGGCAAACAGGCACAGCAGAACTCTTTTCTAGGCTAGCTGCTCCTGTCCTCTATAGAAAAGCAGCTTGATTCTCTCTCTTCCTCATGCAGGACAGACTATAAACCCATAGCAAAAACAGTCATGGAGAACTATTCATTACAACAGTGACAAGACAGCTTTGTATAATAACCTACACCTTCCTGCATTCTTGCTTACACATTTCTCCTGCGACCATAGTGAGATGGCGGTCTTGGAAATGCTAAAATCTGACCCAGAATCTCTGTAATTTTTCTTATTCTCAGAGGGATATTCCTATTACATAGCTGGTAGAATAACTCCAGCAGAGGGTTGTAGATTAAACTGTGGCTTTAAATTGCAAGTGTCTTAATCTTAACTAGATCCCCTTCATCCCTAAGGTTAAGTGACAGATCCTCTTGTTTGTCCAGAGTCAGTTCTGGTGTCACTGGCATCGTGACCGCCCTGGCAAACCCCTGAAGGCAGACTGCTGTTCAACTTATAGACAAGCTTCACAAGGACTGAATAGATTTGTGAACCATAGCAAGACCTCTGACCTGATAGAAACATGAAGAGAGGAATCAAAAGCTGTAACATGGCTTTCAGCTTTTCTTAAATTCCTGAAGCACCATAGCAGAGTCAGGGAGCACTAAAAAACTGCTGTGGGAGCTCTTTAGCCGAAGACCCAGCACCATCCCCTAACCTTTCTTCTGCCATGCCAGGCTCTGGTATCCAAGAAGCTGAACCCTGCAAATCCAGGTCAAAAGTAGGAGCTAAGAATGGCTTACTCATAGAAAAGTTCCAAACAGCAGATACACATCACCTTTAGCTGGACTGCAGTTACCCATTGCTTAATGAGACTTAGGGGTAAAGCAAGCAGAGAAGTGATCTTACAGCAGGTGTCTGGCACAGAATTATAGGTCCAGACCACTCTACCTGGGTCTAGAGAGGTCACAGTTAAGTGTCTTGGAGGTTTTTCTTGTTTTGGTTTTCTCTTTTTATTTATTTTAATAATGGGTTTATTTCTGCTCAGTCCCTCTTTCAAAGGAATGTGCTGTTTAAATAGAGTTACTGTCTTTATTTGAGTTTTCACTCCAGAGGAGAGGTTTGCAGAACAGAAATCCTTTCAAGAGTTGAGTGACATGTTGATCTGCAAAACAACAAAACAAAAAGAGCTGTTCCTCACTGGTATCCAGCTTGTGAGTCAGCTTTAAGGTTTTGTCTTTATAACTACTTGAACAAATGTGGTTTGTCCAAAGAAGCTGTCTAATGCCCACGGATTCGTTTAGCCTTCCTGGGACCTGTTATTCCATGCAGCTTTATCGCAGCATGGTGAGGAGTTGGGTGGGCAGAATCAGGTGTGTCCCAGTGCAGCTGGGGAATCCACACTGAGTAAGCATCACTAATGACAACTCTGAGTCTCTGCAGTGGCATGGAACCATGTAGGAAATTTGCATCCAGCAATATTCCTTCCTTCTGTGGTGGACTTGACCAAAAGGACTGCAGGCTTAACCACCACACACAGGAGCTGAGGGGTGCCTTGTCCTAGAGAGAGAGATTTTTGTGTTAAAGTGAGTTCCAAATAAAGGGCCAGGGTCTGTACAATGTTTCAGGGTGTGCAAGATGACACCAAGAAACTTGCCACTCATGATCACTCCAGGTCCTCAGAACAGGCTGCCTTCTGATCACTTGCCCAACATCCTCAACATTGTGGCAAATAAAGAGAGCAGGACAGAAATTATTTCCTTACTCATACTGATGTGAGAAAATGTATCAGTGTCAGCCCAAAATAAGCCTTTAAACTGCAGTGAAATGGAGAGTTGTGGACAAAGGAATTGTTCCCCCAGGTCTTCATAGCTAAAAAGTGGAAGTGGTGCCAGGTTGATCCCTTTCTTTCTGGCTCACCTGGTGACTTGCAGGAGCAGTAGCTGCACTCCCAGGCAGGGAAAGGCCGTGCTGGGAACTGAGCCAGGCTCCACAGCAGAACGTGCAGGCAGAAGGAACAGTCACACAGCATTCACGCTGCTGTTAGTTCAGCGTGTGGTACAGCAGGGAAAGCGTTTGATGCTGAGGTGCAAATGATGTCAGATAGGCTGTCCTAGAGTGCAGTGTGGGGACTGTTTGTCTGTGTACTATTTCAATACAGCTGGCTCAGTGAGCTTAGTTCTGAAACCAGCTGCTGAAAACAAAATCAGTAGAAATTTAGCATAACCTTTTTCACTGAACTCAGTAAAGCACTTGTGAAGACATATCACATCTGAAATGAAAATGTTGCTGATGGAAATTATGTTTTATTCAAACTTCTGTTCATTTTTGCAGTGCATAAGAAAGCAACTGGACAAAACTTATAGTAAGAGAGAATACCAGGAATTCAGTAGAACGAAGTCCTCTTGCTACCAAAGGATGGATAATATGGATCTAAGGCACAGGAGCAGTAGCAAACCCCAAACTTCAGCATGCTGACTTTGATATTGTTCTACTGTAGAAGAAAAATAAGCCAAAAATATTATACATATTAGATGACATGTGACCCATGAATCTGTAGTCTCAATTGACATAATTCTCAGCACTCTAAATTTTAGCTAACATTTCAGGTTAGGCATATGAAATTTTTTTTTCTGATCAATTTTTTCCAGTCTCAAATAAGAAAATTCATAGGAAAATCTATCCTGAAGTGTGTTTTTGCAGCAGATCAATGGGACAGCTAAGATTAATAAGGATTGCAGGACTGAACAATGAAGAGGTTGTATAACTGGACCATTGCACATTTCTTTGTAGGAAATCAATTACTTGGGTTCTTCTTGATCATTCAGGTTAAAGGGATAATAGAAGCCAGGAAGACATTAGGACCTTTTAATGATTAATAGTAGCTTTTGAGTATATTTTTGGCACTGTAAAACTGGGTGTTCATTTCTAATTACTTTGAAGAGGGAAAAGACAGGGAAGTACTTTTCTGTCTTTATCAAACTGCATCCGAGAGAAGAGCACAAAAGTGCTCCAAGCTGTTCTCTAAGAATCACTTCATTTCTCCCATTACTGTTATTTCTCTGTTATTTTCTCCATTTCTCTGGCTGGTGACCACACATCCAGTCTTTGACAGGCATGTAAGTTCACAGTTTGTCATGTTCCCAAGGGAGACATGAGCACATAGGAGTGAATATGACTTAGTGAAACATTTATATGCACCTGGGTTTTAATAAACCACTTGTTTCTTTCCATTGCTCTGCATATGTACAACATCTGATTCCTGGCACCCAAGACCTACTGACTACTTTTATTATTCATAGACTTCACTTAATTTGCATAAATGAATATTTGCTCAGAATGTGTCTTGCCCCCTTGAATAATACAGTGGTGAGGGGTAAGGGTTAATGGTGCTTTCTTGCCAATACACACAGGGTAAAAGCTGTCGCTGGGATTCAGGGAAACGGGGTTCAGCAGGGACAGTGGTGGCAAGGCGCATTTGTAGTATCTGAAAGCTTGTGCCATTCTTGTGTTCAAGATTCTTACACTGAAAACCAAAGGGTCTAAAAAAGTTTGGGGACATTACATTAAAGAAGTATTATGGTAGAAGAAAGATGCCATATAATAAGTTGTTGTGGGGACTGAACGTTTTGTGTTCTATCTGTGAAAATCAGATGTTACCTAGAGAAACAAAGCAGAGTAATGTCAGACTCAACTCTGTTTGCATCAGTTATACCAAGCATTATCAGTATTCTGTAAAGAATAGGAGCTGTATTCTCAGAATGCCCAACACATATGTGCTTTATTAAATAGCAATCAAATTATTTCTTTGGGAAATGAAGAACTGAACCACTACAAATTATCTCAGATTTTTTTCCCAGTACATGAATGTATTTGAGTATATGTATAAGTGTTTGATAGTGGATTTTTGATGCACTTCTACACAACTACATGCATGACCCTGTGTGCTGTTTTTCTTTCATTCCATTTTCCAGCTGCCTGCCCAGTTCTGTGCAGTGGCAATGGTCAGTACTCCAAAGGCACCTGCTTGTGCTACAGTGGCTGGAAAGGTCCAGAATGTGATGTACCCATCAGCCAGTGCATTGACCCCTCATGTGGAGGTCATGGTTCCTGCATCGAAGGGAACTGTGTCTGTTCTGTGGGCTATAAAGGAGAAAACTGTGAGGAAGGTAGGATATTTATTTTCTGTGTTGTGGGTTTGTTTTCTGGGTTTGGGGGTTATTTAATGTGTAGGGGAAAAAAGAAAGAACAGAATAAAAATCTAAGCATAAAACTGCTATAGCAGATTGTTGTAAAAGAGGGTAAAAATATAGTCCATCATAATTTTACTGATCTATCAGAGTTCAGACAAAACTTCCGGCCTTCTGTATACATTGCTTTGCTGTATTAAGAGTGTCTGCCACAAGTAAACCTGAATAATTCCTTTGTTGAAGAGCAAAGAAAAATCTTATGGGTAATGTTTACCAAACAATTTAGATGTGAAATGCAGAGGAAAAAGGAGCAGTGGGAGACAAAATTGTATAGCTTCAACTTCACACAAAGCACGTATCAATCACTATTAAGACAGAAGCTGATGAAAAATATTTCAAAGACTTAGATATCCACGTTACTTACAGACTTAATGTGGGACAAATCACTCCTGTTGGCTGCAATCATATGGGATTAAGGAAAGGCAGATGGCACACATGAGCAATAACTGTCCTTTAAATGCAGAAAAGCTTTTCAGGTTGAAAAGTGTCCAATTCCTTGAGTATGTAGAATGAGCTAATTTTAAGAAATAACCCATGCAAAATGTGGTCATAGATTAAGCTCAATACTGGTTGTATTCACAGAGTTTTCTGTTAGAATGCATAACATAAATTGGAGTGCTTTTCTTTTTGAACTATATTACTATGCTCCAGAGTTTATTAATCCTCCAAACAGAGAAGCAGCTTGAGTACTGAAGTGATAGGGCTGGGATGCCATGCTGCTAGGACTGAGGAGTCTCTCTGGATTATTCTGAGTGGGTTGCAGAGCTCTATTGATACTACGTGTATTGATTTTTACCTTACCCTGTAGTAAACAGCTGTCTCTCCCACCAGAAGACAAAGGGAAGAAAACTGTAGATAAACAAACCACTAAGGGTTTTATTCTCAGGACTGCAGTCATCACCTGTAGGACATGATCTTGCATTAGTCTGAGTGAACTTGTGGTAAAAGGGAAAAAAGCCAAACCAAGGATCGTCACTTATGGGACTGCAATTGTTTGTTCAGTTCATTCCTGTAGTCTTCCACTGAATCCTCTCAACACTGGTTATTAGAGTTTTTCTCCACAATTCAGTTGAAGTCAAGAGTTTTTGCATTATTTTTAATGGATTACATTTTACACTATATCCAGAAAATGCTGTAATGTCCTTTTTTGCTCCTTAGAACTGATAGTTCTCAGTTCACTCTGAGTGTATGATACCAGGAGATATTCAGAAATTACCTGAAATGCCTTGCTTTAACTATCATTCTCATCAAAATCAAAGATGGAAAAAACTGTCCTTAACATGGTCTACAGCATCCAATCTATTCCCCAGGAATGCAGAACCTCTCTTTCTGGTACTAACTGCAATTGTTTGCTTGGTCTCATTGAGTTTTATACATTTCATCATGTATTCTGTTGTTGTATAAATGCTTGTGTTATTAGAGAGATTATGGCAAATGGCCTAAAATGATCTTTGTTTCACTTAATTCTGGAAATTTTACCTTGCAAGCCGTTCCTCCCTCATTCTGATTGTAATTTCCGGCTATTTGCATGGAATTCTCTCTCTGCTTTCAGTTCTCTAGAATGGCTGTGGTCTGTCTGGGCCAGAGACCGTGGATCCCCAAACTCTGTAAGAGAAATAGGCTCCCATAGTGCTTAATCCATGTTATCCTTGGGTGAATGTTTGGAATGCTGAAGCAAAGACATCAGCAGCTCCAGAGAAGTTTGTAGAACAAGCCAGTGCAGACCTTTTTGCAAAGGCGTTGTGTTAACTCCAGCC
Source organism: Ifrita kowaldi (assembly GCA_013398055.1). NCBI lineage: Eukaryota > Metazoa > Chordata > Aves > Passeriformes > Cinclosomatidae > Ifrita > Ifrita kowaldi. Next base: position 1,090,534 of record VZRS01001618.1, read on the forward strand.
GAAACTGGGAACACAACAAAGCTGTCAGTCAGCAAAGCTTTTTGGGCGGTGAATTGCTATGTGAGATGAAAGGATATACATTATTTAATCAACACTGTGCTTGGAAGGATAAGTTTTTTCTTGAAAAGATAAATGGGTTACAAAGGCAGGAGGTATCGATTGCAGACTTGGAAGGGGCCAATAACATGATAAGAAAGGTTAAAGTAACCTTTTGCATATGTGATTGGGCAATAAATAAGTCAATAAATAATTCTGCAAATAAATAAAAATCAACCACCATGTTTCTACTCTAAAATTCCCTTTCTTGTGTACATATTTCTTACATTAATTCGAGTGCTATGGGAGAAAGGGTATACTATGAAGTGGTGTCTCTCTAATTAATCATCTAGTCTTAGTTCAAGTTTTTGCGTGAATTGAAATTTTACACTTTTAATGGTAGAATGATAGAAATAATATTTCTGCATTTATATATAATATGTGAAATCTCCTCGATTGATTTGAACTTCCAAAAAGGAAGGGCAAAGGTTGATTCATTTGCCATTTTCCAACTAGGATATTGAATTAGAATAAGTGGGTCAGCAATTTTTTTTCTTCCCAATAGCTTTTTATTTCTGATATTCATCATGGTCATATTGTTCAAACAATTTACCTGAAATGAAAGTGACACCAAAATCAATATTTTAGATGCACAATTTTTGCAGCATAAACACTGTTTTTCTATTAACAAATTTGCACAGAAGATGAAGTGGGGTATTTGTCAGGCTTCATTCAGTCTGCTTTGGGGGGCACACAAGTGAAATTGCCAAATTAGGTTAAATTAAGGGTGGTTTTCTTGTCACTTTCCTGGTCGAGTCATTTTTCAATGACATTTAACTTCATAAGTGTAATTCATGGCTCTTTGGGGACTTCATGGTACATATTGTTCTGAAAACTCCTTGACCTCCTTTTTTGTCCTTAAGGATATAAATTGCTTTCAGTACCTTTTTTGTCAAATCTACAGAGGGCCCAATACTAAATGAGCTCTAATGATCTGAGCTGCCAGGGGGCTGTGAGTTCCAAGCCTAACTTACTTGCTAAGGCGCATTCTCCTTTGTTTAAACACCAAAGACGGTCCATTTACAAATCCTGATTAAATACTATTGTAAACCCTGCTACACCTCAGGGCCAGAACCTTTGCAACACAAGTCAGTGCAGTTCTATTGCAGGTAATCACATTATGCTAATTTCAACAGCCGAGGATCTGGCCCGAGATGATAACTCTGAGCATGTATTAAAATAGAACGAGATTGGAGCTCAGAGTAAAAACTCTCCTCAGCTTAAACTTTGAAAGCTACTACTTACCCAGATGATAGAACAAAACAACTGTAAAGCACATTTGTCTAGAACTAAGGACAAAGGTGTTTAATGTGTTATCCTGTAAAACAAGGGAGACTGGTGGCTTAGGGGCATTGATAGGCTCATTCTGTAGAAATAAATCAAAGCTGCGTGAGCACTGTAATTCAGGATAGGGGGAAGACAGTTAATTTATGTAGCAGAAGGTGGTGTTTTTCATATGCTCCACATTCCTTTCATTAGTGCTTTCATTTGAGAAGGAAGATGATACATTCCTGACAAGAAGAGTACATTATGACTTATCATTATCTCCTAAAGTTAGCTGTCCTATAATGATGTTATACACGTGTTACCCTTCTACATTTTCTGTTAAAATATATATTCTAAAAAAACCCAGAATAGACCAAATGTAGGGGGGAAGCAACCTTCGTCCTAAAAGTAAATTAACCTAAGTTTTTGTGTACTTCACTTCTTTATTCAATCAGACTGTTTTATCACAGCTCTGTGTCCATTGGAACACAGAAATTGCATGAAAGACACATTGTAAACTTCAGACAGGTTATGATTTGGCTAAGCACAAAGAAGAGGTAACAATATAGGACAAGCACTCTGTGTAATTTAAAACAGTAGATGAATTTATCAACTTTGAGGCAAACCACAAACCAATCTTGGTTTACCTATAAATATGAAATTGCTTTATAATATTTTCATGTCTGATTAACTAAGCTTTAAGTCTTACAGAAAAAAAGGAAAAACAAACCCAAAACTATAGCCAATGTTGCCATTAAAATGAAAATCTTGTAAGAAATTTTGCAGTAATTTGTTCCTATACTACTGTGTCAACACTGAAAGATTGAAATTATCGGAACCCGGGATTCCAACACTACTGTATTCAGAATTCCATACTACTGTATTCTGATAACTCATGTTATTGCATCTCTAAATGTCCCTGTCTCAATCCTCTGCCTGTGTCAAATCTATTTACTTGCTTTAAATGTTCTGCAACTAAATAAAATAGTTTGACAAGGCTCTATGTTTATAGAAAAGTTGAGATTTGAAAGATCAAGTATTGTTCACATCAGGCAGAGTGAAAATGTCTCTGCCTTAATTTAGAAGGATCAATTTAGAAAAGATGAGAGATAAATCACTTTCATTATAAACTCAGATCTTCCTGGAGCAGCAAGAGGGAATGCCAATCATTCTTGGTCCTGCTGTTGTGAGCTAATATATACCAGTCATGAGATGAATTCAAGTTATTTCAGACATGAATTTGACCTTGGCCTTCCATTCCACAGCAAAAGGTACTTGGTAAAGCCTCCATGTGGGTACTGGCAGTAAAGCATAGTATTCTTATACAGATTCATGATATAAGATAAAAATTTGGAAACTCATAATGTTACTGATAAAGTTTATTTGAAAGACAGCTTGTAACATTCCTTCATAGGACTGAAATAGCAACTGAAATTTCATTGCATCATTTTCAATCACAACTATTTTCACTTTGTTGTTTCTGGGTTGAGATTCATATCTGTGTCTGGTTTTACTTCTTTAAGAGAAATAATCTGCTGGTTTAGAATATGGGTTGAAGTAACCAGGGCTCCCAGTTTCACATCTCAGCTACTAATGGACCATGGATCAAACATTTCAGAAGTGCCTGAATGATTAGGCGTCTCAACAAAGCTGAAAGCCACTGACATTTCGACTTCAAGGTACTTGAAGTGGCTGTCCTAATGTTGTTCTCACAATGCTCTAGTATTTCAATAGTAATAATAGCAGTTTTTATAGCGACACTCCAAATAAAATAATCCTTTAACACTGCAAATTATTAACTTATTTTGTAATTCAAATACAGTACATGAGTCATTGAAGCTTCAATGTATTTCAGAAGATATGTCTCCAGGTTTATGTGTGGAACTCTGACTATATATATTTAAGTGCTATTTTTAAGTCTTCATGCTTCTCCACCACAGCATTCCTGCAGTAAACCGTCATTGTACAGTCAAACCCTGTTTGATTTATTTAATGTAAAATGTAAATTACTTCACTTTCCAATTCTCAGACCAGCCACTAATATGACTCGAAGAACTACCTCAAGTTGCTTTATTTATCGCCGTGGTACAGACTTTTCAGAGCACGTTTTCCAAACATCCCCTTTTGTGAGGTGACCCTTCTCTGCACTGTTTCTGTTTTCTCCCGTAGTGGATTGCTTAGACCCGACGTGCTCCAACCACGGGGTGTGTGTGAACGGGGAATGTCTCTGCAGCCCGGGCTGGGGAGGAGCGAACTGTGAGCTGCCCAGAGCCCAGTGCCCTGACCAGTGCAGCGGGCACGGCTCCTACCTGGCTGACACGGGGCTTTGCAGCTGTGACCCCAACTGGATGGGCCCCGACTGCTCCGTTGGTAAGAAAAGGAGTTTTTCCTGATTTTGCAAGAATGTTATTTTGTTAAAATGTTCATACCTATGGAAAGTTTAAAATGCAGTAATAATTTAGAAAGTTGTCTTTGTTACACATTTAGTCTTGTTTAATTTTGTTGGGAAGAGGTGTGTATGTATCTCTATATATATTTTCATGACATTCTTAATTTGGGACTGTCAGCTGAGGGTGAGGTGGGTGCAGATTAGGAGTTTGTGTTTTGTTCTAACACAGATTCTCTTTTAGACTGGGAAAGTTACATAAGTGTACTTCTTTTTCCCAACTGTAAACGAAAATGTCCATCATTTATGGGAAAAAAATACAGGGAATTTTGCTTTTACACTGTCAGCTGAACCTTGAGATGGTACTGTAGGTCAAAACCAAGTCTCTCAAAATAATATTTATATTTTTCACAGTTTTTCAGTTTTTTTCTAAGATTGATCAGCTAGAATACCCCACCAGTGACATGAATATTAAGGTGTGTTTTCTGCTTCGTGGATAAGCAGTCAGAAAATTCATGAATGAGAGTTCCGCTGTCACTTTCTTTGGTGATGCATGGGGCAAAAGACCCCTCTGCTTATCTGCAGTTTCAGCTGGCAGAGAACAGTAGAATTTTTGGAGAGAGACACTGTATAACTGACCATGTTAGTAATAGGAATGCAAAATCTCTCCTTGGAAAGTGACTTCTACCCATCATTCGAAATGACTCTGAATTGCTGCCATTCTCTGCCAGATGAGTTTTAGGTGAGTTTCAGTCTCATTCTTAGCAAATCAATATCTGTCAAAATCACCCGAGGTCCAGGTTTGAGTAAAGCAGAGCCACCTGCTCCCTTCCTTTGCTGCTGGCAGGTGCTGGGGACACCACCTCTGACACGTGTTTCTATCTGCGTGGAGGATGCAGCTCTACAGGTCTGTACAGCATACATTAGCAGATCTTCTTTAAACAACTTTTAAACAGAATTTAGTTTGCTTTTAAATAAAAATCAAATGCCAGTCTTCATCAGAGTATGAGCAGGCCAGCTTTTGAGAGGCTGTAGTTTTGAGCAGAAGCATTGCTGTTGCGTTCCCTTTCCCCTCAGGGCGCGGGGCTGGCTGTAACTGCTGTTCTCTCTCCTAGAAGTGTGCTCCGTGGACTGTGGCACCCACGGCGTGTGCATCGGCGGAGCCTGTCGCTGCGAGGAGGGCTGGACAGGAGCGGCCTGTGACCAGCGTGTGTGCCACCCCCGCTGCACGGAGCACGGGACTTGTAAAGATGGGAAGTGTGAATGCAGAGAGGGCTGGAATGGGGAGCACTGCACCATTGGTAGGCAAACGACAGGCACCGAAACAGGCACATATTGCTTTCTTTTCATAAATCGTAGAGACATAGTTACTGTCGTGGACTGTAATAGGCTGTTCCCTTAAGGACCCACGTGCTCTCAGATAGTAACCCTGACTCAAAATGCGTTGGGAGAAATGCACATAGGCTCTTGGAATCATTTCAAATCAGTAGCAAACCGGTTTGTAGAGAAAAAAAACCAAAACAACAAATTCCACATTAGTAAGTAAAGATGTAACAAATGGTCCATCTCAGTCTCATTCCAGCCTGAATGATTTTCAAACTTAACTAAGCATTCCTTTGTGTGAATGGCCTCTTTTTTAATTTCCTGGTCTGATGCATCAGTGCTCTCCTGCTGTCGTACCTCACATCTGAAACTCACCCCCACCAGCACCGCCCAGAGCAGGGGCAGGTGCTGGGGGAATGTGTGTTCCTGGTGGTACAGGAGCAGCTCCCTGGCACTGTCCCGTGCTGTGCTGTGACAGTGCCCGTGGTGTTTGCATGGGGACACAGTGCCAGCATGGGGGGGCCCGTGGGCTGCTGTGAGCCCCTTCCCTAAGAGCCTGCTGCTCACTGCAGCATCAGCATCGCTATCTCAGCTGGGTTCTGTCAGCCTGGGAAGTTCAGAAAGGTCATACTTACACAAAGCGATGATGTCCTATCCCCTCGATTACCGGGCTTGAAAATTTACTCTGAAGAGGAATTAATTGTTCCTAAATGAAGTTTTTTATTTTGTCTCTACAAGCAGTCAGTCAGTCAATTTGGAGTGTTTTGAAAAGTCACTCAAAACAAAGGAGAAAACTGTTATTTTGCCTGAGCTGTAATCAAAAAAAGGGAAATTCTCAGTGATCACATCCCTTCTAAGAAATCTGAGCAAATTCATCTGGAACAAGAGTATCCCATCTACTGAGACTGTGAGGTTCAGGCAAGTCTGCTTTTCTCCAGAGAATTTTTGAGGAACTGTGAAATATACCTTAGAAGAAATCTGGTGAGTCCAAATCCAAAGTCTTTATCTTAAGGTGGTGAATTTAACAAAGAAAAGAGTAGGTCACTTGAGATTTTCGTGGCAATCAGGGACCCTAATGGGACAGTCCTATTACAAGTGAATTGTTATTTCTTTACTTGATAGTATGGTGAGATTCTTGCATCCGTCAAGCTGTTTTTCTTTTTCATTCCCCTCTGATTTCTCTCTGGATATACAAACCATTTCTGATACACACATGAGTTGGAAACTAAAAGTATACTCATATTGGAGAGTCAAAAAAAAAGAAAAATTGATACATATTTTCAGGGCGTATCCTTTGATGTTGTGGTGCTGCATGCTTCCGCCACACTGTGCTAATATGATTTAAATCAAAGCTTTTGTGACTGAACACTTTGTGACCAGCACAGATGCAGAGTGTTTTTGTCATAATTGCTTTCAGTCTTCCATCATACCAACATATCTCTGCTAGACTAATCCAGGCATTTTGTTTTCATATTAACTTCTTCCCAGATCTTTACAAAATGCCTAGTATGTATTTTTTTCATTAAATTCTGTAATAATTGCTTATTTCAGAAGTTGATGCTTTGCACAAAATTTGTTTTGCTTTATAATCTCTTAGTAATGTGCCGATGTTTAGAATTAATTAGTGTATGTAAAGTCTTCATTACTGTGCAGACAAAAAGATGCCTTTTACCAAGATCTCAAAAGTATTCTGAAAATTGCAAGCTGAACTAGTGAACTCTGAAGTGAGATTTTAAGTCTAATTTTCAGTGCTTTGAACAAGATATCTTCCTTACTATTGATGTATATAATCAATTCTTTCCAGAGGAAGGGTGATACTTCTAAAGTGATTAAAATATGCATAAGCTTTTTTTGTTTGGTATGTATTAGAAAGATTTCCTTGAAACTTACTGTGCTCCTGCCTGTGGCAAAGATAAGACTACTGCAAAAAATTCAGATAATGCCCTTCTAGTTATAGTGGATCAAATCTGTGCAGTCACAAGTTGTCTGTTGCATGCAGACAGATATTCTTGTGACAGGCCTGTATTAGTAAGAGTTTTCACATGGTCATTCCTGAGGCCATTTACAAAAGCATAAAGGCTGATGCCAGAAATGGCATCGAGTTCAGAGGAACAACTCAGCGTGACCCCACTGGTTCATGTTACATGAGGCAAACACAGAGTTCAGAGGAAAAGGATGGTAAAAGTGATTTTTGTCAGTATTGGTACGAAAAATGCTAGAAGTTACCACTGGAAACTTTTGTGCTTAGAGTGAATTGATAGTTTGGTACAACAATGAGTTGCTCAAGATGTTTTAAACACTGCTGTGAAGAACTAAAGTGCACTTAAATTTTACAGAAACTCACTGTAATTTAGAGTACAGCCTTTATGGTTTCATTTTCAGCTGAAAGTTTGACACACCATTTAATGTCAGAATTACTGAGGAGTGTCCACCTAAAAAGATGCCACAAATTAGTCCTTTCTGGAAGGTACCTGACAAACTGTACAGTCAGTTTGTCCTAAGGCAGAAAATGCAAATCCTGTAGGAGAGGTTATTTACTCGGAATTTCCATTTTTGTTACACCTAGTCTGAAATGAATTCAACAGAAAAACTTGTTTTGATTCCAGTGACTTTAGGGCAAGTCCACTTAGAACAAATATCTGTGAGGAAGAAAAGGAGATTTCTATATACAAACCATTTTCTTTTGTTTGTGCTTCTTTACCAGTTTCATGTGCTATATTTACATGGCAGTGGAAAAGAAATCATCATAGCAACCTACAGGTATCCAAGTTCATTCAGGATATTTTATTCTATTTAATATCAATTTAGGCTTTAATAGATGCTTGACAGAATGCACACTCCTTAGCATTTCATTGTTGAGTATCTAAGCTCACAAGTTTTAATAGAACTGCTTTTTTTCTCTCTGAATTACCTGGTTTAAGGAAAGCACTCAGAAAATCCTCCCAGAACCGCAGTGTGAGCTCAGTGTTAGCACAGTGTTTGTGCAAAGCAGCTTTTGCTGTGTGCAATAGAATTATGTGTAAGAATCAATGCAAATAAAAATGCATGCGTGTTCCAAGTTACACAGATTTTGATAAATCTATATCCAAATAATATAAAAGTGAAAGGAGTGGGTGTCTGGTCTTGCTCAGATGCTGTTCCTAGCAGAGCAGAACTTCAGCTCACTTTGCTACTTCAGGTAAGAAAAGAAATTGCTTAGTGGAGTGGTGATAAAGAAAATTAATCTTTTCCCAGTGCAAAAATAGACCTGTCAGGATATGTTTATTAAGTGATTACTATTCATTGATTGCAATTATGGAGGAAGTTATAACTAAATAATAGAGGGTAATCTAGATGAAGGAAAAAAATATTGGAAAACTAATAACAAAGTGAAAAAAAGGTATAGAAGTTGTTAATCTTGAACCCATTTCATGACAGAAATTTAAGATGGAGGACTTAGCTTTTCTTGAATCATCTAAATGTTGTTAAAGCATGCTGTTATAAAACAGATCTGTTACTTTCACTGAAAATAATATCTGGATGTTTAAAACTGTTGTTTTTAAATGCTTGCAGAGGGTGTTCTGCATATAAACTGTCAAGATAGTATTCCAAGGACAGTGTGATATATATGGAGATCTTATGAAACAGTCAGAAATACCATTTTAAAGTGTAATTCCATCTGTAGTTCATATGCTTGCAGCATGGACTCTTACTAAGTTATGGGTGAAAATCTCACTGGGAGACCAGTGAAACCAGAAATTAATCCTAAATATTTACAAGTAAAATTTAAATGTCTGCAAATGGATCTTTTAAGGTGAGCTCTGACCAGAAGGTGGTACATGAGGTTTTCTTTGTGGCTGCCTGTCATATTCCCAAGCCTTGCTGTTGTCTGCTCATGTCCTCCATCAGATGTAGGTTAAGCACTCCTTTTTAGACAGAAAGTGGGAAAAGATTATGCTCAAGGCTTTTGGTAATATGGATACTCTGCTGCAGATTTTGATCCAGACAGTTCTCATATTTTATGTTCCTTTCTTTATTTTTCAATGCAAATGAGCTAAACCCCTGGTACAGACATTGAAGCTGAACCTCCACCTCCCTGCCTGTCTGCCAAAACACAAACAGGTGATGTGTCCCTCTCTGCAGGTTCTGCTTAGGTTTATTTAGCTTGGAAAAGACCCTTAAGATCATTGAGTTCAGCCATAAACCTCACACTGTTCCTGGCCTTGGTACTGCTTTCTGAAATCTAACTCCAGAGCTGGGGATCAGGTGCTCTCTTTCTCCCACTGAGTCCTTGGCCCCTGTAGTAAAACTGTCAAAATTGTAGGACAAGTTCCTTAGTAAAGAAGGGGTTTGGAAATCTGTATTAGCTCTGTATCTTCTGTGTTTTCAGGGCCTTGAATAAAGTAGAAAGATTTTTAAAAAGCTAGGATTCTGTCACCTACATGGTGGAAAATAACCTAATATTTTCATATGCATAAAAATGTACAGGAAAAAGAAAGGACTCTGTGTCCAGGATGATTAAGAAGCTTAAGTTACAGTACAAGATATTTGTGTTAGGTTCTAGGAAAAACCATGTTACCAGTAAATGAAAAACTGAGGGAGGTTGTCCAAGCAAGTTGTGAATTCCTCATCAATGAAGTTTTTTAGCGAGCATTTAGACAAACATCTGTCAGGAATAACAAAGGTAATTCATCCTGCCCTGGGGCAGCAGGCTCACCAGGAAATCATTGCACTCTATGAACTCTCTTCCAGTCTCCTCTTAAATGAGGTTAAGAGGAAGCATTCCTTTTAAGGAATTTATGTTATAATGGCCTACCTTGAGAGTTGTACTGTCATTCCCTTTAAGAATCCAATGCCACTGCTGGAAGTAGAATTGATAATTTATCCAACCGAGGAGACTAGTCTCTGTGTTCTGTATTTGCAGAACAAAGGGTTGTCAATGTGCATATTGAGCCACTCTGAAACGTCCAAACAAACTTACACCCAGTAGGTAAATACTTTAACTACTCTCCTTTTAAAGGTGAATACTATGTGGATCATATTCCGCCTCTGGTTTTAATAAGAAATTGTTTACTAAAAACTTTTCCCCCTTAGTGCTTTGGGATGACCTTTCCAGCTTTTAGACATGTTTATATTTTCTATCAACTCGATGGAATACCACAAGTAAAGTGTAAAGATTAAGTTCTTTACCTTATCATGGACTCAATAATCAATAGAAACATTAATAATGTGGCATTGTGTTATCTTTGGATATAGCAAGATATTTTTGTCCCATGATAATGCTCTTTGTGTCAAAGATTTTTTTCTTCTACTACTGATTTCTCTTGTTGTAATTACAACGGTAATGATTCAAAGATGAGGCAATTTTCAGGAGAGATGGAAAGTGTGTGGGAGGAGGCAGTGGAAAGCCATCGTATCTGACAAAGAGCAATTTAGAAGGAGCTAGATATATTAGACTTCTCCAATGCATTTCTAACTTAAAATTTATCTGTAACAGTTTATAACCTATCAAGGCATAAAAAACCCTCTAACAATGATGACAGGAATTTAGATTGCACTCTCTGAGGAGGGAGTAACACATTTTTTCATTTTATTTGAAAAACGCATGGAATATTTGGGTCATGACCACTTTCCATTACTGCTGATATAGAGATATGTTGGTAATATATATATATGGTGACATGACCAAAAATGTTTGAGGTGTTGGCTGTTCCTGAATGTGCAGATTCCAGTTCATCACCTGTATCACACAGTTATCCCACTGTTTTTACACCTGGAAGCAGATTTCTTGTGATGCAGCCTTTTAGGTATGTGGTGCCAAGCTTTCATTGGAGTTAAGGGGTTGTTCCCCCTGTGCCTCTTCAGCAAAGCAGAAGAGCAGCAGGTACCTCATGAGGCAGCTGGAGAGATTCTCAATGATTTCTGTCACTCACTGCACATCATTCACATTTTCACTTCCGTCATTCAAACACAAAAGGTAGAACATTCTACTCAAAAGGTGGAAATTTTCCTTATAGGGTGGAATTTTGGTAACACATGTTATGTCAGGTGACATTTTATAACCAGAGCCGAGGAAATGTACTCGTCACTTAGATAAATGGTCATCTAGTCCAGCATCTCTGTGCTTCAGTAAAGGTGCAAGTTCCTGGTAAATAAATATCTGGTAAATAAATTTCTTCCCTAGAAAGCTGATGCTTCTTATTTATCCCAGCTATATTTGCTGCTGAGGTGCTTTGCTGGTCGTCTCAGCTTTGTCATCTTTTATTTCACTTCCAAAACTCCTGAATAAAATCTCTTGGCTGTAGAGTCCCCAGGTTCCATACTGTGTAGATGGCTCTTGCTTGGGACTTCTGGTTCTGGTTTGTAACTTTGCAAAGTCCTATGCCCAACACTGAAATATATGAGCTACTTTTGTGGATCAGGGATGAGTAAACTTTCTAAACTATTTCTGTAGCACTAAGGAATCCAGAACTACAATATGCAACCACTTAATTTTATCACAGCCGAGCAAGGTAGCTGATTACGAATACTTGGAAGGAGATATTCTTTGTAGAGATTTATGTATAGTGAGAGTGGTTTGACTTTCAAGGAGTTTAGCAACAGAATTCCTCTTCATTTGCAGAATTTACAGGGGGCAGCTGGGGATCTTTTTTGGCTGAAAGGCAAGCTTATTCATGAGGAAGAACTTTCCTGTTTGCATTCTTTGCTGAGGGCTTCCTGTAAATGATTGAAACATGTCACAGCTCAGTGTCAGAACACTTGAGTGGCTTTTTTCTTTCTCTTTTTACAGGATATTTGTGGAACATGACCTTATTTCTTTCCTTTCTAGCCCAAAAAATTTAATGAGTATGTTTTCAGCAAAACTTCCTGCATTTTGTCTGGTACTTCAAAGGTGCACCCAGAAGATACTGGTGAATAGTTTCCCAAACTAAAACCACATTTCTTTTTTCTCCTTTTGGAGGGGCTTCTTCATGAGTTATATTGATTTTCTGACCAATTCTTGAACTCTTGAAAGACCACAAAAAGAGAGGGAGGGCAATCAATCAGGGAGCTGATCTAACTTTTGAAAGGGCAGAGTCGATTATGCTGTTCATAGCAGTATTCCCAGAGTCAGACAATCTTCTCTTCTCCTGCAGATAATATTTTCTGTATTATTTTGTACCCTGTGGTGTCAAGCAGAGCTTCAGCAAGTGAGTGAATTACCCGGTGTTGCTGGAAACAAAACAACAAAGACACGGGAATGCTTTTAAGAGGTCAGTGACATGGGTTGTATAGAGATAGAAAGGCAGTACTGGATCTTGAGAAATAGATATGTATATACATAGATATAATATTTATACTTGCTAAGAAAGGAATACAAAGGGGAACAATACCTGCCCATCCTTTTGAGACCTGCTGTTCGAGTTTCTGTTAAAGATACCTTTTTCTTGATCACTTTCATTCTTGCTTATACATTCTCAAGGTATCATTCTTGCATCTTCAGTGTCAGTTTCACATAATCTTTCATGCTTGAAGATGCAAATAAAGCCAAATGTGTTTTGCCTGACTGCTGCAAACTCTGTGGAATAATATTTCAGATGCAACGCTTTGCAAAGGTTTTTTTTTTTTTCAGCTTCTTGCCAATTTAGTATTCAAATTAACAGTAGGATGCATTAGAAGTTAGAGACTTGTCTTCCTAAGATATTTGATGCGTTTGAAATTCTCTACTCAATATTTTCTTAGTTTAATGTTGTATTAAAAATATTAATGTCAGAAATAAAAAGGAAAAAATGGTCTCTATAGCACCTCTGAGGTGTCAGTTCAGGATTTTGCTGTGTGATCTATTTAGGGCTTCAGGGAAAAATGAAACTATTGAAAGCCTCCTCTTTAAGCTGTCAGTTCTCTCCTGTGCAGTAACTGCTCACTGAGGATGAATACACACTGATGCTGAATATTGATACATCCTTCTTTCACCAAAAGTCCTTACTTAGACAGTTTTTTAAAAGATCTTAAGGCATGAATGTGGGGACTTGTTCAGGGCACAAGTTATGAGGTATCATGAGCCATTCTTACTGAAGAAAGTTTTTACAAAATTTATGTTATCCAGCTCCTTTCTCTTGTTCCTTCTTTCTTTCTGTCTGTCCCTGTTCTGACCTGCTTATGAAATGCTTTATAGGATAACGATGCTTCTGGAGATTACTCCTGTGTGTAGCCTCAGCCTATTTCATTTTACACATAGTTTTTCTATACATATAAAAAGAAGCAAAGTTTGCTGTCCAACAGAAGTCATCGTATAATATAATATATCTCACTTGCTCGAAGAAATTACAAACATAATTTGAGTTAATGAAATGTAAGAGCTAAATACAAACCTGCGTATTCTTAGAGGTATTTGGGTCTGATGTTTTAGTCCATGTTCATCTCTTCATGTTGAAAGTGAAAGTAATTGGACTAATCCTGAGGTCGCTATTACCTGATTTATAGCTGCCAAGAAATTGTGACCAACTGTGTAGATTTCTACAATTTGCAGCACATTCTGCTGTCGTGTTTTCAGTGATGCAGTGTTGATTGACATACAACTGTCCATCTCAGGCTGTCAGTTGTCTTCAAAACACATCCATGCTGGGATAGATGGAGACAAAGCAGTGCTGGTGTCTCATTAATCAGCAGTTCACAGTCATGCTGCTGAAAGCCAAAGGAAAAGCAGGACATGATATATTAAGGTTGCTGTGTTTGTTGTCATCCCCTCTTCATTCACTAATGGGATTAGAGCAGAGAGGATTCATGGCCCAGCTGTTCCCTGAGGATTTTCAACTCTGGGAGCTGACTCTGAGCACTGCACACTTAAATATTTCACTCAAAAAAAGTACCTCTCTTAAACAGTTAAGCAGTTTTCATGGAAGAGTAGCAGGTTGGCTTTCACAAAGGCTTTGGTGTGACATGGATCATAACATTATCCTTAATAAAAATTTAGGCAGAGGAGATGTGGCTGTCTTCTTATCCATGTGAAGTTTTTCTCCCTCTCGCTCTCCTACACTTAAAAGATACTTTTACTCCTGCCTTACTGTGATCAGCCAGTTGTGTGGCCCATGACTGGTGTCTGACATCTTGGATGGATTTTCTTGTCGTGGCTCACTGGTTTTTGGGAGCTGTGAATCCCAGATGTTCAAGTATCAAACAGTCTCTGGGTTCTCTCAAACACGGTTCTCAAAACAGCCTCCATAGTCCTGCCCAGCTCACTTGCACTTCCTCTGGTCCACAATGCCTTTTCAAAGGCCATGGGTGTCCTGCATTCGGGACCTAGGGAGCCATAATTTTTACAAACAACCATCTAAATTTATTGCTCTTTTTCCTAATTCCAATGTATTTTTCGTTTCCATTTGCAGTTTTCAACAGTCCAGTGCAAAGCAGGTTAATCAAACTCAGCATCAATAGACTGTGGCTTGCTTTCAAAGTGCTGTAAAATAAGATACCATCAAAATAGCTAGAAAAGGTTCAGGTATTTCTTTTTTAAATGTTACGGCTTGATTAGGGTAGATTGAACTACATGAGCTAATAGTTAATTGTTCATATATTTGAAAAGTATAAACACTTATAAAATTTTAATGTATTTTTACATGAACCCATATAAAGATGAGTTTCTTCTCTGTTTAATTATAAAATTTTGGCTGAGTATTTTCTTAGGTAGATGTTGGAAGACTAAAGTTATTTAAGAGTCTGAAAAATGAGTAAGATTCTGAATTCTTCTAGACCACATATGTTTTAATTTGCCTTCAACTAGTTTTTTGTAGCATTGAACAGCTGAGCTAAAGAACCACAGTGCATCAAGATGCAGTCCCCGTTCTGAAAAGAATTAGTAGGGATAATAACTTTGGTATCTAAGAAGTAAATATAATGGTGTAATTGTAATTAAAGCCATTCTTTTTAATTAAAAATTAAATCAGTTAGTAGTGAAAAATATTACTAGGTTGCTAGGTTGTGATTTTAGGTTAGAAGCAATACTAAGAGGACAATTATCCAAAAGCACAAATTAACAAAAAAAAACTCGATTTAGAAATAGCATTTTTTGCCTAGATCATGGTGGTTTATTGATTTTAAAAGTGGTGCTGTTTCAAATACTGTGATTTTCCAATTGTTAGGAATCAAAAGGAATTGCTGTGTTTCTTGTGGAAGGAGTTCCTCAAGAATAGCACTGAAGCTATTTTTGTAAATTTAGCATGTACAAACACAAACCCCTAAATGTCCCAGAAGATGCTGATTCTCCTAAAAACAGAGACACATTAGTACAGATGAGAGAACTGACTTTTTGTTTTACCCACTGGGAATTCCAGAGAGCAGAACTCAGTCCCTAATGTAGCATGTTGTCATCCACCTTTCAGCACAGTTTAAGTATAAACTGATCTGACTGCTTTCCATTCCATAAAGCAAGGCAAAGTGTGTGTACGCTGGGTTACAGATCACTTCTCTCAAACTAACAGAGGAATTAGCATTATAGCATTCAGTCTCACAATGGATGATAGTGTGCTCAGAATTAAGTAGTTCTATAAAAAGAAGGGTGTTTCCACTTCCCCTTCCCTACTTTATTTTTAAATTTTAGAATCCCTTGCATTTGAATGATAAAAGTATCACTGTAAGCAGGAAGCCATGAATCATTGTTTACTGTTGAAAAGTGAAAACACAATATGAGTTTGTTAAAATGTTCACAGATTTTGATTAATCCTTCTTTTTTTTTTTTTAAAAGAGTAGTTTGATAACAGTACAGGAAAAGCAGTAGCAATGTACCTCTTGTTTCAAAAAAAAATTGAAAAGATGTTTTAGGTTTAAGACAGAAAATCACTGTATAGGAGTTTGTTAGGATTCTGAAATGGAGGTTAACATTGCTCCCTTGTGGGATTGCTAATCGCTGAATGAGGGTGGGGGGAGTGTAGTGACACAGATTTTTAGATATAATTCATCTTCTTGTTGGCTTTGGAAACTAGGGGTAAAACTGCTTTTTTGTTACTGTCTCCCTTGGATCATTATTAATTGATTCTTTATCATGAAACCAATCCATATATATCTTCATTGTGTCCTGTGAATGTTTGAAACTTTTTTTTTTTTTTTTGCAAAGTAAGTCAGAAATATTGATTTAGGATGGAGAAAGCCTTCCATATTTAGAGAACAGGGTATCAGAGTCAAGGTCACCCTGTTTGTGAAGGCTGAATGGACAGCAGTCACTTGAAGGGAATAGTGGGTGAGTTATACAGCCACTGTCGAGTTACAGAGCCAGTGTTAAATTGTTCCTGCAAGATTCCTGGCAGAGGTGGTCATGGTCCAGAAACCCAAACAGCTCACAGACCGTGTTGTTCTTGCACAGAAGGGGAAATGAAATAATCTACACACATGTCTAAGCACTACCTTGGTGTTGCAGCTTTCCCTGATTCAGATCCAGAGGGGCCTGGAGATGTTGTCAGCTTTATTATTTTTCATTGGAATCTTTTGTTGTATATTCCATAACAATTCTGATTGCTTATATGCTGAGTAAAAGAGTGAATCAAAATCGCTCAGACCCACCCTTAATTACAAACAGTCATTCATATACTTAATCAAAAGGGTTAATTAGCAATGAAAGACCGACTTTTTGGATACTGAAGACAGTATCCAAAAGATACAGGAGACTGAAATGTCTCCTAAAATTGTTAATATTTCCATACCACATGAAAGTTGGGTTTTTTTTAAATTACAATTAAGACAATGCTTATTACAATCTAATTATATCCCCATTCCTTTTAATCTTTCAATCTTCCATACACAAAGAATTTGCTAAGTAAAATCTGTCATGTTTGACCAGTATTTGTGTTTCTAGTTACCGTGAAATTCCAAAGACCTTCATTAATTAATTCAAAAGCATTACTGCATGGAAAGTTTAAAGTATGAGATGCTTTGTAAAGGGAAATATTTATTCAGCAGAACTGGGGGAATTTAACACATGTGCCTTCCATTAAAGACTGCATCTATTTATTCAACTTTTATAGTTACAGATTCCCCTACTCTATTAAGGATTTTTGTTAGAATTTCTGAGATAAAACACTTCAGTTTTAAAAATTCCTAGCAAGCTGCATATAATGCATCTGATTTCTTAAGGTGAGCATTCCTATTGATGCTAAATGGGAGATTTCATGAAGTTGTTTGGAGAGTATGATCTTAATTATTTTGTCTGTTTTCTGTATATTAATGCTTGAGATAACGATGTTATGAAATGCGAAGAGAGATGTCACTCAAAAGTGAACAAATTACAGTGAAGTGGAAAGGAAAATGTCGTCTCTCTCAAGTATTGCTTCTGATTTTTTGTCCTGTGACTAAAGATTATAGCTTTACTAAAGGTGAACTTTCACAGGGCTACTGCTACTGATCCCTTACTTGAATTAGGTAACTTCATTCCAGCCTAGGAAATAATTACAATTAGTAAGTTGTTTCCTTCAGAGCGAGAAGCAGAGATTCATGCTGGAGAACCCACATAAAAGTCTTTTGTTGACAGATTTGTACCTTGAGGAGCAAGGCTGTGTCACTGAACTGCAGGAGAGCTTTTCCAGTGAGTGACACCGTTAAAAAGGATTTTTGCAGCAGCTTCCTGACTGCTTACAGCAGTTATTAGAGTAAATTGGATATGCACTGTGCCTGATTAAGCACATTCCCACGTACGTGTTTACCCTGAAAGTCAGAGCTGTCCCCAAGTTCACTTTGCTTGATTGTGATCCGTGAGATCTTACAGAGTCAAGCTGCATCAAAGCTCAGGGGACATTCTGATGTTGCAGGGTGTTCTCTTGTCCTCTGCTCATGGCACACGAGTGGAACCTGCTGGAAATCCTCTACAGCTCCAGTCCAGGCAGGATTGTCTTGGTGCTCCCAACTGAAGAACTGCTGCACACTGCTTGGGTTCACAGCTCTGAACAAATGGTCATTAGCTAAAGGAAAGCCCAATTAATGTTCTAACATGTTCCTTGCAACGTGGTGGCAGTTCAGCTATGTATAAGCAATAAAAAGTGACACCGTACCCCACTGAAATTACGGGAAACAGGCAGAGCATGGTAACCTAAATTACGATTTTATTTGAACGCTGAGGGCCAGTAATGCTGGCCTTCAGGGCAATCTCATATTCTGGTACCTGTGCCCCGGAACTTTTCTAAGATAAGTAATAACCTGGATAGAAAAGAAAAAATTCTTTGACATCTGTTTGTTGTGTTTAGAGATACTGTGAGCTACTCAAGCTGTATTTTCAGCACGGCAAAGCAAGAGTTAATTACACAAACCTGTAGCAAATTGTCTTTTAGCTGTCCCTTGCATAGACCTTAGATTTTTCTTTATTATTGTTATTTGTTATTGGAAATTCCTTTTAACTGGTCTTTGTTTCTGCTTTTCCTTGTTTGTTTGGGTTTTTTTTTTAAACTAAGCAAATATCCTGACAGTACATAGCTGTGCACCTTTTTGCTTGACATGAATCAGTGAATGAAGTTTATTCATTCAATATACTGATTATCCTGGTCATACAATGCTGTTGCAGCTGAGATGGAATGGTCTCTAGATTTTGTGGCTGCATCTCCCACTCCCTTACCTTGTGTTTCTCTTCCTAAGTGCTTCTGGAAAACAGTCCCAGTGTAAGAAGTGACAACCTGCCTGCCCAGGGATGGCTTCAAAACTGTCAAATGTAGATGCAAGGCAATCACGTTAAAAGTCTCATTTGTGCTTCTGCTGGCTTCAACAGAGAAATGGAAAAGAAATGCTCTGCCCAGCAGCAGAAAGACTTAAGTATTCGTTCCAGAGAATTAAGGCCACTTAGTGAGGCGAGGGGAGGAGCAGAGCCATCATTCGCCTGGTAGTAAATATGTTTAATGTAAAGCAAGCAGAGCTTAAAGAGCTCGTTTCTCTTCCAAATTTCTTCCAAGTGCAGATTAAATACTCTTGGCTTTCTTGGGGGTGAGATGGAGAAGATGATCTCCCTAGTAGATCAAAATCACTTTCACAGATTTATTTAGAATTTAAATATCAAAGCAACTGGCTATATCAGAAGGATTATGAAGTTTCTTCCTTCACCATGTAGACAGATAAAAAAAGGAACAAAAAGAGAACTGTTTTATGCATGCAGGATTTAAACCAGTTCATTTGTGAACACTACAGTTTTATTTCTGTAGCTTTTATTAGTTATTTGTGCAGTTGGTAGATATAAAAATTGGAAAATGGCATGATATTCATGAGGCTTATGTATATTGACAAGGGATGCAGAATGGTGCCTTGCACTTGAGAATTAAAGGGATGTTTATAAAGTATGTTTTACGTACTGAAATATTCATCCTCTATCCTATATCTGCCAAACAACTCAGCATACACAAATAGTCCCATAACTCAGAATGCATTGCTTATCTATTTTAATTTGTTTTGCATACATTGCCTGTGTGGTGGAATACTGCTCCTAGGTCATGAGCATTATTTCATACTTTATATTTGTGGATATTCAAACTCCATAAATTCTAGCCTTAACAAACACATGAGATATATTTGTCTTAATAGTCAAATACCCATTATTTTTGGTCACTTGTAGTCATATTTTACTGTCATGAAGATTTAGGATTGCTGAAAGCCAGAAGGCGTATGAGAAGCATTTAGTGTATTGCTACTATTTTTCATTCCAAACTATTCCAAAATGCTTTGTTAAAACTTCTGGTTTTTTCTTTGGCCCTTTCTTTAGATTTTTCTTTGGGGCAGTTGGAATGTCGAAACTCTGAAGTCTTAACCCGTGCAGTGTGCAGCCATTTAATGGAATCAATGTGATTAATACTTCAAGAAGATCAGCTGCAAAATACAATGCACGTGTCTATATAGTGCTTTTCATCCTGAAGGGATTCCAAAGTCCTGTACCAAATTCAGGGGACAGAACGTACTAATCTGGCACACAGTAACAGAGGGAACTGCCTACTTATGTTAAGGCTCATATTTATTCTTCTGTTAGAGATAACCTGCGCACTTACACGGGATTGGCATTTGCATACCTGAAAGTTAATTGCTAAATTATAAATTCTATGCAGGCATTAATGTCTAATGAATAGCAAGCAATTATATTTTAATAATGCCTGAGAAAACTGGGATTCCCTGCCCTGAGAATTATGAAATAAAAAGCTCTAAAACCAAAAGGATCATAGATAATTCAGTTTAGAAGGGATGTCAGGAGGTCAACTGGTCCAACCTCTCCTTCAAAGTGGGGTGGTTATGAGGTCAGACATCAGACTCGGGCCCATAGTTCTTAGGGCAGACTCCCTACAAGCCCCCTGTTCCACTGGACAGGCTGTTACCACTCAGTGTCCTTGCTGTGCATCTTCTGCAGTGTATTGAGCTGCTGAAGCAGTTTATAACCTCTGCTTGTTCTCCCTGCAGTTCCCTACTTGTGTATTCGTGTGTGTGCACAAATCCCATTCCCTCACACTACTGAATTCAAACTGAATTTGAAGTACTGATGAAAACTACTGAGTAGCGCTGACGTAGGGGGAGCAGTTCTGTTTCGTCACTCTGAATGCTAGCTTGGCTTACTGGGCATTTTAATTGACTTAAACTCCCCTATTTTTTAAAGTTTTTTGTATGTTAAAGGAGTCGTGGTCAAAGAAATGCAATTAACATTTGGAGAAAAAGTGTGTAATACATTATTTTTATTGTTTATCTATATGTGGAGGCTCTCATCTAAGGAGTAAAGAAATGCATTCCTCCTCTGTGCCATATATGGAGGATATGTGAAGTGAAAAAAAGTAGTTTGAAGCTAATGACTGAGCTGAGAATGTCTTCCTCCAAAAATCCTAAATTGCATTAAGTCTAGATTACACTGTAATTAGGTTAGATATTATTTTAAATATGAAGTCAGTGTTTTGCTTGTTGCCCTTCAATTGAATGAATTTACACATCCTGTCTGATAGGTCACTTTATCATTACACTGCCACAAAACTATTTATATAGACATTATTTTAGAGATAAATCCAACTTGAGAAGGCTTCTTTCTCAGAAAGGATATTACATATTACAAAGGATGATGCCAGTGCTTGTATGTGATATCAGGAACATTAATACAATAAAAGATTATGGTTGTGGTAGTAGTTTTATGAATGCAATTTCACCTGGAATTATATTCTAAATGGATTTTGTTACAGTAAGATTAATTTGAAAGACCCAGCTATCTTAAGTACAAATTTTACTGCATCTTTTATATATCTTTTTATGGGGTATATGAATAGGAGTTGGATATGAGTCTTGTTTGAAAAGAATACACTGTGTAACTCAAATATGCTGGTAGGGTCAAATTTTAGCTCCTGCTCAAAATTTCAGCAAATAACCTGCTTGGCCTCTAGGAGGAACTGCGTGGCTCTGCTGCAGCTTTTGGGCTCCAGTGGTTTCTTTACTTGTATCTGACATAACTTCTTTGCTCGTGCTGGTGCACCATTGAAGCTTGTCACCTGATCCTGGCAAAGCCATGGGGCACACAGCGTTGGGTTCTGTGCAGCAGGTGAAGTGTCTGTGCTCACATTCACAACTTTGGGGTGCAGATAGACCCCTGCCTGGCTGTCACAGAGCACTTCAGCATTGCAGAGGCTTCTTTCATCAGTCTGATGACTGAACTTCCCGTCAGACAGTCTCCCTTCCTTCTGGAAACTGTCTTTTCTGTGTATGAGTAGCCCACATTCTGGGCTCAGCTGAAGCTCTGTGTGCATGCTCAACGTTCTGAGCAGACATGGACTTCCTGATTATTGATCTGTTCGGTTTCCTCAAGTCTCAGGCCACTGTAGCACAAACTGTCCCCTCTTTTCCCTGCCCAGCTGTTGGCAGCTTGGAGGAGGGGGTCACACCAAAAGCTGGTGACAGAGAACTCTGTTGGTTGTCCCCAAGAGGGAGACCTCGAGGGTGTCTCCCCCCCACGTCACAGGAGCCCACCTGCTTGAGTCACTTACCATGGAGTTGGATAACATGGAATGTTCTGGCAGCTATGCCTTGTTGACAAGGTGTGAAGCTCTTGCACCCCTGGGGTTTTCTTCAATCTCAAATTTTTGTGACCTATATTGCAACATGAGCTTCCCACTCTTTTTGTGTGTGTCTCTGTATCTCTTTTGTTCTTTATCTTCAGAATGATGCAAATGACTTTTCTTGAGACTTTTTCATACCAGAAGTTCCCTTTTGTGTGAGCTTTACTTCTCTTCTGAACAGTAACGTTTTTTTCTCGTATTTCTCTGTTTTGTTTGGAAAGCTGGATGTTCCCTGAGTTTCTGCCTTTATGTGTAAAGACTGGAATTACATAGATAGATAGTAGATAGAATTTAGGGGGAAATTCTGTTATGACATACATATCCCAGGCAGTTTAAGGAATCTTACTTAAAATTCCTGATTGTTTGTCTGCACAGGAGGTGTTAGAGTGGAGGATTTCGGGGCTCCATAAACATACTTTTTGGCCTTTCTTTTTTTTTCAGCCTGTTCAATAAATAAAATTGTATCTGGGCCAGTCTGTAGTTCTAACTCAGGCATGTATTCATCTGCACAACACATCTGCAAGTAGGTATTTATTCTTTACTCCTTTTTTTGATGTGTAGCTTAAAGAAATATTTAGGGTGTTGAGTAGTTTTAAACGAAATGTTTTCTCTAAAAAAACAATAAAAGGGGAAAAAAAGAAGCAGCAAGGCAGGCAGGCAGGCAGAGCACGCTGGTGACAAACACTTCAGTGCCACAGAGAAGCTCCTGCTCTGTGTGAGCCCTCTCTGGAAAGCAGCAGCTCGGCTGTGGTGCGTGAGCAGTGGCACTGGGCTTTGTGCTGCACTGAGAGCCTGGGTTCATTCTTAGCAATTTGTCAATCAGTGTCACTACCCTGCTTCAGAGACCTGGGCTGGTGCCTCTGCATGGCTCCAGCCTGTTGTGGAACTGTCCAAACTCACTCAAAGGGGCCTCACCTCTCGCTCAACCAACACTCTATTTCACTGACATGTTTAGTTATGTGTTTGGGATTTGAGTTTATTTCAGTTGAAGTATTACTTTGTAGAAAATGACTTGTGCGTGTGCCTACCATAACACTATGTCATTTTTATTTGTATGCCCTTTCTTTGGCTTTAACTAAGCCCTGCAGGCTTTGGAATTGAAGGATTAAAAAATAACAATAGCAAATAAAAAGCATAATTCTATTTTCAATGTTGCTAGGTACCTCATTCTATGTACCTCATTTATTATTTGCTAGATAGCTGTAGGCATACCAGCAGCTCACTGAAGGAATGAACAGAAAATATGAAAACAGTGATTATCCTCTAAAATCCAAATTAAACAGACTATTGTCATTACTGCTTTTATGTCATTTCTCTAAATTCTTTAGGTACCATCATATCCCAGACTACTTTTATTTGCTACAGTTCTGTAGTTAACAGCTGTAATGAGAAGAGGAGGATTGAAATGTAATTTAAATGTTCCCCTTGAAACTCGTGCGCATCCTGTGAGTGAGAAAACTGTGCTGTAGAACACACTCTTCACTGCAGGGCTTCTTCACCCACAGGACCACCTGGTCCAGCCTCAGCTGGAGTCTCTGGGAAGGCTCCAGTGCCTGCCAGCAGGCTGTGGATCAGGATGTGTAAAACGAGGTCATGTGGAAAGATAAACATGAGATGCCATATTCCAGACTGTAGCTGCAGCACATGTGCACCAAATGGGGAGAGCTGCTGGGAACCCATTCTGCTGGAAGATGCTGTTTGGAGAATAAATAGCTGATAGCATAGGATCAGAAGGACTCAAAAGACATAAGCTCTTGATTTACTTCTATCTTTCCATGTACAAACTTGAGCAGAGGCTAAAAGCATCATCCTTTTCTCTAAGTGCTTCCAAGATACCACTTAGATTTTTTTTTTCCTTCATCTCTCCTATTCTGTTTTTTTCCTTTAATTATACTAAGAGGCTGCCTCTTCTGTCAGAGTTTGGAAACTTTAAAAAGAGCAAGGTTTCTCTAACTTCTCTTTCCCTGTCTGCCCTTTCCCTTCCTTTTTTTCCAGAAAGATTTTCCCCATCATAAGTGTTCTGATGATTCTGACTGAAACCACAAATTTGTTGGGCAGGCTTTATGTTTTAGTTTACTTAAAATGTTTCGTGTGGAGTTTAAAGTAGTTTATGCAATGGAAAATCTATATATGTGTGGGAAGCCGGACATGTGCATTTGTATACCTGGGGTTTGGGAGTACCAGAGTGAAAAGGAGTTCTGTGCAGCATTTATCCAAAATTGGATTGGAATTCTTGATGTACTGCCTAAATACTGGAAATTATTTTGCCAAGTTCAAAAATGAAGTAATCATTTTACAATTTAATCTGAAAATAATTTCACTGTAGATGAAACCTGAGAGTATTCTCTTGTAAATATATCCAGCACTCTCCATTTTTGAACCAAGCACTGCCCATATTATCATTTTTGCTATTCATAGTGATTCTGACTCTGGTATCTCTCATATGCTCATCACAGATTCCTGATGCAACACTGGAATATATACTGAAATCTTCTTTGCTATTTTAATTGTAAATTCATGTGTACTTGTAGTAAAGCTCCCAACTTCCAATCCCACAGGCAGGTTGGAGATAGAGAGAAGGGAGGCTGCATTAGTGTTTCACCTTTAGCAGCAGCTAGAAAAGTGTGAGACGCTTGAACGGCTGTTGCCTGTACTCTGCCTGTTCTGTGAATAAATAGGTTGTCAATCTAGCACTTTAAACAAGCACTTTCTTATTTTTTAACCTTGCTTCTTGACATTTTCCATTAAGCATACTGTAATGGAAAAGATGAGGAGAATTTCTCTGCACACCAGGAATAGCAACCTGTCTGCTTAGCACGAAGGGCCCTTTTCCGTGCGGTGACTGAGAGCTTCATCCCACGCTGGATTGCTTCTTGAGATTAGATGCTGATAGCCCTTCCCTCTGTGACTGTGCCTGCCTGGCTCTGGCAGAGTTCCTCAGCCAGCCAGGAGGCAGCACACTGCTGAGGGTGGCTGCACAAGGAGAGCAGGCTCTGACAAAGCACCGAGTGCTGGGTGTGCTTCCTGCAGGGAGCGTGTCCAGCAAAGGCCATCTGTCCAGCTGTGGCACTGAGCCTTGGCTGAGGCTCTGAAGGCTCCTCAGGCAGGCACTTTGTCACCTTGTCCACTCCCCAAACCCCTTGATGGCCACCAAGCCCATGAGATATGTGGAAATCCTGTGTGTGCAGAGGATGTTCATCAGTACTAATCACTGCTCACATGCATGGGCAGGAAGAGTTAAATAGCGATAGTCAGTGCAATTCCTAAATACAAGCCTTTTTTAGAAGAAAACTGGGTATTACTAGACCATAATGGAGCTGTTTTCTGGTTGGTCTAACAGACCAGAATGCTGTATAGATATTTGCTTGAAGAAAGGCAAAACCAGAAATCCATATATATACGTAGGCATGTACAGAGACATAACCATGCAAAATACCTCATTAGTTGTCCATTACTTAAAGCTGTTTCAAAGCTAATTCATCATTAACTTAATAGATCTTTTTAAGGAAGACATTATTGTCCAGGTACTTGGATTCTGTTGTAACCTGCTGCTGTTCATTCCCTTCCTTCTGATATTTATGCTCTTCAAACATGAGCTCTGTCTGTGGAAGGCTGCAGTTAAATAGGCTCTGTGGAGGTAGCATCGTGTTTCCTAGCAACACCATGTCCGTGGCAGCGATGCTGCCTTCCCTCTCGACGCTAAACGCAAAGTCATGTCCATTAATCCCCAGCTGCACTTAAAACTTTTCAGGGATTTTGCTAGCTCCCTACTGTTCATGTTTTCATCTTGCTCATACGCTGCAAGGCAAACTGCTTCAGTGATTTAATTCTCTTCGGTGCCTCGGTATAAAACCAACCGTGTGTGTATATTCACAATTACTATTTGTTTTTTGTTTAAAACAAATAATTTGTCCTATACTGTGATGCTTCCCCTCAGACATTATCATTTTGGTCATTCAAACAACCTGACAAATGAAAGAGATAAATTAAATGTCTTGAAAATCTATTACCTGTGCTGCAAAAGTAACTGAATTTTTTTAAGCTAAGCTATGTAGTGGCAAAATAACCCTAAATTTAAGTGAAAGGAGCGTTTTATTTTTTTAATACACAACAACATTGAAATAAAACTTATAGGACTTGTTTCTATCTGCTGACAGCTTTCTGTAACATGAACTGAATAGTCTTTGACCTGTTGTGATACCGGCTGTGTGAGTTCCAGGGATATCACTTTGTTGGATGGGAAACTCCTGCAGCATTGTGAGAATGAGTCTGGGGTCAGAGAAACTGCTCTCTGACTTCACCTGGCTACAGCCAAGGCAGCTGGGAGGAGCAGGAAGAGACAAGCTCCAAGCTGTGGCTTTCTGAACGGGTTTATAAAAACACACACCTACTGTCAGGCAACACAGCCTTCTCCTCCTGCTCAGACTCATGAAGAGGTGCTGTGAGAGGTTTGCTGCAGGCCTCAAATCTTCTGTCACCCCCCAGACAAATACTCATGCTTGTGTGGATTGGGTGTTGATAGATGTCATTGCATATACCAAGGCTGCAGTTTGGTTTTCTTACCCTTTTTCATAATGAATATTCAGTAAAATACAGGAGTGTCTCCTGAGACTCATTTACTTCCCAGAAAAAGGAGTCGAGTTATTCTATCACCTATGGACATTTGTTAGAACACATAAGCAGCTTAGCTAATTAATATTTTTGTTCCTAATTTGGCTCTTGCTATACAATAAGTCATGTCATATTCATAATCAATTCAAGACATACATCTTTGGGGGCCTATCTCTTCTAATATGTTTTTCAGAAAGTGTAAGATGTTACATCAAAATATAAGTAAACTTAGTGTTAAATAAGTAGGTAATCTAAAATTACTGTCAATGAAGAAAAATATTTTCAAAACTATTTATTTAAACTTTATGTTTAGAGACATTCTGGAGAATGATGCAACAGACAGTACAAAAAGTCCTCTGAGCATTGACGAGCTTGTTGAAGATGTTCTCCCTCGTGTGTGCACACACATACAGTGAGAAAAATAAGAGACAGATCTTCTGTAAGCAGACTGTCATTTCTATCAGCTCAAGGTCTGGGCCTTTACAGGGTTCTTAAAACGTGTTACAGCAGGTAGGGCTCCTCCTCCCTTCGACTTAAGCTAGATCCCCATTTCTCCAGGGTGTCCCCTTCCTTTACCGAGAGCGTTCCTGCCGAGTGGCAGGACCCAGCCTTTTTGTCTGCACAGTAGCACGGCCTGAGCGCAGCGGGGTGGGAGTGCCCTGGGCTCACCTTCTCCGTTTGTCCTCGCAGATGGCTGCCCGGACCTGTGCAATGGCAACGGGAGGTGCACGCTGGGCCAGAACAGCTGGCAGTGCGTCTGCCAGAGCGGCTGGAGGGGGCCGGGATGCAGCGTCGCCATGGAAACCGCCTGCGCCGACAACAAGGATAACGAGGGAGGTGAGCGCAGCCCTTGGATCGCAGTCCCCAGAGAGCAGCGGGCTGCACCGCCGGCCTCGGGAGTCACTGTCCTGCAGAAGGGCTCTGGCTGCCGCTGCTGCCAGGTGTCACATTCCTCTCCAGCAAAGCAGAGGGAGCTGTGCCCGTGCGGAACACGCGGGGACCCCCGGGCGGGAGGCTCGGTCCCAGCCAAACCCTCGGTGGGCAGCCCGGCCCGGCCGAGCAGAGCTGCCTGCTGCGGGCTCCTGGGGCACAGGAGCGGCAGAGGAGCTCCCTGTGCCCGTGTGCCCCTCGCAGCGGCTGGCAGAGCCACCTTGTACTGTCTGTCATGCTCTCCTGTGCACAGCCCCCGTCGGGCTGTCCCCTGCTGTCACACAGCCCCCGTCGGGCTGTCCCCTGCTGTCACACTGCACAGTTCATGTGCCAGCCTCTGAAGGGTTGGGTGAGACGTGCTGAATGGGCATGTGTGGTAAGGGGCTGACATCCCTGCTGTTTTCCCTGCCCTTTATCAGGCATTTCCCTATTAAATATAGGACATATCCTGTGTTTTCCTTCAAAGATGTTTTTCTGGTTTTGCAGAGCCTTCCATGGTGGCCTGAAAGCAGTTCTGAGATGATGTTCTTTCTAAACAAGATCGGTTAATTTGCTCCTTCATTTAAAGGAACTTTCTTATTCCTTTCAATATAATGTCTTTAATAAGTCACATAGATTCTTTTTTGTGGGCTTCTTCTCTCTGTTATAAACCAAACATCAGACACAGCTTTCTTCCTCGAGACTCCTTCCCCTTTCATTGGCCAGTAATTAATGTAAAGAAAACATCTGCTGTTTGCTGATTAATAAATATTTTATAAATTTATTTCCTAAAACTGCAAAGCAACGTTGGGCTGTATCAAGGGTAAAATTGTCATTAGGATGAGTGTTTTAATTCTATGTAAGATTTCACAGTTTAGAAACTGTAAGTCCCAAACTGAGAAAAAAGTGTATTTGGTTTTGATTACATGACATTAACCACACTTGAATATCATAGGATAGTTTTAAATTGTAAATCCTTTGTTACTTCCTTTGTTCCACATGCTCAGTGCATTCTAAAATACTCAGATAAGTATTTTAGAAGTTCTAAAGCTAATTTCAGAGAACTAGAACTTGCTTTACAGCTGTTACAGAGTTATAAAGAGCAGAATCTAACTACCAAAGTACATTAATTGGCATTTAAGTATACCAAAAAACCCACTAAATTTGTGTTACTATTCAGTGCAAGAAACTAAAAGGTTAAATGCTTAGGTTTGCAGTTTTTACAGGCTTTGAAGATTATAAAGGGAAATTTGAAAATGGATGTATTACTAGAATTTCCTCAAATAAAGGAAAAACTTTGGAAATGTTTTTGGAAATACTGGAACAAGAGGTTTATTTATATATCCAGGACAGTATTTTGCACTTGTAAAACAGACAGACAAGTAGGGCTAAAAATGACCAGTGACACTATTCAGCTGTTCATCCTAATGAAAAATTGTAGAATTGTAAAACTTACTCAAGGAAGGCAAACAGTAGCTCGTAAAAGACAGAGAATACAGAGAGAATATGCCATTCAACAGGTATATAATATTATGAATTAATAATTGATGCAGAATTGTATATTCCATTATCATGCAAGTTGCATGGATTTTGGTTTACCATAGTAAAGCACCTGAAAGAAAATTAGTTGGTCTAGCTGAAGGCTGGAAAGGTTTAGGGGAGAACTCTTCAGATGTTCTCAATGTTTGCATTTTAAGTAATTTTTTTTTCCAGAGACTACAGTGGTTACTGCTCGTTGGTTCTTGTGCGTGTAAATAGTTTGAAAATTTAAGTTTGATCCAAGATCCAAACCACCTGAGAAGTCCCTTTGACCCACACATTTTCACATGGGGATTTTATGATAAAGGCAGAAATGAATCTCTTGTCTTCTGACCCTTTGCTCAGTACTTTAATTCAATGATCATTCCTGCTCTTAGTAGTCTCATCCTTGTTAATTCCTGTAGAATGTTTGTATGAGGGAGCTTAGGTGCTGTTCAACACCCCACAAGCTTGCCAGGCATTCCTGAAAAACCAAAGAGAGGCTTTGAGCCACGCTGTGTTTCCTACACAGAGCTCCCCACAGGCTGTGCCTCTGCAGTGCTCCCAGTCTCTCTCATGCCTTGGTGATTTGTGCTGCTGCGGTTTGCTTGGGGGTTTTTTTGGGTTTCAGATTTCTTTGAGATGTCATGGGGTCCTTTCCCATGTGCACTGTCCGGACAGAGACATTGTCCTCACCATCAGTTTGTCAAACGGACAGCCACAAGAACTACAACAAAACTCAAAAAACTAATATAATGTTAATCACTTAATGCTTAATATCTTAGAGTGCAGTCCTGCCTGTGCCTAAGATGTGCTGCTCTGTATGTGTCTGCTTCACTACACACCTGGCCAGGAACGTGTCCTGTGACCTCTGTGTTTATAGGGGAGTGTGCAGGAGTGGAGAGGCTGGAAGGGATGTGTGCTCTGTGCTTCCAGCTGCTCCTTTATGTAATTGTGACTCTGTATATAAAGGAACAGATAAAATTAAGTTTTCTCATTAGACAAAGCTGAAAACTGTACTATGGGAATCAATATTAAAGATCCAGCTAGTTACCAGAACCCCAAGTTTCACATAAAATGCAAGTTTATTGGAAGTTAAAGAAATTGCCTCTCCTCCCAGTCACTCTTTTCATTTGAAACTCAGCTGAGTTTATTCGCAGCAAAGTGTTGAACTCATTTGCTGCTCCATTACCAACATTGCTCTGTTAACATAAGCAAGTAGTTCTGGGGCAGTACAGAACAAACAAGCTGTTCTTTCAGAAGGCAGTAGGGTAGCTAAAAATACTTCTTTTTTTCCTAGATGAGGTCCCTCTCTGGACAGTCAAACCTCCTTCCTTTCTGGACGTTGTTAAAATACAGTTCCTTCAGCATGTCACTGAAAGGGAACTATCGTTTCCTGTCTTCTGTGGCAGCAGATTTAACATATTTTGGAGTTTTTTCCCTGTTCAGCCATTCCTATTGCAGTTGTATCTCACAATCAGATTCAAAGGCCTTGGGCCAAGTCTTCATTTTATGAATGTCAAGGAGAGCATTGCCACTGACTCCAGAGGGTTTCCCATTTGTCCTGCTTTGTCTTATTATCTGCCACAATGCAAACTCGGTACCATAGCTCAAAAGAGAAAAATGAAAGATTATACTTAATATTTTCTTTCCATTTCAGATTAATATCCTTTAGTTGGTTTATTCCTAGAAGAGGCAGATGAGTCCCCCTCTCTTTTAGACTTACAAATCTTCATTTTAAATGAGATGTCAGTGTGGATTACTGGCATAAATAGAATGTGATTCCAGAGCAGCGAGAGGAGAGAGACTCCAAATCTGTTTTCTTCTCTTAGGGCTGTTCAGGTGGAGCTGTGAATGATCTGAGGTAACACTGGGAAATTCACCTGCTTTTGTCCTTACCATCACATGTCAACTCCAGATATGGGTTTAACTAGGTCTTTATCCTGGAAGTGTCCAAGGCCAGGTTGGAGGGGCTTGGAGCAACCTGGGACAGTGGAAAGTGTCCCTGCCCATGGCAGGGGGTGGAATGAGATGAGCTTTAAGGTCCCTTCCAACCCAAACCAGCCTGTGGTTCTGAGATTCTTTATGAACCTGTTAAGGGTTGCTCTGGTGCATAGGCTACTATGCTGAAAAAGCTTGGAAGTCTCTTACTTATCTTTTTATTCATTTTTCTTTTTCATTTTTCTTCAAGGAGGAAGCCTAACTGAAAAGTGAGGGCATTCTGGCACGGACTCACTTTTAAGATCTCTTTAAATTGGAAGGTGCTTCTGTTTTCCAAACCATGTTTGGATTACATAATTTGCTCACTGTGGCTGCTTCTGAAGCTACTATCTTCCCTTAATCAGTCTCTCAGTAATGTAATCGTTATTAAGCATCTTTTGGAGGGATTAGAAACAGCTTTATTTTAAGACCTGTAATTGTGGTTACAATATATGATCCCCCTAATAGACACGTATAACCCATTTAATTCACCGTGGCTTTATTTTAGGAAAGGAAGGCATTACAGATGGTATTTTGAGGAACAGCAGAGGATATGCTACTTTTTAACTTCCTATTTCTTTTGGCATATTGCATAAGGAAATCACTACTGTGGCTCTTTATACCTATCATTTTGCAATAACTATTTGATAATAATATGCTTTTTCTTAAATAGAAAAATGTTTTTAGTATCTCAAAACAGTCTCCTTAAATGATGTGCGTTTAACTAGATTTCACCTTAGACCTTGCAGTGCCCCAGGTACATGAGACAGTGGGATACACAGCAAAACTCAGACATCTTTTCTAAAGTATAGTTTCACTAAATGTTGGATGTGGGTGCAGCTGATATCCATCACATTTGAGGAATCTTTGTCCTGAGTGCCTTGGGATAATTTGGGAGAGAGATTTAAAAATCCTATCCTTTTCAGAGGCAGCCTTGGCAGGAGCCCCTATTGCCCACCAGGCTTGCTCTTTCTAGGCTTTTCTTTTCCTTCTTTCTCTCTTCTCCCACCTTTTGCATCCATTCACAATTGCTCATTTTTATAGTTTTTATTGGCAAGACAGTTAAATTATGTAATCTCAGAGAAAGAAAAACAGAAAATAAGCAAAATTTTGCTAAATTTGTTTGTTTCAGATTTGATCAGGATGGAGAGGACAGGTGCAGACAGGTTAAAAAAAAAAAAA
>VZRS01001618.1:1122820-1250771 GCA_013398055.1 Ifrita kowaldi
AAAAAAAAAAAAAAGCTTAAATGCAATCACTGCTTCTATCATTTCCCAGATCACATTTCTCCTCACAATGTAATTATCTGGTCTAAAATTGGTAGGAAAAGGAAAGGAAGCAACCCGTAGCAGTATAGAATACTAAGCTAAATAGAAATGAGGGATTTCTTATTTGTTATGCAAAGTGGGACACTCTTTTTAAAATACATTTTAATGTCTTTTCCACTTGGCTTTCCAAAGAGAGATGAGCATCTCTCAGAAGGCAAATTTTGCCCTTCGGTTTGTTATTCTATATCTTTAACCCCACCAGGAAGTACAGTTGGTGGTAATTCTGTTTGACACAATACATTAAAGATAACGAATTAGAGAAAGCCAACTATCTGCTCCAGTATGAAATCTCTTCAATTCACAAGAAAAATACGTTTCTAGTGAAGTTCACTGTCAGGACAGTGAACTTGACTGATTGAAAGGCTGTTTATTTGAGTTGTCTTAGAAAACTCATCTCTGAAATTAGACAGAAGGAAAATAGAGAGAAAAGTGTCTTCCTGCAATAAACATTTAGAAAAAAATTGCTTTTAGAAAATTACAAATCCTGTGACTTGATACTGCATCAGGCTCGTGACATTTAAGATAATACAAGTATTTCACAGCACAAAAGCAAATCATGTAATTTAGCTTGCCTCAACAAGCATTGCCTCAGCAGGGGTCTCTAATTCAGCACAGACAAAAGATTTTATGAAGTTCTCAATATAAATACCCAGAATACTCTTGGCACAGAAAATACCTTCCCGGAGCCTGTACAATAGTCAGTTGTGGAACATTAAATGCAATCAGGAGCTGAAATCTGTTGTGGATGGGGGCCAGAGTGAGTCACGTGGGCTCAGGTATAAAATCTGTATCAAAAGTAGGCACTCAAAGTTTGACAAGAGCTAATGAGTGTGCTTGTATGTGATGGTGTTACAACTTCATGTCAGCCTCTAATCGCCTTTACACACATTAGCCAGCTTATCCTTCCCCATCCCTCACGGGACCTGGTGCTACAATAACTCCCTCTCACAGCCCGGCAGAAGCGAAAACAAGAAGCTCAGTGACTGCAGATTCCATGGCTTGAAAAGGCACCAGGATCTGTGGAGGTGTCTGTGTGCACTGGAGCTGGACAAACATTTTTTTCTCAGGGTTGTTCTCATCTTGCAGCCGTTTGTGCCAGCCTGGCTCGAGCAAGGAGTGGTTTGGAGTTGGAGCATCCATAATCCACAGGTTCTGAGGGACCCCCAAGCTCTTGCATAGCTGGAGCTGCACCTGCAGTGGGTTCTTCCAGCTGGTGCTCTCAGGAATGAGGCTTGTCCTGACTGCCAGAGCTCTGGGCAGCACGGGGATACTGAGTGGGCCAGGGAAGTGGGGCTGGTGCTTCACCACTCTCATCTTCCAGGGTACTTTAAAACCGCACTGGGGAGGTTTTGGGTATCTGAAGGCACAATCAATCTCTTGGTTCATTCTACTTTAGCACAATTTGGGATTTACAATGCAGCTTGTCCGAATGGCAGTTTGGGTTACAAAATATTCTGTTGTGCTCATAGTTAGTTACAAAAGCCAGTGGTGTAATGAATGGTCTGATAGTTTACAAGGAGTCTTTACAGGGCTAGAGCAGGATTCCTGGAGCTACAGGAATAGAAGCGTTTCCTTTCTTGTTAGCACCAGGAACTTCTGAGGAATTATTTTGAATGACACATGCCAATATAGATCACAGTAATTAGATCAGGCTACAAAAGTGTGAAAATTTGGGTTAAATATTAGATAAACTTCCTGGTAATAAGATATACTGGGCTGTGGCATAGCTTGCCTGTGGAAGCAGTTTTGCATGCAGTTTTAGAGCTCAATTAAAATATTTCTGTGTTGGCAGAGAGAAGGCCTACTCTTTTGATAATCTGATAGAGCATCTCTAATTCTTTCACCTTGGGTATATTAATACTGCACATAATTAAAATCGGATCATGATAAATTAACTAATTTGCCCTTAGAGTGATCAAAGACCCTTTTGCCCTCAGGGTTCGTAGTAGCTGCTGTTCCCCCTCTCCCCACCTCCATTTTAATCATCAGTCTGAAATGTTTATTGGAAGAAGAAAAATTTCCAGGAATTAGGCTCTGAAAGTCCCCAGCTCCTGCAGCTAGTGAAGTGTAAGGATGCCCTCTGCTGAGCGTGGGCTCGGGAGTTTTGGGTTGGAAACAGAATTGTCCCTTGCTGGGTACAGAAAGCATTGTCTCAGAGAGCTGGATGTCAGGTCAAAGTTCACTCATTCTGATGTGCATCGTGAATTGAACCTGAAGCACAACCTGCAGGTGCTTGAAGAAGTGTGGAAACTGTAGATAATTTAGTCATTGGGGTTTAAAAAACCCTGACAGCTCAAGCATCAACTTTCTGCAGAAAGGTATTTCTAATTCTGCAATCCAGTCACATGGACAGGGTGAGAAATATATTCAGTGACATAGGAACACTGATGCTGAGAGGTTCTAAATACATTAGAATAGTAATGTGGTAAAGTATATCACCATTCCTCCTGAGAGCTTTCTTAGTCCTTCTAATGATGGTCAAGAGGAATAAAATAATAAGGCAGTCACAAATATGACATGGATGAGTAGGTTAATCTACTTTCAAATAATTTGTTAAAGTTTTCTCTTTGCTGTATAGTGAAGTCTGCCAAAAAGCTTGTGGAACAGTTCACAGAAAGTTGAGAAATTTATGTATTCATTAGCAAAGTGAACTCTTCAAGAGGGATAGCATGTCACTTGCTTCATTTCTGAAAAGATCTGAGAATTCAGAAAAACCACGAACAGCAATGGAGAGCTAATCCTGTGCTGCCACTTTAAATCAGATCAAAATCTCCTATTTCTTTCTTCTCAGTTAAGGCCAAGTCAGGACTTGTTTTGGTCTCAAATTGTTGGAGAAGGTTCAGCACCATCTTAGCTCCCTCTCCAGTCTCCTTCCTTTAGCATGCAGAGTATCAGAGAGGTCACTGCCCACTTGAAACTCAGCTGTGTATGCCATGAAAAGCAGCAATATTTTGGTGAGGCAAGTGGTGAGGGTTTGTCATTGAATTAACCATATAAATAATTCCGCATACGTGAGGAAATCTGGAGGATGACAAGCTCTGAAATATGTATTAAAACCCAAAGTACTGAATTCTAATTAAAATTTATGCTAATAACAGAATTTTCTGTTATAGAAGGTACTTTTTTTTCTAGCTCAGGTTTTAATCAGCTGAGTCTAATGCAAATAAATGATTCTGTAACAATTTGCTTCATATATAACAGTAGAGTATGGCTGGAGAAATGGGCTGCGAGAAACCTCATGAAGTGCAAGGTCCTGCACCTGCGGAGGCGCAACCCCAGGCACAAATGTGTGCTGGGAGACACTTCCTTGTCCAGTGACTGAGCACTGGAGCAGGGTGCCCAGCGAGGCTGGGGAGTCTCTGTCCTCAGAGTCATTCAAAAGCTGTCTGGGCATGGACCTGGGCAACCAGCATCTGGTAGCCTTGCTTGAGCAGGAGGGCAGACCTGATCACCTCCAGAGGTCCTTGCCAATCACAGCCATTCTGTGATAGGAGTCTAGATAGCAAATTAGGCAAATGTGAGCTAAAACCAGGTATATCTGACAGTAACCAATACTCTTTCATGCATGGAGTCAGAGTTTTCAGAGCAGCAATGTCAATAATAGCAGCAGCTGTGGATGTGAGCTGCACAGTGGTGTCTAAGCCTTTGATACTGAGCAGCAGTGCCCAAGGCCTGGCTGTGTGTGCTGAACAGACCCAGACCTTGGTGCTGCTGTTGCAACAAGCTGGATCAACTAGTTCACATAAGGTAAAAATGTGCTAAATCCTGAATCCTGCCATTTGAGAATAAATTAATACAGGGGAGTAAAGCCATATAAGCAATCATGTTCTAAAAAGTAAAACTGTGTTATGCTCTATGCCTGTCTTTTCAAAATACTGTTGTAAGCATCTGAAAGCATCTGAGTCTGAATTCACAGAACTGCAGCAGAACCTTCTTACACGGAAGGAATCACAGGCAGGTTTCTCCCTGCTGTTGAATGGAGATGTTTCCAGCCTCCCAGGTCCTGAACTGGCAATTCAGAGCAGTTTGATTGCCTGCTTGATTGTTTGTGAGATAACGGTGAGATTGGCAGTGGCAGGGTAATTTACTGAAGATTGCAATGTCAGACAATATCCAGGGGGGCTCGCCAGCATAAAGATGTGATTCGCATGACTGACAGGAGCCTAAGGGATTGATATGCCCATTCCCAGTTCATGGTGTCATCACAAGTGTTTGGCTACAGCATCCCATAATCTGCTGCATGATGAGGTCATTACAGACCTACCTTCTGCTCACCTCTAATAACAGGTATAGCAAAAATATGATGCAGCTTGAATAGGTAAATGTAAATTTGTCAAAGGGAGTAATTTATATCCTGTGTTTTTGCACTTTATTTCTAGCATGTTGGTAGGATTTTCTTGCCTGGTGGTCATCTGAGTAACAGAACTGAGTGGACTAAACGGTGGGCAAATCTCAGTTCGTAGTTGTAGAGGTCTCACAGACTGAGAAAGAATGCAGGATGCTGAGAAGTTCTCAGAGCTTAATAGGAAAACTGCCTTGAGCTATACCCTGAAGCTAATGATGTCCTTAGAATGATTATATAAAGTGGGTAGAAAATGAACTGTGGCAAGACAGAAAGTTCCTACAGCCACGTTGGACAGGATTTCAAGATGAATGGAGCTCTTAATGTGAATTGGCGAGTGACCTTAAAGCAACATATAGTTTTCACAACAAGGTAGTGTGTCTGACTTAAATCTCCTTAGAGGCCTGCATGAAACATTGTCAGCATACCTTGGCAATTTTGTTTTTAAATCAGGTCAGGCAGAGTCATTTCAGTCACACACAATGGGTTGGAAATACAAGGCTAATTGTAAAAAAAAGGAAGTTTTTCATAGTTTTAGATTGCTTTTTCCTTTAGGTTGTTGTTTCTCCAGCTATCGCTGTGCTGGTCTGTTGTGCACTTGAAAATCTTGAAAATGCATGAGTCATGATCTTAACCCAAGGTACTTTTGTCTGCTTCCCTACTGGAATGCCCTTTCTTGTGTATGATGCTCAGTGTATGCCCCGGCCATATTTGTATTCAAAAATCAGATTGGTGCACCTTGGGAGGCCTCTGAAGGTTTACAGACATAAGTAGATTGCAGACTGAACTCCTGATTCTTGCCAGAGTATGTGAACAAATGTTTCTAAATTGTTAGACATGATAATATTTTAAAGAAAATGGTTATTAATTTCTAAATCATGGTGGAACGCCATTGAGAGAACACATTTCAGTTAAATAATGATACCCAGTAAAGAGATGACAATAGAATCATTACTGTAAGTGCTAAAAATAGTCAGTTATTTATCTAAGTATACAGATTGATCTCCCCCTTGATTCTCTTTTAATTTCTGGTGTTAAAATTCTATTTTTTTCTTAAAAATGCATCTTAAGAAATATTCTTGATGGACAACCTAATCTGTGATATGATGACTGGACCCACCAGCTTTGTGACTGATCCTTCCTTATCCAAGCATGCACACAAGGTGTGAGCCAGGTGTCCATGGGAGGTGGGAGTTCCAGCAGCCCTTCCCTAGAACTGCCAACATGGCTGCAGTGTAATTTTTATTTTACTTAGGCAATGATGAGTTTGTCATCCCCATCTCCTCTCAGCTTCTCAAACAGAACAAATGAAATCAAACAGCATAATTCTCAAGACAGAAAAAAACCCCAGCCAAGCAAGCAAATAACCTAAACAAAAATCCTTTATTCCTTCCTCTTCCTTTTGCCTAATGTCAGCCCTTGAGAGATTTCTTGGGATTTATTCTCATTTAACACTGGTTTACATTAATTGTAGTGGTTTTTAACCAGTGTGCTCAAAAGCATCATCCTCGTGGCGCTGTTGACTGAATTACCAGGTTTAGGGGGTAGGGATGGTATGAAGAGTGAGCTTTCCACGGGTATTATTGCTCCCCAGCACTGTGCTGGATCTCAGTGCCTGTTACCTTTCAGACGGCCTGGTGGACTGCCTGGACCCCGACTGCTGCCTGCAGGCCACCTGCCAGAACAGCCTCCTGTGCCGGGGCTCGCGGGACCCGCTGGACATCATCCAGCAGAGCCACGCCGGCGCTCCCGCTGTGAAGTCGTTCTATGACCGCATCAAGCTCCTAGTGGGGAAGGACAGCACTCACATCATCCCCGGAGAAAACCCCTTCAACAGCAGGTAGCAGCTGGGACTGTGACACCGGGTCTGGGCAGTCGCAGAAAATTTCTGGGAAAATTTCTGCCAGCGGTTTTATTTGTGTTTTAACAGGAGGTGCTGCTTTCAGGGGCTTCATCTCAGGAGCTGGTCACACTGAGGCCACGCTGTTGCAGTTTATGATGTGGCCTCTCTTTTATAACACTGAGTTTTATGAGCATTTTAACATTTTGGCAACACTCAGAAGAAGGTTTCTTCCACTGAGTAGGAGCTTCTGGGGTTTATATTTTATGAAGGCTGCAGTCTAGAAAAAGGGAAAATGCAAACTAGTTTCCAGTTAAAAGAGATTGCATTTTATGTAGTGCCTTTAACATGAATTTCAATAACGGAATAGCATTTCAAATAATTTTAAAGATACATTGATTTATGGAGTTTCATTATTTATTCCTTACAGAAAGCCATTTTACTTGTATCATTGATCCATCTGACTAGGTTTTCTTTTTCTTCTTGTTTTTTTTTCTTTTTCTATGCTTGTTCTTCCTAAGATTATTAATTATATATTTGTAATAAATCTAAAAGCTAGCACATCATTAATAGATATTTGATGCCATTGTATGCTTACAAGAAGATTGGTATTTATCAATATTACATAAATAGGTCTCCATGGAAAGATGCTAAGAAATGGATGAGTGTGTTAATTATGTTCGTATCACCAAAGTTAAAACTGAAGAAAGAGCTTCATTTGAGATAACACCCAAAAGATTGCACTTCATTACAGGAAACTGTTTTCTCAGTCAGGATCCCATTACAGGCTTAGTGGGTGATGTAGAGCATGTCCCTAAATATTTGTCTGTACAAAGAGGATTATTGTGTTTCTGGATACACCAGGCAGGTCCCCATCGTGTTCACCCCTGTGCTGCACACAACCATTTCCATATTCCATCAGGAAACCCCTGTTGGACCCTACTCTATATAATATAGATTTTATGCCGTTCTGTGAAATACTCCATGCATACACACAGGGAGTTGTTCGAAAAAGTAGAAAAAAATTGTTCTGTTTTCACCTAAATTTGTGGTGGTTTTGTTTTGTTTTTTTTAATCCCTGGAAGTGTTTAAGGCCTGGTTGGACAGGGCTTGGAGCAACCTGGTCTAGTGGAAAGTGACCCTGTCCGTGGCAGGGGGTTGGAACAAAATGACCTTAAGGTCCCTTCAAACCTATTCTATGATTCTGTGAATTAGTGCTCTAGACTAAACAGGAGCTGAGCATTTCAATCCTGAGGCTCCTTTAAAAAAAAACCTCATTGGAAACTTTGGATTTTTTCTTTAGGGTTCCTCATGGTAGGAGTCTTAGTTCTGTTTTATTCATCTGAACCACACTGCAGATTTTAACATATCTTTGCAAATGACCTATTAATGATGTTAAAATTGGCCTTCACCTCTAAGTTTTGAAGGTACTTCTGATAATTCTGCAGCTCAGCTGTTATTTTTGGTACCAATTTTAGGCAAATCTAATGTATAGTGTCAAATTGTAAGTTTTAAAACTAATGGCTTTGTCTTTTAAAAGTGCCACAAGGTTCAACTGCCAGGTTTTCCATATACTGAAGCTGCCATAAT
Source organism: Ifrita kowaldi (assembly GCA_013398055.1). Classification (NCBI taxonomy): domain Eukaryota; kingdom Metazoa; phylum Chordata; class Aves; order Passeriformes; family Cinclosomatidae; genus Ifrita; species Ifrita kowaldi. Next base: position 1,130,692 of record VZRS01001618.1, read on the forward strand.
TGCAAAAAGTAGCTCCCATGTTTGTAAGCTCTGTTTGCTTTGCTCAGTCTGTCATTACATTGAAAGACATGAAAAAGTGGGACAAAATAATGGTTTGGGGTTTTTTCCAGTCTTAGTATAAGAAGAAGAAGTTATTTCCTACTCCGCTAAAGCAATAAAGAACAAAATTTATTGATTGCAAAAATAGTTAAAACTCACTGACTTTTTCTGTGCAGAAATGAGATTAAATGAAGTTTACAGTAAAAAAAAAGCTACATGCTTTTACACATTTAAATTCCTTGTTAAAAAAAAAAAGTAATTCTTGTATCAGTTCAGTTTGTCTGTTACACTTTTGAAAGATTACCAAAGAAAGGTGGTTGTATGTATGACTATTAGTCAAAACATTGCTTCTTAGAAATCCAGATTTTAGCTACATTTTTGCTTATTCTCATATCCATTTTGTTCTTTATTTCAGCACTTCAGAAATAAAAAGGAAAATTATTGATCAAAATATTTTTATTCAAATTATTTCCTGAAATATTAAAATTGAAAGTAGAAAAAAATCTAGTAATGGGCATTATTAGTTTTCTTCTGCCATCTGACAATTTCTTTCTAAATCTACTTTCTGCACAGTTTCCCTAGAGAAGCTTGAGTGACTTTTTCCCTGCAACTATTTCTGTGTGTTTGTCACATAAAATAAGTCAAGCAAAATGAATAATGCCAGGACAATTACCTTGGTCCAATGTGTTCCCAAGCAGATTTTTCTCAACAGGTTTCAATTTCTATTAAATTCCATATTCTTTTAGAAAATGTTGATTTTGCAAATTAAAATTTGACCTGAAGGGTCAAGAAGCACTTGAAAGTTCTAAAAGAAAAGTAACAGAAATGGCTCAGTTTTATTAATTAGATTTTTTCATGTAATATTGAAGAAAATATTGCACCCTGTTTGGAATAAAAATAGAGGAAATAGTTGTTAAACAGCCAGTATAATACAGTTAGAAAAGTACATCACAGCCCCTGAACATCTCAGAGTCAGCAGAAAAGACCTGAAAATGATCCTGGTATGGCTGATGAAAGGAGCTGTTCTCTGGCAGGGGGCCCTCCCAGAGCCCACCCCAATTTGTCAGTGTTCAGCAAAGCTCAGCCCAGCTTCATCCCCTTGTCCTGCAGCTCAGCCATCCCTGGGTCAGGGTGCTGTGCCTGGCATGGGCCTGGAGCCTGCTGAGCTTTGGGAGCAGCTCTAGTCCTGCTGGGAAGGGGCTCTTCCTTCCCTGGCTCTCAGCAGAGCAGAATTGGTGGCTCATGCTGGAAGCACAGACTGATGAATAAATGAATCTTTTCACCTATGACTACAGCAAAGTGCAATTTTACAGTCCCTGAGATTGTGGGTTAAGAGGACTTCACTCTCTCCCTGTTTCCCAGGTCACCTTCTCCTGTGTTCACATTTCCAGTGCAGAAATGGAAGCCATCTACAAGGAGCTTTTCCTTTTCCATCGCCATTTTACCAAGCAGCTTCCCCCCTCCCCAATCTGCTTCTCTCAGGGTACAGGGAAGATGGAAGGGAAAGGAGCCAGGGGCTGGAAACTCCTCTCCAGCTGGGAGCAGCAGCACTTTGTGCCCGCTGTGCACTTAGCAGCAGCAAAGCACTTGCCAAAGAGAAAAAACTGACTGTGCCTCTTAGAGGAATAACTCATCTTCATCTCCCTTAGGTTAAGCAAAGTTGCTTATCCTGCTGGCCAAAGAAACGCTTTGTCTTGCCTGTGTGTAAAGCTGGACTTTAAACCAAATCCTGCTCTTGGCAAAGTGCAAGCAAGGATTCCAAATCAGAGACTGAATGCAGTGTACAAACATCAGTCATTCCCTAGGATGAGGGAATGTGAGCCTTGATGTGAAGAATTGGTGGTATAAAACAGTGACATGGCATTGCACCTGTGTGTGAGGCACCCACAGGCATGGTAGTGTACCCCCAGGGAGGTTTGGGAGTTCCAGTGTCGCTGCAGGGTCACAGCTTTGGCCTGGCTGAATGTGAGGGAGCTTTGTGCTCTGCAAAGCTTTGTTAGACAAGGAGAGCACTGACTGCCATTCTGTATGCACCCCTCACTGCGTAGACAAGCAGTTTCTTGATTCAGGTGTATAGAGGGAGCTGGGCAATATTGTGGTTCCTCAGTATTCTAAAAACCTTTGGAGTAAACTGGATTTAGAGTAAATAAGGTACAAGTGTTCCACTGCTTCGCTTTTGTCATTAGCTTTAATACCTTTAATTCTCTTTCTTTTTCAGTCTTGTGTCTCTCATAAGAGGCCAAGTGGTGACTACAGATGGGACTCCTCTAGTTGGGGTCAACGTGTCGTTTGTCAAGTATCCAAAGTACGGCTACACCATCACTCGTCAGGATGGCACGTGAGTGTCCCTGCTTCACTGAGCCCCTATTTGCTATGGAGTGTCTTTGCTGATTAACAGATGGTGTGATCTAATGGAACCATGTGGTACCAGGCATTGCCTTCCTCCCAGGGCAAAGAGCTATTAAGTAAACACAAAAGTAATTTTTCACGCGGCATTTTGAATACTAACTGCATGTAAATATGAACAGGCTGACTTCTGATAATGACGTGTTAGCAGGCAAACTCCTTTCAAATAAATTACTCTGTATCTATGAAAACATTTGTGGGCTACGGCAGTATCCAGCTGAGACAAGAAATATTTTATTTTAAAATGCAGTGCAGGCTAACACTTCTAGGAAAAAAGAAAGCATCATTATAGAATAGTATATTTTGTTAAAATTTCCCTTCTGCTTCTCTTTGCTTTTGAAGATACACTCTCTTTTGAGTTTCTTCAGGGTAGAATGTAATCAAAAGATTCTAATTGAATATATTTAGACAGTTTCCTGCTGTGCAAAAAAGTGCTTTTCCCCCCTTGTATCTGCTTATTTGAAATGCACACAAATTCAGATAAACAAAAGTCAGTGTGTCATGGTTTATCTGGTTTAGTGGCTGTGGTAACTAAAACAGTCTATCTGACACAGGCATTGTAAACATTTGCCATTTTATCTTGATCTTGCATAAAAACAATTGAATCGAAATAATTACTAGGAGTCAACTGAACTATAGGGAGTATTTAAGTTCCACATTTTCCAGAATATTAATCTGTTATAATAGAAGTATAATGTTGATTTCAGTGGTTTAAAGTTGCAGTAAATGGTGAGCTGAACTGTATTTAAATCTGAATAGATTATTGAAGTCATTGAGTAATTTGTTACATTGCCAGCATTTACATGGAACAACTGACACCTATTTCTGTTGTCAGAACAACCTAGAAGCATTTCTCATTTAGGACATATTTCAAATGCCTGTGCAGCTCCATGTTACTGCTGTGATTGTGTAGGGGGTTGGGAGTAAACACCTAATATCTCTGAAAAATGATAGACCAGTTATCTTGGAGACAGGAATTCTTACTTGTAGAACACTTCTCATTACTATTCTCTTACTGCCATGTGTCCCATTCTATGTATGATGGACAGGATCTTTTAGGAAAGGGATAATTCAGTGTCCAGCTCAGAATGAATTTGGCTTCTCTGCTGTTTCTGTATAAAGGTGACTTGTAATAATGAATTTGGTGGTTTGTTTGTTGGGTATTTTTTCAATTACTTAATATAGAATTTATAATATCATCGGAGTGAGCTTTGGCCAGGTGACTTCAAATCATTGCTTGTCTTGGCTGGTTTTCAGCTGTTTAGTTGCCAGAGGTTCACATCCCATTATTGATCATTGGAACCATGACATTTAAAACATAATCACAGTCTGCTCACTCTCCCCACCTCCAGTGGTGTGGGGTGAGAATCACGAGGGTAAAAGTAAGAAAACACTTACGTAGAGATAAAAACAGTTTAATACCTGAAATTATGATTATAAAAACCGTAATGAAAAGGAAAATAACAAAAAGATAAAGGAATTCCCAGCCAGATTCTGAGCAGCTTCCCCCCTAGTTTATATAACGAGAATGGCACCGTATGATCTGGGATATCCCTTAGCTGGGGTCAGCTGTCCCAGCTGTGTCCCCTCCCAGCCCCCATTCTGCTCCCTGGTGTGGTGGGGTGAAGAGGAGGAAAGGCACCAGGCATTACACCAGGAGTGTGCAAACACTGCTCTTCAATAATAAAAGCAACCCTGTGTTATCAACATTATTCTCATCCTGAATCCAAAACTCAGCACTGCCAGCTACTAGGGGGAAAGTTAACTCTATCCCTCCCCAAACCAGACAAATACCCATCACTACTGGTATGCCTCTATACCTATCTCATTAGACAGGAATGTTATTACTGGAATTACTCAGTCTTGTCACTTCTAAAGGCCACACTTTTCTAGGTTTGACTTGGTTGCCAATGGTGGAGCATCCCTAACGCTGCACTTTGAACGGGCCCCATTTATGAGCCAGGAAAGGACAGTCTGGCTGCCATGGAACAGCTTCTATGCCATGGACACCCTGGTGATGAAGACAGAGGAGAACTCCATTCCCAGCTGTGATCTCAGTGGGTTTGTCCGTCCTGACCCAGTCATCATTTCATCACCACTTTCAACTTTCTTCAGTGACGCTCCCAGCCGCAACCCCATTGTGCCAGAAACCCAGGTAAGAACAGTGTGAGGGAAAAGGGTACAGAAATCAGGGGTCAGCTGAGAGTTCTGACCTGAGCACGTGGCCACCATGTGTTCCCTGCAATTGCTACAGCAGGTGTCTCTGCAGAGCTGCATTCGTTCTGACAGGTACCAGGTTATCTAATGACGGCTGCAGGAGATATCCCAGGTTTATGTCACCCAGACTCATTTATCTTTGATTACCTTGCACCCTACTATTATCATACACCATATCAAGTCTATCTGTGTATTTCAGATGCCAGCTTAGGCGTTTCAAGAGAATTTTGCAAAGGCTCGGCATGTGGTGCTGAGCACAGACTGTTTCCTTATTTCCTTCTTAGGACAAAGGAAAACTCTATTGGTACTGTTTTTTCACTGCTGTATTCACTTAGGCTTTATACTGTTAGTGGAAGTTGTGGGTTCCTATGATTTTTCTTATGTTTCCCTTGCGTATAACTTGCAGTAAAAATAGTTGTGCTTATTTGCCCTTTTGCCAGCAGTGGGCTCTTAAAAAGAGGTGTACACAGACACCAAATAATTATTTGTCAGAAATGTCAGCTGGACTGTGTTGCTTTGAGGATATCCACACCCAGTAAGAGAAAGACAGAAGTTCATAAGAATACACAAGGTGATACATTAAAAAAAAAAGTCATTAATGTGAAATGTTTGATCTCTTTCCTATCCAGGTTCTTCATGAAGAAATTGAGATCCCTGGCTCCAGTATAAAGCTCAGCTACCTGAGTTCCCGCACTGCTGGATACAAATCCTTACTGAAGATCATCATGACTCAGACACTTGTGCCACTGAATCTGATCAAAGTTCATTTGATGGTAGCAGTAGAAGGGCATTTGTTCCAAAAGTCATTTCAGGCATCTCCCAACTTGGCATATACATTTATCTGGGACAAAACAGATGCCTATGGTCAGAAGGTTTATGGGTTGTCAGATGCTGTAGGTAAGTCAGCATATACAAGCCCCAAAACTTCCCAAGTAACGCCTGTAATTCTAAATAAGAAAACTGCAAAGTTCCTTGTGGAGCAGCAAATACAGACTGAACCATTCTTGTCTCCCTGACACAATTTATCTTTGTATTACAGTTCTTTTACACATCAAAGATCATATTCAGAGGGTCTAAACTCCCATCAGCATGCCTGGGTTTCCTGATCAGTACCTGACTTAGAAGGTTTAGACCAGGCAATAGGAAAAACTGGCCACAGGAACTTAGGTGGAACCTAATCCATCATTACAATTTTATTTTCTTTAGTTATAAAATGATCCTCATTTTGGACTGGATGGCAGTCTGCAGTGCATTTAGGTTTTCACACATGCCCTTTTTGTAGTCTCTTGTGGTATAACACATTTGAAATGAAAATGCTGTTCCTCTGATGCTGTTCAGTCTGTAGTTTTACAGCTATTTTTAGTTAGTTTGATTCTAGTGGGTGGGAAAAAGAGTGATCATCATAATATTTTTCAGTTTCCATTGAATATCTGAATAATTTTGATACAACGGTGTTAAAAATGAGCATCAGAGCTGTGCCAGTGTGGATAGAGCAGCTTTTTTTTTAAATCTTAATTATTTTCTATATTTTCTAAATTCTTCTTTGCTATAGCTTTTCTTTCTTACGTTACTGCATGGGATATTGCTTTCCTGTGTAATGCTTGCAGTGCAGTTGTGCTTAAATGCACACAAAGTTTTCACTGCCCTTTGGTATATGGTATGTAAAATGAATACACTGAATAAATGCTGTGAACATCTGGCAAATTAAGAATTTATCTTGTCCTGTTATCTGATATTTTTAATTATTTAATATAATTCTATTGTATTTTAAAAATTTTATTTCTCACTCTCCTCTCACCAAACCCATCACTTCCCAATGTGAGCTATTAAAATAGAAGTGATCAGATCCCTGCAGAGTACATGTGAATGAAGTTTCAAATTTGTGTCTAGTCAAAGATCTGAATATAATATTGTAGAATAAAGGTGAGGAATATAATCACTCCATCTTCTTGAGGGGGCTGGGGGACTGGAATGCTTAAGGATTTGAATGTGCTCTGGACATTGAATTCAGTGTTTGTTCAGCAAGTATATTAGATTTTATTTTATTTCAGTGTCTGTGGGTTTTGAATATGAGACTTGCCCCAGTCTCATTTTATGGGAGAAGAGGACAGCACTGCTGCAAGGATTTGAACTGGATCCTTCAAACTTAGGAGGATGGTCTCTGGATAAACATCATATACTTAATGTCAAGAGTGGTGAGTTAGTTAATTCCATGTGTTTGCTCTCCTATATAGAGTTCTATCTGCAAAACCTTTTTATTTGCATTATACTTACACTTCCAAAAATTCAATTTCTCCATTCTTTTTGTTTCATCTTTAGCTCAGTAAGGTATGAGACATATTTCAATTCTCAGAAAATTTTTGTAGAATTTCAACACATTTTTTACTGTTCTGCACAGAATTTCTTAAAGTCCTAATCTTTATCCTGTATTCTGTTTTTCATTTATTCCACCTGTAATATCCTTCTGTCTTCCCTGTTTTTCTCATGTTAACCAGATCTGTTCCTGAACTTTTTTTTCCCCTAACCTGAGATGGATCTTACAAGGAGTATGAGTCTGTGATGAGATACTGAGTCTCCTTTGTCTTTCTCATTAGTCACTTTTTTGTTTTTTCCTCACTTTTTTTTGTTTTTCCATATGCTAAGCTGAATCTTTGTGATCTTCATATTTTACCAACAGCTCTTTGGGAGCTGAATGCTTAGCGTACATTTTATTTGTTCCCTGCAAAATGTTGTTTGCAGCCTTCCTGCTGATCATTACCGAATAACAAAGTGTATTTCTACTTAATAAATCTTAAGTATTGTTCAGAATTGGCAAGTGCAGGCTATTTGAACTCACTTCCACTGCTGGGCAGTGGATCCACATTTGGGTAGTACATGGCAACAGCGAGTGTTGTCACCACTGGGGAGCCAGTTGTGTTAGGGTCATAAAACTTCATTTCCACAAGAACATGAGGCTGAAAGTTTCCAGCCAGATTTCCACAGTTTTTGGTGACAAAGGATATGGTCACACTGTCAGAAAATCCACTCCCTTCTTGGAGCAGGGGTCTGCTCTTTGAACAAATATTTTGAAAATAAATCCTATCTTGAAGGTGTTTTCTTGAAGCCTAATAGAGGTCTGTACCACCAGCTTCCCTCTTGCCTTTTATCATTGATCCTGAGCAGCCTTTCTGGGAGTTTCATCTTTCTCCTATCTTTTCATTTTCTGTGCTATCATCCTCTCTGGTGCCTCCATTTCTCATTTTTCATTTTCCATTAAAAAAGTGTGAAAGACTGAGAGGTGGAAAGAGAACAGTAAGGTTGGCACAGAATTCCAAACAAAACATGATAGAGGAAACTGGACTGAGACGCAAATAAGGAACAGCTCTTCTCCACCCACTCAGGAACCATCTAAACCGCAGTCCCAGGCCAGAGCTGTGTGGCAGGGTTTTCTTTGATAACGAATACCAAAGGACTCTGGGTGTAGGTTTGGGTATGTGGCTGTGTATGTGTGTGGGTTTTAACACTGAATCTTCATTACATCTTTATTTTTACTCCTGAAAAATCCTTCTGCACTTCTTGCACCATTGGAAAACCAAATGGTGGAATCGTTTCAATATAACTGTCCTTAAAAGCAGCTGTTGAAAAGAAAACAGCCTGAAGTGCCCTGCAATGAATGGTGCTAATAACCACTTCTTCTCCTCTCTGTCCTTAGGTATATTGCACAAAGGCAACGGAGAAAATCAGTTTCTCACTCAGCAGCCGGCTGTGATAACCAGCATCATGGGGAATGGGCGCCGCAGAAGCATATCCTGTCCGAGCTGCAATGGTCTGGCAGAAGGAAATAAGCTCTTGGCCCCTGTAGCACTGGCAGTGGGTATTGATGGAAGTCTCTTTGTTGGGGATTTTAACTATATTCGGCGTATCTTCCCCTCCAGGAATGTCACTAGCATACTGGAGCTGAGGTAAGGCTTAACCCCAGCGCTTTGCTTCTGGAGCCTGTGCTCAAATCAGCCTTTACCATTACTTTTTATAATTTTGAAAAACATTGTCACTTTCAACTTATTTAAATTCCAGTGGAGAAATGGGGCACAGAAATGCATAGTTCAAAGTCTGTAACTTACCAGAGCAGTGACTGAAGTGAAGGGCTTAAGAGTACAAATTAATTTGTACAGAAAGCACAAACTATCTCTTTCTGTCTCATTAATGATCACTGATCCAGTCCTCCCTCAGTGCATCTTTTAGTTTTGTTTGAAAACTATGGAATTGACTGCCCTTAGGTACTGAGCCACAGTGACAGGCAGAGGTGTAACAGTCTCTTGAGGTCAGGGAAGGTTCTCCTGCCAGTGGTTTTGAGATCCACTTTCCCATTTCTTTTCCATGCTTGTGAATCTGTTTCTGTAGGTTGACAAGTGCAGTTCAGGTTGACATACAGAGTCATTTTGCATCATCAGAACTCTTTTTAAGATGGTAACTCTTTCCCCCTGTCCTGTGCCCCCTTCCAACCTTAAGATTTGATCACTTAATAGGGAAGGCATGAGTGTAGAGTGTACCACTTCACCCATTTCTGTTCCATCTCCTTTTTTCATTCTTCTAGGAGAGGCAAGAGCTATTGCTTCAAACCCTAGCTCATGTAACTGGACTTACACTTGCAGCAGTACTGCATATTTGCAGAAAAATGAGGACTAGAGCATGCCCTGGCTGTCTGCTGACCCTCCTGGAGCCCACTCAGGCAGGAGCATTAGTGCTCCTGGAAATTGGATGTAGCTGCAAAGTACATTGAGTGAAATTAGGTCACAAGTCTTTTTTTTAATGCTACGACCAATAACCAATTCCTCTGCTTCCACTGTACATTTAGTTTTTAATTAGTGGGAAAATGTGCAAAATGATTGGACTGGTAAAGAATAGGAGGCCTAGCTCTATTTTACACCTCACTTCCATTCATGTCATTCTGTTGATGTCACTATTGTGAATTCTGATTCTATGGAAAAGAAAAGAGATCTGATTCGGGCCAATTCAACTCTGAAATCACTCTCTGACACCTACCTCATACACCATCAGGCTGCCTCATTATATTTTTTTTTAAAAAGTCATGGATCATCCAGTGCTTTCTGCTAGCAGCTCAGTTAAAACCACAGAAGGTAGCTGGCATGGAAGTGTGACCTGCTATAAATATTTATATCAATATGCACTATAACTCTGCATTATATAGAATATGCTAATTATTTTTTTTTCTAAGTTGTTCAGATCTTTTTAGCTTTCTAGTAAATAGGTCTACAGCTTTATAGGTGAAAAGAAACATTTTCAGATTAGGATACTTCTTATAATGCATTTTTATGCACCTCACTTACCAATATCAGCCATTGACAGTTTCCTAGCCCACCTGATGCTTGAAAATGTTGCCTCAAAGTTTACAACAGTATTAGTGTGAGTGCTCTGCTTTCTCTCTCTGAGAGAGAGATTGAGAGGGAACTTGGGTTTTCATCACGTGTGAGGGAAAATCGGAAAGGACATCAGTAAAGAAATAGAAGATGGACTTTTATCTGCTGTTGTCCACTTTCTCCTTTATGAAAGTCTGTTTTCCACAGCACAGTTTTTTTAGCTTCTGTTATAACTAGAAGCAATTACAATGAAGCTACTGCATTGTGAGTGCTGTTGGACAGCTGCAAAGGACTTGACATACAGATTTTTAGGATTTACAGACTGTAGGATTATATTATCATGTCTTTTACCCCCCGTTCCTCTAAAGGGAATTAAGGTCCATTCCAGCAAACATAATCTATAGCAATAATTGTGATTCATTGCTCATCTTGAAATCTGCATGAGTTACACGGGTAAGAGTTTGAAGATTTGAGCCATTTCAGTGTGAACAAGAGCAGAGCCATCAGCTCATATCAAGCAGTTTGGATTATGTTGCAACCAGTACGTCCACAAGTATTACAAACCAAATACATCGCTTTGTTTAGAGTTCACAGCTGATGTAATTTTGGTTTCACATAAGCCCCTACAGCCTCGAGTGCCTTTATACATCAGAACATCCCAGTGTGCATATTTCTTTCGCACTGTCCTTTGTGAAGGTGCCTGGTTGGAATGGCCAGCAGGAATTTGGACTGAAGCACTGCATGTTGGGCTTCACGCTGGGGCTGCAAGTTGGGGGCTGTGCCTGGAGAGCTGCAGCTCGGGAGTCACAAACCTCTTTGCTCTGTTCAGTGCATATTCCTAAATGGAAATTATATCAACACAGTGAAATGCTGTGTGAGCGGGGAATGTGTTAATTTTCTTGTGGGAAGTAGAGAGCAGTTTTCCTTTGGCCTTGTGTCTGGGCAGTAAGCTGTGGGTCAGTTAATGATGGTTATCTCCCATTGTACAGTACCTTACTGCTCGCTTAGAAGGGGCTTTTTTACCCTGAAATTGGCTTTGATAGGCTTAAACAGATACCAAGGAGCATCTAAACTTGCTTTAAGCAATTATTTTAGAGACTGGGAGGAGAGAAAAACAAACTGCATAGTAAAAATTTGTCTAGAAATGGCCTGTTGGAAAATTATTTTGCTTAAAGAGGTTGCCTCCAACTGGCAGACAATATCCTAAGCCCAGTGCTTCCCCCTGCCCAGTTCTGTATTCAGAGAACTGCCAGTTGCTCTCACTCCTGGCCCCCCAGGCTACACGTATTTCCATGTGAAAATTCTTTCAGTGGTTCAGAAAGTTTCCTAAATATGAGGGGAGGGGGGTGGGGGCAGGGGTATCCTATAGGGAATTATCTTGCGGCTCTATCCCTCCCAGTCACTCTTCATCTGTAAACTAAGCTAAGGCTAGTGCTGAAAAGAGATATCTTCTCCTGTGTCCTTTTGTAAAATAAAACAAATACTATGTTTGCTTTACCATCTATTCTTCAGCTAACTGTTTGTTCTTTTTTCTTCTGTTCCCTTTCTATAAAGAAATAAAGAGTTTAAACATAGGTAAGACATGAGCTCTTTCCCATATAATTTGATATGGTTTGTTTGCTTCATTGTGTTTGCTTTTTGTGTTGTGCTTCTTGTGTAATGTTATGTTCTTCATGTACCATATATAGAAACATTTTTATGTGCTAATTGTGTGTTATGAATATGATAAGCATTAGCAATTATGAAATGCAGTCAAAAAGCAGCCAATAAGTTCTGACAGTAATTAGAAATTTCTAGTAGAATGCAAGTATAATGAACCCCAAGCTAACTTCTAGATAAACACCTCTCCCTGCTGCCTATAATTGGTCTAAATGGTCAAGGTAAACTACAACAGCATTTTCACAAATACCAGAAAGGTTCACAAAAGCACTAATGACTGCATATAGGTCAAAAACTCATTTTCTGGTCATTAATGATTTTCTGAACCTGATGTCCTTTGCCGTAATTTAGTTTCTATTTCTCTTGTCAAACACATTTAATAGCCAACCTGTGGGGCTGCCTGTGTGCAACCACTAGATGCAGTCACTGTGAGATTCAGGAGGGAGGCATAACTTTCCTGGATGTCAGGAGGAGAACACCAGGTCTTCTGGATGGCTGCAGCATAGGGAACACTTGTGCCTCCTTTCATGCCACACCTGGGACAGGGAGGATGTTCACCCTGGAGAAAATCAAGGGCAAGAACAAGAACAGCTCTTGTAAACTATTTCATAGTGTCCTGTGCATTACCCTTTTAAAACCATACTTCCCATTTCTGTGATGCAAGTTGATGCAATAGATGGTCTGGACTAAACAGGATCATTTCCCCTTAACAATATATTTTGGAATAGTAAGTGTAACACCCCTAACTATTCTTCTCCGGATGAATTCATTCACAATTTGCTAATGATTATTGGTGATGCTGGAGGCTCCTCATTTGCTTTAAGCCTAGTTCGTTTTTCAGCTGCTTAGAGATTCGCTCTGGACAGCTTTTGGTTAAACTTAAGGAAAAGCTGGTTTTGCACTGTTGTGAAATTGATGCACCTGTGAGAAGAACAGGGAGAATGAGCTGCACTTGCTGCCAGGCCCCAAGCTCCCTCAGAGAGCAGAGATAGGCTGCAGGTGGGTGTGACCACACATTCACTCGGGGGGCTGGAGGCACAGACATTGTTGGCAGAGGCCTCTAAGCAACGCTGAATGCCATGGAAAATCTTTTAAAACAAGGTACAATCCTTGGCCTCCTATAATTCAAGTGAAAGATTACAACGGTGAGGAGAAAAGAGAGGCAGAGGTCTTTAATTGCTCAGATGCCAGTTTGAGAAATATTGAGTACTCATTTATAAAACAAATCCCTGTTGGAGGTAATGGTCTCATCGATTCTTTGGGAGCACAGTGAGTGCATGTTACCTTCTAGCAGTCATTTTCCCTCAAAAATTTGTTGATGAGTCTTCCACTATCTGTTCCCTTACGTAGCTCAGGAGAGAGGGAAGGAGTATGGAACAGGTCTGCAGCTTGCTGCTCTCTGATCTGGAACCAAAGCTTGTGACTGGCACAACTGCCCTGGGGGAGAAATAAAAGGATTTAGGCAGGGTGAACTCCATGGATACACCATGACTGCAGGAGAGGAGAGGGAAATAAGCCCATGTTCTGCCATTGCTCTTTACTCTGACTCATTTCTTATCCCATCCTGGTAGCAGCAGGGCACACCTAGGGCTGACTGAGGGCAGAGGGGAGGCAGAGGTGGGCACAGGCTGGCAAAATCGTGTGTGAAAACTAGAGAGACCCTTCATTCCTGCAGGGTGGCTGCTGCTCCCCTGGGCACTGTGTGAGCAGCTCTCACCACTGAGTCCAGCAGGGCCCTCACTTCCAGGTGCAAGCAGCAGCATCTGTGCCCAGCTCCAGCCTGTGCCCAGCTCCTGTCTGTGCCTGCCTCAGGTCTCCATTTGGCCAGGGTGGGGGAGTGTACCTTGTTTCACAAGGGCCATGCAAAAGGCACCAGCTGCAGGGCAGCCTTGAGCTAGGTTTGGGTGTATTTGTGAAGTACAGCACACTGCCAGTGCCACAGCAGAGTGTGATCTTCAGTGTAAGGGGAAAGCGTGGTGGGAGAACAGAGCAGAGTTTCAAAGCAATGACAAGCGTGCAGGTGTTTGTATGGCTCAGATACCTGAGAGACTGGAGGAATCTCTAAAGTGGAAAGAACTATTTTTCTGTGTTGCAAATAAGATTGAGCATTATTTTGGAGGGATGAGAAGGAATGTGATAAGGGCGTAGTGAAGAGGTGCAGTCTGCTGCTGAAGATAAGGAGAGGAACTTGGGGAATAATGAGATTGTGCTCTAATCTCAAGCATGTCACTAGTTTCCCTGCATAACTTTGTCTACACCACTTAACCTCTCTGTGCCTCAGTTTCCTCCTCTGTAAAATGGGTGCTACACCCATCTTTTTAAAGTACTTTGAGATCCATGCATGAAATAAACCTGCCAAATATTTTTGTTTATTGTATTTCTTCATCTCTAATTTCTACACTCCTAGACTTCAGCAGATGGTATTGCCACTGCCTACTGAATTGCAATCAAACCAATCTCCTTCCTACTTTCTACAGTCTTAGAACAAACCATTATTGACCCAAACCCATGGCATGTCAAAGACTGGCACAGAGGAAAGTAACTGTAGAAAGTGATGTATTGGGGCCTCCTCATTCCTCCAAATCTGGTCATGACCCCACGACCACAGTTATCTTTGTGTGCCGATGGATCCATCTGCCGAAAGTGGCTTTATTATAGTTTCAGCGATTCTGATCAAGAAATGCCTTATGTCCATCATAACTTACCTCTGTGTATCCTCACTCTTGGAGATGGGCACTTTTGCCACATGAAACTAGGAGTGTGGATATTTGGAGGCAAATATCTCTGGTTACTGGTAAGTAACCTTCATTTTTTTCTTCCTGTCTTCATTTGTCTTCTATGCTTCGAAACCACCATTGACCTTATTTACGCTCACCCATAGGCTCCAAAAGCTGGAAAATTCACATCATGCTTAAAATCCAAATAAACTGAGTAAAACTAGCCAGGCAAGATTTTGAAAATATTTCTGCACTGCAGCTCTGTGTGTGTGAATGTATATACATTGTGAAGATTGACATTTCTCAATTTGCAGATGATTTGCTAAAGTAGTTCCAAAATGTGACAAGCTGTCAAAAAACATATATTTCAGAAGAGAAGTAGCTTTCCGTATGAGCGCCCATTCCAATCACAAACTGAGGACCAGTTTTTCAATAACAGAAGGTTTGGAGTTAAAGTCAGACACTTGGGGTCTCTGGTTTTGGTTATATAACCAACTTCATCTGCTGTAAATGAGATTCTTGATAAGAATGAATGAGAACAAATTTGCTTTAGAAATAAATTTGTTATGCCTCTGCCTCCTATTTATACAAGACCTCACAGATCTTGTGACTAAGTAATCTAAGTAACTCAGAGCTGATTCTTTGATCTTACTCCTATGACTTCTGCTTCCAAAGGAAGTTAAACAGGGTAGCGGGGAAACAGATAAGCCAAAGAGAATTGACCTGGAGCAGATCTGAAGGGCTAAAGAGATCAAGAGGAAAGACTGCTGTGCAGCTCTGGCTTATTGGGCTCTGCTGTGCAAGGTTCAGTGTAGAAGGATGAGTGAGATTTAAAATTACAATCCCTCTGACCAGGCCCTAATCAAGTTAGGTCCTCAGGTGATCGTCCTTCAGACCTCACCTCTGTACGAAGGTGTCAGACTTTCTTTCCAGATCTTTCTGTGCCTGATGAGTATCCAAGCTCTAAAAGCCTGTGAAGTTTCTAGACTGCTCAGCTGTTTCTGTTTTATGCTTTCTTTTTCTCTAAAGCAACAATCCTGCTCATAAATACTATCTGGCCGTGGACCCTGTTTCAGGCTCACTCTACGTGTCGGACACCAATAGCCGACGGATATACAAAGTCAAGTCCCTCACGGGCACGAAGGACCTTGCTGGTAACTCTGAAGTGGTGGCAGGGACAGGAGAGCAGTGCCTGCCCTTTGACGAAGCCAGATGTGGGGATGGAGGGAAGGCAGTGGACGCAACCCTAATGAGCCCTCGAGGTAAAGGAGGAAAAGAAGCAGGAGAAAATAACTGCGTGCAGCTAGGCTGGATGTGGAAATAATTATCTGGCAATTAAATCACTCCTTGCTCGGTGATTTTTATTCTGGGCTTTAATTACAGTGGATTGGCAAGTGTTCGTGCTTTGTTTAGTTAAAGCAAACTTTATTACCCCGACACTGACTGCTGCAAAAGGAGAACAGAACACAAATTAGCAGGGTACTGCTCACTCCAAGAAGCAAGCGTGTAAACTGGGAAACTGATTACTGTATGAGATGCAGTCTTTGGGGAGAGAAATTGCTTGCTGTGGCTTTTCTATGAGTTTTTCCTCTATGTATCTCCTTTTTCTTAAGAGTCAGAGAAAAAAAAATAAAAGGATTTTTGCCCTTTCGGGTTTCTAATTTTTGGCAAGAAGTTTCCAAGATGATACAGAGATTTGGGGATGTGTTTCTTTTTAAGGCTTTTCTTTCTCTGTTGTTTCATCTTAATTGTAAGGAAAAATTAATCAGGTGCATTGCCAGGTGTTTCAAACATCTTTGGGTTTTTTTCAGTGGCTGAAAATAACTAGATGATCAAAGAGGTACACAAAAATGAAAAGTCCAGTTTCTTTGTATAGGAAGTAGTTTCATTTAACACATAAAAATTTTAAAAATGAAGCTTTATCTTCCCTCACTGCCCAATAGGATGAGCACTGCAACCATTTGAAGACAGAAACTTTTTAGATCAATATTTTATTTTCACCCTGAGAAATGGACAAGGCAGTGCACCAAATCAAAGCAGGAAAGGCAAGTGAGAAAAAGGCTGCCCTCCTTCCCAAACAGCAGCAGCATCCGTGTGTTCCTCCAAGGGAGCACCCTTTCATTCTGTGCCTTCCTCTCTAAGGACTCTCAATGTGACAGGCATTGAACCTTCCCTTTTTATTTTAAGCTGGCAACCCCTGTGTCTTCATCTGGAAACACCAGATGTTCTTTCTGTATTTTTACTGCAACAGGTCAAAGAATTTAAAAACATCCAGAAATAATAAAATGTCCTCCTATTTTTCAAAAAATTTTGAAGGTATTTTAAAAGATTTCTAAGAATTCTTCATCCTCATTAGATTCTTCAGATGAAGAAAGCAATGCCTCAAATTTCTGAGTAAAATTAAGAGACAAATTTTTATTTGGGTTTATGTAATATACAGAGTGTGAATCTAGAAATAAGCTCATGCGTTCTGCTGGTCCTTTGGCTTGTTTGGGGATTCCTGTGGTTTTCTTTAAAGCCATGAAGGATAAACCTGCTTGATGCCATTTCTTTGGCAGAACTATGGGTTGTTGGAGGGTTCCAGGGCCTGTGCTTAGGTTGGGAGGGAGGAAAGAACGGGGGAAGTGAACAAATTTCATCATCTTGTAAACAAGACAAAGCCCGCCTTGAAGCCAGGAGCCTCACTGCTGCACTGATGCCTGGGTTTTATATTTGCAGGAATTGCAGTGGATAAGTATGGACTCATGTATTTTGTTGATGCCACTATGATTAGAAAAGTGGATCAGAACGGAATTATATCAACCCTGCTGGGCTCCAATGACCTAACTGCTGTTCGACCTCTCAGCTGTGATTCCAGCATGGATGTCACCCAGGTAGATTCTTACTGCATTTATTTTCTTCTCTGCCTTAGAAGAGATGGGCATCTATTTTGGATGACTGCCTGGCCACTTAAGAAATACATCACGCAGCACAAGATGATAACGTATTTGATTCGTTACTGAAATGAGTGAACCATCCTTTTTGCTGTGGCTAACACAGTTTATTTATGCAACTAGAGAGAAATAAGGTTGAGATAATGGGAGTTATTGTCTTAATTGCCTGTTTTTCTGTAATTATTGTAGAGCTTCCACAATGTAGCATTCAATCTTGCACAGAAACACAATTAGCCAAAGTTGCAACTGCACGTAGCTTTAATATTTCCGAAAAACAAAATCATTGTTTGAAATAGTTGCCGTTCATGACTTGGTTTCATGATTTACTCTGATAAACCCCTCACTAATTTGCTGTTGTTACACGTGGAATTTTAAACACTAGGAGTGTACTTTTCAGTTTCGAGTTTTACAGTAATAATTTGTGCAACTCATAGGTACGGCTGGAGTGGCCTACTGATCTCGCTGTCAATCCCATGGACAACTCCCTTTATGTCCTAGAGAACAATGTTATTTTACGGATCACAGAAAACCATCAAGTTAGCATTATTGCTGGACGCCCCATGCACTGCCAGGTTCCTGGTATAGACTACTCTCTTAGCAAACTGGCTATTCATTCTGCACTTGAATCAGCCAGTGCCATTGCCATCTCACACACAGGAGTTCTTTACATCAGTGAGACAGATGAAAAAAAAATTAATCGGCTACGCCAGGTAACTACCAATGGAGAAATATGCCTTCTTGCAGGGGCAGCTTCAGACTGTGATTGCAAAAATGATGTCAACTGTAATTGCTATGCTGGGGATGATGGGTATGCCACTGATGCCATCTTAAATTCACCATCTTCCTTAGCTGTGGCCCCAGATGGTACCATCTACATAGCTGATCTTGGAAATATCCGCATTAGGGCTGTCAGTAAAAACAGGCCCATTCTTAATTCCTTTAACCAATATGAAGCTGCATCTCCAGGAGAACAGGAGCTGTATGTCTTCAATGCTGATGGGATTCACCAGTACACTCTCAGCCTCGTTACCGGGGAATACTTGTACAATTTCACCTATAGCAGCGATAACGATGTCACGGAGGTGATGGACAACAATGGCAACTCCTTGAAGGTGCGCCGGGATGCCAGTGGGATGCCCCGCCATTTACTGATGCCGGATAATCAGATTGTCACGCTGGCTGTTGGCACTAATGGTGGACTCAAGCTGGTCTCAACACAGACCCTGGAGCTCGGATTAATGACATATAATGGAAACAGTGGTCTCTTAGCAACGAAGAGTGATGAAACAGGATGGACAACATTTTATGAGTAAGAATGTTTTTGGATATATTAAGCATACATTTATTTTTCAAATGGTAGTGAGTAGGTCCTAGACTGACCCTGCTGCAATTTGTTGTAGGTTTTTCACTGATACTGAGTTGCCGTTGCGCCTCAGTCCAGTGCGATGCTGTTAAGTGGTTAAGTGGCTTTGTGATGGCGTCAGTTGTGCTGGGTCCTTTGGGTGGGTGCTGATCCACCCAAATCCCTGCCAGGGTTTGAGTTTGGGGCAGCTCATCCCCGCCGAGCACAAAGGACCGTGTGCCACAGCCAGAACCCCGGCTTAGTTAAGCTGCTCCTTGTGGTCAGCACAGCTGCCCACAGCCCCCAGCCAGAGCAGCCCAGCACTCCCACTGCAGCCCCCACTGAGCTGCCTCTCTCTAGGAATCCTCATGCTGCAGCTTCTTTTGGAACTCAAATTATCTCTCTTTCTGTTCAGCCTCATATATTACTCATGGTTGTTAAAATGTTGATTAACTTCACTGATTGTTCATTCCTGAGACAAGTGAGGAAATTAGATCCCCAGCTATCTGTCAGACCCCTGGTGTAACTTCCATAATTTGTAGATAACCCAAAAGCACACTGGTGTTCATGAGCATATAGATTAAATAAGCAGAACTTCCTCTTTAAATGAAATTCATCTGAAGAGATGAGGTTCAAAAGTATATTAAAAATCTAGAAAAACTAGTCAGATTTTTATTAAAATATTTATCCTATTCTGAGTAGTCTTACTGCCATTTTTTGATCGAAACAATTTTAATAAAAGAAGCTAAATGACATAGTGAAAAAAATATAGTTAAGTATGGCAAGTCTGATGCCATATATTTTGTCTGAATTAGTTAATAATTAATAAATATCATTCCCCAATCAGTGAGTAGAAAATAGGAATAGAGCTTTCTATTTAATTTTAAATGGCAGGCTTATTTTCAAGGTTGCAGACTAGCAATGGCGCACACCTCTTAGTTTACTGATGCATTCAGCTTGGCCACCTGTTTTCTCTGTTTGAAGAAAACGTAAGAAATGCAGGAATAGAAGGAACTGTGCCCGGAGTGCTCGGCGTGTCCGCCCTGCACAGCCGGGCTGCTGCCGCGGGTTCCGTTCCAAGGAAAGCAGTGCCCTCTCGTGGGGCCCTGCGCGCCCAACCGCTGACTCCGCCAGCCTGGGGCTCCACGTGCGGACCGGCTTGTTTCTCCTTAATATTTTGCAAATATTATTTCTTTACCACAAATTCGTTACAAAAATAGTTCAGTTACATGACCGCATGAAGGTATTACCTGATGATTACCAGCTCAAGTAAAAGCTCACTGGACTAGACAGAATAAAATCTCATATTATTGCTGAGGAGATGTGGATGCCCTTCTAGGAAGGTTTTTTGTTGTTGTTGTTTCCTCAACAGGTAGCCCAAGATTCAGTAATATAAATTAGTTATTTCTCAAAACACCAGTAATTAATTATAGAAAACTAAACAGCAAAGTAATTTAAAACTCTATATGAAAATCAATGAAACATTAAAAAAGGTCATCAGAAAGTTTCCAGTTACTAAACTGATATAACTGATGTCCGAGAGTCACACCAAGTGCTAAGTTAGCATGGTTAATTAGAAAAATTGTATTATGACTCCTAAGGAAATACAGAAGGGTAGGTGCTTTGATGTCTTACTGAGATCAGCTGAAAATACCAGTTAATGTGTACATAGGGCTGCAGATTTTTTTTCAAGATTAAATAAGAAAAGATGCACAACCTTTGCCTCAGGTCAGTGGAAGTTAAATACCATATTTAGCTCTAAATATTGCAGCCTGAGGTACTGTCTTAGATAATTAGTAACTTTGATGAGGCAGCAGAAGTAACTTACTTTCTGTCAGATTTGTACATACATTCTCATAAGCATAGAGCACAGAGATGAGAGAACCATAAAGACATTATTTAAATCTAATATACAAACTTGAACCATCACAGTCCACAGTCACTCAGTGCTGGTTTCTGGTTTCTGTTTGTTCTTTGAAGCAGCTCCTAAGACAAAAATCTGTATTCATCATTCCGCAATTTTTTGGTAGCTGTAAGTTAGTAGCAATTGAGGATGGAAGAAGTATTTAGCCAATGAGAGTTTATAAGGACAACAAAATAGTTTTTTGTGCAGTTACATTCATGCATTCATACAGACATAGTCAGCACTCAAAATTGTTAATATGGCAGCAGAACTGGAAAAGAACCAAGGTCTTTAAGTGGTAAAATACTACATGAGCTAAAGTTCTTATGAAAAATTTATGTCAGTGCATTTATATCAACCAGACGCTGGAGTGCCGTGTTATCTTATTGGGTATGTTCCTTTCATTTATCTGAAAATTTACCCTAGAAATGCTCTCAGAATTAAATTTGTGCAGTTGATCTGGGTGTGCATCTGCATATGCAGAGAGTTGCAGACACAAGCTGGTTTTGTGTGTGTGCACACTCCATACGTGAATTCTATAGATAGCATCTGTGTATGTGCATGCAGCTCATTTGCAGTAGGAACAGCCAAGGCTCTTCAATAATAGAACAGCTACCAGCAGGCTCACATGGGGTAATTTAAGCTTGGCTTGGGCATGAAGCACAGATCTTTGAAGCAGTTCCCAGTGGTATTCCACTTGGTCTAGGGAGCATCCTCAGAGAATGCTGCAGTTTTCTTCTTGAATCAGTTTTAAAAGGGAGAGAAAACGGGGATGTATATAAATATATGTGGATCTGTGCCTTGCCCAGCTCTGTGTGAAGTCAGAAGCTGCTGTCCCTCCTTTTTTGCAGTGCTGGGTATGGCACTGTCCTTCCTGCTCCCACCACGAGCTGTTGGGAGCACGACTTAAACCTCAGAGACGGGGATGCTGCTCATAAAAATTGCCTAAGGAATAGAGGGGCCACAAAGGACAAGGGAGACAAGTAGTGGACAAGGGAGAGCAGCACTCGGGGCACTGTCACAAGCCCACTGAAGGGATGCATGGATGCTTGTAGCTACCTGAGAAGGTGCCAAGTGCTCAGCTGTGTCCCACGGTCGAGGCTGAGCTATAGGTGTGGCCATGAGCTGGCCATGGCCAGCTCAGAGCCACCAGGCTGGCAGAGACATCCACCAGCTTTGTGCCTGGTGTCACCCAGATCTGTCCTGGGAAACCTTTGCCTGCTGACAAGGGAGACTTGGTCACAGCTAGCAAAGTGTTGGTGAGGTAGCAGTGGGGAGGTGCTGTTGTTTGTTGGTTTTTAAGATACTGGGATTAAGAAAGGTTGTCTGCCTTGTAATTTTATTAGTAGAAAAACTTGGCCTGAAGTCTTACTCTAAGTCAGTAACAAAAGCTCAGGAATTTCAGTGTACCCAGAGCCCACCTCATTTGAAAATGTAAAGGTTGCCTTATCAGATCTGGTTCATCCAGGCTGATGCTGTGTCACGGACTGCAATAGGTAGAGACTGCTTCTGAAGAAGACACAGGGTCAATTAATGTATTTTTCATTGTAAATTTTGTTTTTTACTTCATTAGACCCAGCTTCATGACATGAAGAAGTATGTAATAATTTAATTCATATATAGTTTATTCTTATTATTCAGATAAATGTCTGGGTGTTTTATTCTACTGAGCGCTTGGTCTCACATAATACATAAATTTAAAAAAAACCCTCAGGAATATTTCACTTAAATTTTGTTGTACATGAAAGGTTTTTGTTATATTCATTTTAAATTTTTTTACCTTTAAGGTATTTTTTTAATAAGATTTTCTTTTGATACAATGGACAAAGTAGAAATGCTTTCTTTATATATTGGTATCACAGTGTGTATGTATCATTTAGGTAGTGAATTTTTTATATATCTAACTCATAAATGAAATGATCTGCAGATCCTCCACAAGGGTACTTTTGTATGTATTTTGTTAAGTGTGTCCATCACTTGCTTATAAACCCTTTTAATCTCTACTGTTGCTATTTCAAAGCTGTGACCAGCACTGAGGAACACCCCATGGCAGGGGTAAAACAATGATTTCTTGAAATAGCACTGGAATATTTTCATTTTTCTGCTTCAGTCTCTATACATCCATATCCATATTTACTTTTTAGACTGCCCTTACACTTTGAACAGAGATTTCCAGTGAGTAGCCCACAGCAATCCCCAGGAATTTTTCCTAGGTTAATTAAAAACCCAGCAATGTGAATGAAGAGTTTAAATTAATGTCTCATTTGCATTGCCTAAAATACATTTGCTGATGGGGAATTTCACCAGCCGCTTTTCTGGAAGTTCACCGAGTGCTGCAGTCACACTGGAGATGCTCACAGACTTTTCCAGTTTGTCCTAAATAACGCTGTCTCTGTTGTAAGATTTGACATCTAAGTGTTCTCTTCATCACTCTGCTCATCACGAAACACACCACATACAGACTCTTAATAGGTATCATTAACCTTTAAGATTTTTGAAATTGTCCATTTTTTCCCTTGCCAGACAGATGCTTGGCTGGATCAAGTTCTTCCTTTAGCTATTCTTTCTGAGTACTTTTCAATATTATTTTGCGAAGACCTTTATAAAGACTTAACTAAACCCATTTTAATAGATTATCTCAACATATTATCTTTTATTCAGTATCTTCCTGATATGATTTTATATATAGATATAAATATATG
The DNA here is from genome assembly GCA_013398055.1 of Ifrita kowaldi. Lineage (NCBI taxonomy): Eukaryota > Metazoa > Chordata > Aves > Passeriformes > Cinclosomatidae > Ifrita > Ifrita kowaldi. The sequence continues at coordinate 1,153,967 of VZRS01001618.1, forward strand.
TATCTGTGGAGAGAAACTTGTGACTATATTGAGAAAAATCATGCTGCTTTATCTTTCTTTGATCCTGAACTACTTAAATGAACACAATGTGTTATTGGTCCCTTTTAGGTCGCATGATGCTTTGTTTAATTGATTTCCTTCTTTGCCTAATACTTCCATTGGTTCTGGTAAGGCTCATTGCTCCACAGGTGATTTTTTTCCTTCCTCCCTGATATTCAGTTGAATGGGTGCAGCCATTTGCAATGGATTTGAAAGTCATATATTTTGTTTGTTTTAACTGAGGAGCCAATCTTTGTATTAATTTTTTAGATATGCTGTACAGTTCAGCTGGCCTAGTCTGAGGTTTCTGAGTGTTTTAATCGTAAAGCCATGTTGAAAGCTCTGGTTTTTTTTCATCTTTACAGCTAACCACAGCCTACAATGAACTGAGCTAGCTCCATGATACTAAATGTGCTCCTCTTCTCTTCTGTTACTCTCAGGCAATGCAATGGATTTACCAGTTCTCTTCCAGGCTTCCTGCTCCCTGGGTCTCTACATTCGAAGGATGACCAGTTGGTTTCAATCTCTACCTAAACTTTTCCCTTTATCTACACAGGACATTTTTTCTTGCCTTTCTGCTCTCTAGAAGCACGCGCGCTTTGGTAGCGGCTGGGTGAGAGACTCTTGCACGAGTAGAGAATTGCAGCAAGCAGAGTGTCAGACTGGAATGCTGATTTTGTTTCAGGTCCCCATTTCTCACCCTTAAGATCCAAGGGATTGCTTCTTTAGCAAACGTATGCACACAACTAGAGCATACTGGAGGACAGGGGGAAAGGGTGTAATTTGATTTCCAGCAGCATTCCTTCTTTCCCCCCTCCTCAGCCTTTATACCTCTAAAGAAACTTAACTCAATAAAATCATGGAAAGCCCTTTTTTTTTAATTTTTTTTTTTAATCCCTCTGGAGCATTTAACTCATCTTCTAAGGTCTATTCTGAGTGCTGACTGCTGCCCTTTGTGCACCTCCAACCTATCCTGTGCTTTTCATCTTTCATCTTTATGAGCCAAAATACTGACCCCAAAATGCAGTTCAATACCACAGATAAGATCTAAATGAAATTATTATGTTGTCAAGCTGATGTCTTTTTTAATCCTTTATGGCAAGTTTATTCCTTGATATGTCACTTAAGACCATACTTAGTTTCCACTAAGTATTCAAAAGCAAATGTGCAGTTCATGCAATTGTTCATTGCAGTGTCCATCAGAAGTCCACTTCCTTAGAGTGAAATGCAACTATTAAAATGCAGACTAATTTAATAATTATAGTTGTTTGAGCCAAATATCACTCCGTATATTCATAGTAATTTAATTAATTTAATAATTTAAAATATTCTAGCCTGGATTTGCACCCATGTAGTTGAGATCAGTATCTCTAAAAAATATTATTTCATCATTATAGACTCTTTCAAGAACAGAGAAATAGATATGGCCAGGATGTTCTTGAAAATCTGTTTCAGTCTGGGTTTTTTGCACAAATGTGGTGCATTATTAATACATTGGGTATTGAAATGAACATATATCCTCATGCTTTTTTGCTCTCACTAACTTTTCTATTAGCTATGATCATGAAGGGCGTCTGACCAATGTAACACGTCCCACTGGAGTGGTAACTAGCCTTCATCGAGAAATGGAAAAGTCTATTACCATCGACATTGAGAATTCTAATCGGGATGACGATGTCACGGTCATCACAAATCTCTCCTCTGTGGAGGCTTCCTATACAGTTGTTCAAGGTACCAAAGCACACTTCTCAGCACACCTCCTAACCACACACACAGCCTGAGAAAGCAATTCACTAACAATTCGTGTCATTAGTACACTTATGAGCAGGGGGAAACCATATAAGGTTTGCAAGAAAAACTCCCATAAAGCTTATTCCTAACATGACAGGTCTTCAGGACAGGTAAGAGCCATTTTGCAGTCCTGCTTTGTGTCAAGTATGTATGGTCACTCTCTGCTGGGGAGAGTTAGTCCTGCCACTGCCTCTTGGGTCGGGGTCACTTCACCCACTGGCATATTTCTCTGTGCTTCCCTGCAAAATTGGTCCTGACTTCAGTGCCACAGAGATGTAACCTGACTGCTGGATATGGCTGCCTGGGGGGAAAATCCTTCTGGAGAGGCTCAGGAAGCCTTCTAGTAGAAGAAACCTTCCAAATTTTTACACTGCCATTAATCAGAGTGTAGAACAATCAGGGCAGTGGACGGTGTGGTGCCAGAGATGGCCCTTCCAAGAACAGTGTTACAGCCTGAGCATGGCAGGAGGCAGCAGCAACAGCGGTTCAGAGTTTGTGTAGAGCTTTCCAGCACCACCCAGGCATTGTATCTGATGGAGTGAAGTCAGTTATCGAAGACAGACTGAAAGGGATTTGGGGAGTGATGGGGCTTTTTAATTAAGATAAAATGTCACTGGAATGAGAATATCATCATCAAACAATAGTCTTCTCCTGACATAAATGTCAACATTTATAGACTATTATACCGTGACAGGTCTGGTTACAAAGACTTAATTTCTCCTATACCAGATGATTAATTACGTAGATGCTGTCCTTCTGTCAGGCAGATATTGATGTGTTGCTGACAGCTGCACACTGTGGCACTCCATCCTGGCTGAGAGTGGACTTGGCTGTGTCAAACAGCTGGAGAACTGCTCGGCCAGAGAAGCACGGGATTGTTTCTGTAACTCTCCTCTGACAGAGGCCGGGTGTGCACATCAGGCCAGTGTGGTTCTGGTGGGGAGGCAGGGAGGCAGGAGAGGGAACCACTGTGGCTGCCAGCTTGCACTGCTGGAGCCTCACACCTTGAGGATTTAAAGCCACGCTGTAGTTCTGTACAAAGCCTCTGCTTGGAGACAGTTTTTAAACAGAGGGAAACAAAAAGAAGAGGCTCTTACTTCTTCCTACTTATAAAGAGTCCAGCAATCTTCTTCTTTTTCTTTTTGTCCTGGAGTTTAATGCTTTGTTGTTTATCCAGCAGTTCAGTTTTCAGGAGTTTTTGTTCATATCAGAAATAAATTACGTGGTTCAACACATATCACTGTGCATTTTGATTCACAATTAAGACTGAAGGGAAGACATAATGAAATAAACACAGTATCTCTCTGCAGGCTCACTGTTACACTACTGTTTTTTACATGAATCAGTAACATCTGTAATTTCCACCATAGTACCACGTAAATGGTAATTGCAGGCTGACTTCATTTAACATCAACAGGAGTGCAATAAAAAACCAATCAAATTAAGCTATATGTTTTCTTTATGACTGGAGTAGCTAAATTATTTTCTTTTCATTATTGCTGTAGATCAAGTGAGGAACAGCTACCAGCTCTGTAATAATGGTACTTTGAGAGTGATGTATGCCAATGGCATGAGCATTAGCTTTCACAGCGAACCTCATGTCCTGGCTGGGACTGTGACTCCCACCATAGGACGATGTAATATTTCTCTACCCATGGAAAATGGTTTAAACTCAATTGAATGGCGCCTGAGGAAGGAGCAGATTAAAGGCAAAGTGACGGTGTTTGGAAGAAAGCTCAGGGTAAGTAGAACCTGTTGTTATAATAATCACCTTTTCCTTTTTGGGCAGAAAATTAATTTTTCATTTTGAAGGACGTTATTTGTTAATAATGTACAACTCTGGGATTGTCTTTGGTGTGACACTGTTTGAGAGCTCATTTGGCTGCATGGGATCATCTGCTGCCATCAGTTATAGAGCTTCGTTACTAAAAGTATTCCAAAAGAGATTGGTAAATGTACCTAGAATATTACAGAATATGCACAGAATCATCAATGTTGGAAGAGACCTTCAAGATCCTTTAGTCCAGCTATTAACCCAGCCCCACCATAACTGCCCTAAACTGTATCCCCCAAACGCCACATCCAGATGCTTCTTGAACACATCCAGAGATGGTGACTCCACCACCTCCCTGGGCAACTTATTCCAATGCCTGAACACTCTTCCAGTAAAAAAAAGGTTTTCACATATCTAATCTGGACCTCCCCTGGTGGAACTTAAGGCCATTTCCTCTTGTCCTTTCATTTGAGATACAGCAGAAGAGATCAACCCCCAGCCTGCCACCGCCTTTCAGGGACTTGTAGAGAGCAATTAGGTCCCCCCAAACCAACTTTTCTCCAGATTAAACACCCTCAGTTCCCTCAGCCACTCTTCCGAAGATGTATTCTAGAGCCACCACCAGCTTGATTGCTCTGTTCCTGCAGAACACTCTGCCTCTCAAGGGGGTGGGAATCTGAGCACTCACCACTTGTAAAACTGCCAGGGCAGACTTATCCCAGCTGGTGCTGGGGAGCAAACACAACTACAGCTTGAGCTGCTGCTGTAAAATCCCCCTACAGACTCGCTGAGACAGGCATGTTGTGTTTATTCCCTTTCCCAAATGTCACGATTGGAAAATAATTGCCATAATTACAAAATCATAAGCACAGGATAAGGAAGACAGTCAGGTCATGTAATCCATCCCCTGCCAAATTAAAGATCTGCTGCATCTGGATTAATCCCATTCTGTGCTTTGCTGGCCTGATTTTCACTGATTTTTTTGACTGGGCTACTTCAGTATGTGCAGTTTTGGAAGGGCTTTGAGATACTGGGCAGAAAACAAGTGTGGTGCTGATAAAGTCCTCATTCTTCTAGCAATTCTTCCAACTTCACTGAACGTAAGATACAGTTCAGTGTGTTCAAGATCATATAGCAAATGCAATATATGTAAAAAATTATGTAATGATTTACAAAAAAACCCCATGATTACTTGGTTGTAAATTTTTATATTTTCCTATTGCTTAACATCTAATTCCCAGGGTTGAGTTAATAAGTCTTTATTTTCACAAATGCTCAGAATGTACTTCTTGGGGAGAGGGGGAAGGTTAGACAAAAAATTGAATGAGATTAGCAGCTAATCCTTAATGACTAAATTTCATGGCTGTGTAATTGATTTTTGATGTGTTGACCTGCAGCAGTTGATTAGAAGTGGAAAACAGATCAGCTCTGCATTTTGACTATGTGTTCAAAATAAAAATAAATAGGATGCTGAAATGAAATTGCAGTAATCCTAACTCTCAATACGAAAAAATTTAATGGAGGTACTTGTGGTAATTAGCTGAAGTTAAACACATCTTAGTGCTGAAACCTTGCCTGAGATAGGTTTCTTTGCATCATGTTTATGCAAATCAAAACAATGCTTTATCTAGCAACACCTCAACATTTAATTGTCTGGTGTTAGTTCCTGTAACAATAATCACATACCCATTTAGCTCTTTTAAATGAAAATCACTATGAGATTATCACAGGTTGAGTGGACTGAAAATGAAATTGGAAAACGAGGGAGAAAGCATAGAATTTATTTGCATCTCATTTATTCTAATTCATCTTTATAAATTGTGTAGTGAATGAAGCAGAGCAAGTGTGTTGGAACATTGTGGGGAGCAGGTGGCAGGCAGGGGCAGCTGTGGCACATAGTGACACAGAGCAGGGCACTGCTGCAGAGCTGACAGAGCACCAGGGCCATCTCCTGGAGCCCCAGTTCAGAATCAGTGTGACTGGAGGGGTGGGCATTCTGTGTGATTCACCTCTTAGCTGAGTACTTCACCTCGCAGTACTCTGAGGAGTGTTTGCTGGAGTCCGTGCCCCTGTGCTCCAGTAGTGAAAGGGGCTTATAAAAAAGATGGGAACAGACTTTTTTAGGGTCTGTTGTGATAGGACAAGGCGTGGCAGCTTTAAACTAAGAGAGGGTAGATTTAAACCGGTTATACAGAAGAAATTTTTTTCTGGTGAGGACGGTGAGGCTGGTGAGGTTGCCCAGAGCGGTGGTAGATGCCCCATTCCTGGAAGCATTGAAAGTTAGGTTGGCAGGGCTCTGCACAGCCTGCTCCAGTTGAAGATGTCCCTGCTCAGTGCAGAGGGGTTGTACTGGGTGATCTTTGAAGGTCCCTTCCAACGCAAAGCATTGGATGATTCTGTGAGTCCTCAGGCGGCGGTGCTGCCTGAGCCCAGGCTCTGCCCATCGTGCTTTAGGCACGTCCCAGCAGGATGTCTCAGTCTCTGCACACCTGCCTGGGCACATTTCATGAACCTGAGAAAGGAGCTGCACTTCACCTTTATCTTACCCCACTCACTATCTGCTGCTGTTTGATGCACCACACGTTCAGTGTCTTGCAGCAGTTTCAGATAAAGTCTTGATAAGATTCCTGTCTGAAGCGTTTTTATTATGGTGCAGCATCATGTAAGTGATTTCTGTGGCCAGACCTTTCCAAGGCACAAAGGGTTCGTCCCTACGGCCACTTCAGCAGCAGCCAAGGAAAAACCAGATGTGCACGTGGGTAGTGAACAAAAGAGAAAGGGCTCATCGGGTAATCTGCAGTCGTGATACTCGTGACTGCTATTAGTGTTCCCAGGAAGGGTGGGAATTAGTCAGCCTGTTTGGGTTTCTATATAATTAATACGATACTGCAATTACAGTCTCTGGTTTTACTTATTTTACAAATGCAAATGAAGTTACTGAATTATCCAGGCAGGTGATATTTGTGTGTGCATCTCCAAGTGATGTTTGCGTGTCTGCACAGCTCTTGTCTGTGTAATCATTTTTAAAACCCTATTTTTAAAACTAATTTTGTTTTCTATGACAAAAACAAATAACTGTTATTATGTTTTTGAAAAAAGAGAGGCTACCTGGAGTCAGACTTCCCTTCACGCAAATTACTATTGCAGTTACTGTAATGGAGGGACCAAACCCCAGAAATCCTGGCTGATTTATGAAGCTTCAGAAGTTACAAAAAACCAAAACAAACAAAGTCCCCAAAGCTAAAATTCCGTTCATAATCTTTCTGAAAGACAATTTTTTCTCTTTTTAGAAAATGTGCTCATCCTTAAGAACTTGGACTATTTCAGGCATACACTAACCCTTTAATTCTATAGCTAATTTTTTTTGAGAAGTGAAAGCTCTCTTCTGCTGATGAAAAGGGGTTTTTTTATGTTTCTGCCATCAGGGTTGATCCTTCAAAACAAGAGTAATCAGTTGAGAAACTACTGATGTTGAGTTTGGCTTCCCTGGCTTTGTTTTCATTACAAGGAGAGAGCAGAATATGACTTGTTTTGCCACGAGGTGTTTTAAGAAAAATACTCTATCTTTTCTGTGAATCACAGGGCAAGTTGTTGCTGGGATAACCTTTGGGAAAACCTACAGAAAAGAGCTTTTTTTCCTAGTAATTGCCCACTGAGGAAATGCAAACTGTTAAAGAGATTAATTTCATTAATGGAAAAAATTAGGATAATGAGCGATAATTTGAAATAATTATTTCTTTACAAACACAAAATTGTATTAATTTTAAATGTGTCTGTATAACTGAGTTTCTACTGAGTTGGTTGGGGTGGGAATTGGGTTTACCCCTGCCAGTGAATATATCTCAGAATAACTTTTATGTCCTCGAGAAAGGCTCAGGGTTAATTTACATATCGTTTGATGTACAGTGTAATTTTGGATAAGAGGAAATGTTGCTTAATCAAAGCCACTGGAAAATATGAGCTAAAGAACAAATTCCCAGAAAGTGATGAATACTTTTTAAGCAGTCATTGCAGTGAAATTATATCCAATTTAAAAACTTCTACTTTCTTAATGATGCATCTACAATTAAATTACTTAAGAAGTTTTATCAGATTACAGCATTAGCCTGAATTCTTTGGCTTACTCCCCAGTGAATATATTTATGTATCTCTCATTATAGCACTCTCACTAGGAGCCTCCCCATTTGGCATTCTTATTCTCTTTTGCCTCTGTTTTGCTCTTTTATAAAATGAAAAAAAATAAATCTTGCACTGAAACACTTCATGCTGTACTTTGAATGAAAATTAAAAAAAAAAAGAGGGGAGGAAGAAAAATACTTAAACCTAATCACTTAGCACCTTTGCTTTCAACACTTGGAAGTCCATCTTTCCCAACCTGTATGATCAGGATTTTTAAGCCCATCCCACGGGAAGAATCTATTGAATATTTGGAAAGTAAGTGAAGAAAACAGTAAATGAATGAATTCTAAGCAGGGTGTTGCAATTACAGAAACCAAGTGGCTAAACCTCACACAAATTTCTTCTGTTGTTCTTAAAGTGATTGTAGGGGGAAAAGCAAAAAAAAATTGATGGCAGAAATACAAAACCAAAAGAAAAATAGTAGAAAAGTAAAATAGAATAACTAGAAAAATATTCCATGCAGAATAATTTGTTTCTCTGCACTTTAAGACCTAGGTGCACAGAGTGTCTGTCTGTTCTGACCATAAGAGAAGCCTTTTTCTGTAGGATATCATCTCCCACGTTGCAGGGAGATGGGAAATACCCCAGTAAAAACTCAAAAATATTTGAATACACTACCAAGTAGAAAGCAAAAGCCAGTTAACAGGAATCCTACACTCTTCCCAAAGGATTTCCCTGTTGTGCATCCTGTTTTCCCGCTGTAAATCCAAAGGGACACAGCGTACCCACCACGGACTGAGTGCAGCCTCCTTTCCTTCCCCAGGTGCACGGCAGGAACTTGCTGTCCATCGACTACGACCGGAACATCCGCACGGAGAAGATCTACGACGACCACCGGAAATTCACACTGCGCATCATTTACGACCAGCTGGGCCGGCCCTTCCTGTGGCTGCCCAGCAGTGGCCTGGCTGCTGTCAACGTGTCCTATTTCTTCAACGGGCGCCTGGCGGGGCTGCAGCGCGGGGCCATGAGCGAGAGGACGGATATCGATAAGCAGGGCAGGATCGTGTCGCGCATGTTCGCCGACGGCAAAGTGTGGAGCTACACCTACCTGGAAAACGTAGGTGGTGGTGTGTCACCTCCTGACACGACTACAAGGACACCAAGTTCTGTCCGGCTTCATAACACATGACACACACACACACACAAACTAGCTAAAATTTGCTGTATCCCAGCTGTTAACAATCCCTTTGTGCCTTTTCCCAAAATTCCTTATTTTTCAATTGTCAACTGAATATGACTAATTCTTAATGGGAGATACTTTGTTCATGGTTTCTGTCTTTTGATATTTTCCTGCCATAGAATGGCAATAAATTAACACAACGAATTGTGCTTAATTAAGCCCAAAAATGCATGACTAAACCTGACAAATTGTTCACGTAGAAACAGGTAATTCATCTCTAATTGTTACTTATTAAATGAAAGTATGGTAGTGCATTTTTACTCAGCCTAATTAGCACACTTCAGTCATAAAAGTGTCTTCAATACTGCAAAACCGCATATTGTTTTCCTTTTCCCTTCTTGTTCTAAGTAAACCAGAGCTGATGTTCTCTGCTTAGTTTCTCACATATTTCACAGTAACAGTTGTGAATTACAACTGCTGGCAGAAAGATAAATCAAGTCATTTATCTAACTCCTCTGCATCCCCCAGGAAAAGAAAGAAAAAAAAAAAAAGTCCCCCTACAGGGAGGACAGCTCACAGGTTGCTAACCTACACTTTCTCTGGAGCGTCAGCGTATTGATTTCCAAGGAGCAGATCCTCTCATCTGGCAACCTGACAATATTCCTGAGCAGCTCTGTGCCCCTGACTAATCTATGTGATTCTCTTTGCGCTCATTTAACATTAGTGCCTCTCCAGTAAACTTTTCTTCGGTGCCCTCTCTCAGGCCACATGCTGATAGCTGGTAACTGTTTGTTGTTGTTTTCCCTGCAGTCGATGGTGCTGCTGCTGCAGAGTCAGCGGCAGTACATCTTCGAGTACGACTCCTCGGACCGCCTGCACGCCGTCACCATGCCCAGTGTGGCTCGGCACAGCATGTCCACTCACACCTCTGTCGGCTACATCAGGAATATCTATAACCCCCCCGAAAGCAACGCCTCTGTCATTTTTGATTACAGCGATGACGGGAGGATTCTGAAAACATCGTTTTTAGGTACTGGCCGACAAGTCTTCTACAAGTATGGAAAGCTATCCAAGCTGTCTGAAATTGTTTATGACAGCACAGCGGTTACTTTTGGATATGACGAAACTACAGGTGTGCTAAAAATGGTGAATTTGCAAAGTGGAGGATTTTCTTGTACGATTCGCTATCGGAAGATTGGTCCTCTTGTTGACAAACAAATCTACAGGTTCTCTGAAGAAGGAATGGTCAATGCAAGGTTTGATTACACATATCATGACAACAGCTTCCGAATCGCAAGCATCAAACCCATCATAAGTGAGACGCCTCTTCCAGTTGACCTTTACCGTTACGATGAGATTTCTGGCAAAGTCGAGCATTTTGGCAAATTCGGAGTCATTTATTACGATATAAACCAAATTATCACTACAGCAGTTATGACGCTGAGCAAGCACTTCGATACCCACGGGCGCATTAAAGAAGTGCAGTATGAAATGTTCCGGTCCCTGATGTACTGGATGACTGTGCAGTATGACAGCATGGGAAGGGTCACCAAAAGGGAGCTCAAACTCGGCCCCTACGCCAACACGACCAAGTACACCTATGACTACGATGGAGACGGGCAACTGCAGAGTGTGGCGGTCAATGACAGGCCCACCTGGCGCTACAGCTACGACCTGAACGGGAACCTCCACCTCCTGAATCCTGGAAACAGCGTCCGACTGATGCCACTGCGCTATGACCTCAGGGACAGGATCACGCGCCTGGGGGACATCCCGTACAAGATCGATGACGATGGGTTCCTGTGGCAGCGCGGCGCGGACGTGTTTGAGTACAACTCCAAAGGGCTCCTGACAAGAGCTTACAACAAAGCAAATGGGTGGAGTGTTCAGTACCGCTACGATGGACTGGGCCGAAGGGCTTCCTGCAAGACCAACCTGGGGCATCATCTACAGTACTTTTATGCTGATCTTCACAACCCAACAAGAGTAACTCATGTCTACAACCATTCCAACTCTGAAATTACCTCTTTGTACTACGATCTGCAAGGCCACCTCTTTGCAATGGAGAGCAGCAGTGGGGAAGAGTATTATGTGGCCTCAGATAACACAGGCACTCCATTAGCCGTGTTCAGCATCAATGGCCTCATGATCAAACAGCTCCAGTACACGGCCTATGGGGAGATCTATTACGACTCTAACCCAGATTTCCAGCTGGTCATTGGGTTCCATGGAGGGCTGTATGATCCTTTAACCAAACTTGTGCATTTTACCCAAAGGGACTATGATGTACTGGCTGGGCGCTGGACATCTCCTGATTACACCATGTGGAAAAATATTGGCAAGGAACCCGCTCCTTTCAATCTGTACATGTTCAAGAGTAACAACCCTCTCAGCAATGAGCTGGATCTGAAGAATTATGTAACAGGTGAGACTTCTTCACATTTATCATACATAACACTACAGCTTGGAAGCTGATTTGGAAAAGAAATCCAGCTTCTCCTTACTAGCCCTTTGCTCAATCCTCCCAACACGTTTGAGCCATTTTCCGGTTTTGTGCTATGAAAAGGACTGGATAGTTCTGATTCCTTGATACTGCCCTTCCCTGAACGAAGGGCTCTAAGTGAGAAGCTATGATGAATTATGGAGGGAAAAAAGTAAAAATAAGTCTGCCTGAATATAAAATTTCAGCACAGCCATAGTGCTCTTCATATTGAATTAGTACTGTAGAGGGATGTGTTCATTCTAATTCTGTATTGAGAAAAGTGAAGTCCTGTATAGAAATCACTGGCAGGTTGGTTCAGAATCACAAACCAGAACTGCTCAGATCTCCTTCTTTCAGGGCTACTTTCAAAATTAACTACTGACTGAGCCTGTGGGCACATTTTGAATTAGCACCAAAAATGGATTTAATTAAACCTCTTTTTCCCATTTAACTTTTAATATGCAAACAGTCTTCAGTCTTTAAAATGAAATCCTTGATGTTTTTTAAGATTATTTCATCCTGAAAGACTAATAAACGTTATGGATTGTGTAGAGCTGAGAAACAAAAGTAGTTTTGATCACACATGTTAGAATTGGGTAAAACTTGTAACCCTTTCTTAATTAGGAATAATTTTTCACTTAGTAACATCACACAGTACTTGAACCAACTGCTGGCAGTTTCTAAAAGGAGAGGTAATTAATATGCCTTCAGGAAAATCTTTTTTTCAGAATTGAATATGCAGTATACAATAATTAGAGTAGTGATACCATTTTTAAAAAGGAATGATCTTAATTTTAGCAGTAATTTGAATTTCAAGAAAAGTGTGCATTTCCTTCAAAGAAAATCATAGCAAGTTTTAGTAGGTGTAACACACCACAGGTTCTAGTGGAGCTACTTTGCAATTAGGAGATAATGCAATTTGTATCTGGTAGTGTGAAAATACTGGTGACTAAAATTACCTTGGGATCAAATTCTGTTGGCCTAAATTCAACAAAAGTCCTATTTTCATCCACCACCCTTTGATTTTGACTTTCAGTATCATCGTACTGTATTTTGCTACATTCTTAAATTGTATTTATTTAATTTATCCATCCACTGGATGAAATCTAATAAGATGAATTGCATTTAGGAACAACACACACCTCGTAGTCTGTAAAAATACTTCATCAGTGATGCAGATATTTGCTGCTGTAGGACTAAACAGATTACCTTTGACAAGAAGTGATTACGGTGGCACCTTTGTTGTCATAGTTTAAAAAAAAACAGAGAACAGAACGAAACCACCAAAAACCGTCCCCCCCATCCATTCTTACTGTTAACCCCTGACACTGCTTTATTTACAAGTTTTGCTGAAAACAAATTTCTGTAGCAAGTGCAGTGCTGCAAAGCACATTAGCACTGCAAAACAGTAGCTGTTTTGTATATAGGTCCTCCTCTGGTTTCTATGGAATTAGAGCAGCTGAGTGAATTGTTCAGGAGATACCATTTTACCATAAAATAAATTGAAGCCTTATAAGGAGCAGTAACCCTGTGCTGTCCAAAGGTTCAGGAAAAATGCAGTCAGCACCATGTGATGGGAGGTGGATACAGATACCTTCGTAGAGGCAGAGTATTTTACTACTTATTTTAGAGTCAGAATGGCTAAGAAAAAAAGGACTTTTGGGGAAAACAGGCTTTGCAACAGCTCAGCTCACAGAAGTGGCAATAGCAGCATCAGGAGCCAGTGCAGGACAGCGAGAAGAGATGGCCACTGGGAAAGACAGGAGAGATTTTTAAGAAAAAGTGCTCATGACTTCAGGAAACTGGAATGTAAAATGGGTCATAGACTCTTTTCTTTTTTGTTAAAAGCATCATTTGGATAGCTAAAATACATCATTAGTTCTTAATACCTGCTGAGTGAGAATTACTGTTATTAGCTTAGTTACTTAACTTTTTCAGCTAGGTCTGAGGGCAGAGTTTTCCTGGTTGAACCCACATCTGCAACTTGCCAAGGCTCACCTCAGAGCTGAGCTGTAACCCTCCCACACAGCTCCTACTTTTCCTGGAGGGATGGGGAGGATATTCTTGGTGCCTAAATTTAGATGTCTGATTTACAAGTCTAGCTTCTCACTGCTTTTAATGGAGCCTCCTGAGACCCAATGACAGCTGATAGAAGTAGGACATAGAAGAGAAGCCATGACTTTCCCCAAAGGACTTTGCAGATGTTTTTAGAGTGTTAACCTAATAAAATATCATTATACAATACAGTTTATAGGTTACATATAGTAGCCACATCAGGTGTCAGAGATGGAACAAGTACTGCATACTGTAAAATGTTTGGATAATTCATGTGCTCAAATGGAAAAGAATGAAAGAGCTGGTATATCCTGATGAATTATTTAGGGTAAATTTAACGCAGTATTTCCTGTTCATGGTGGATTGCTACAGTTCTGTAAAGTTCCACACTATAATATTAATTGTGACTTCAGTTGCTACTTGAAATTAAGGACGTCAAAGATGGATTTCCTACTTTATTTCCTCTATTTGTTACACACCTGTGTTTCTCACTTGGCTGCTTTCTTTTGATTTTTAGATGTCAAGAGTTGGTTGGTGATGTTTGGATTTCAGCTTAGCAACATCATTCCTGGTTTCCCTAGAGCAAAAATGTACTTTGTGTCACCACCATATGAGCTGTCTGAGAGTCAAGCATGTGAAAATGGACAGGTAGGCAGAAATATTAAGTTAGTTTTTTGGATAAATTTGTCCCACTGTATGGATAGAATTGCTGGCTCTTCTGTAGTTACAGCAGAAGGCCAAGCATTAAATTCAGTGTAAAGTGAAGTGGGTATAGCTAGATTTTATACTAATGAACATGTGCCTTTCTTGCCAGCCTACGTTGTTATCATAATTACAGTGTCATTAATTTGGATTTTATTGAGTTATTCCTTGATTAACAAGTTGTAACTCGATTAACTTGATTAGCAATGACAAAGGGAGACTTTGTCAGGGTGATTTATCATCTCTTGTACCTTTGGTAAGACCATCCTAATTATGTGTTGCAATAAACTTAGGTTGGTACTTGTTTTACTGGTAAAAAAGGGTTCTACTTCTCACCCTGTAAGAGGTTTTCCTACCATTTTTTGTCATTTTTCCAGTTAGAGGTTTTGATTTGCTACTCCATTTAACTTCAGTTACAGCATTTGTAGTTACTTGTCAGGTTAAGGGTGCTCAATAGTATATGAGTTTAACTTTTATAATAAATTCCATTCCATTAATAAACTTCAGAAGAGTACTAGACCAATTCCAAACCTACTCTTTGCTAGATTTACTTCATCTTTGTGGTAACACAATAGAAATTATCATATAAACCTAGGCCTACCACCTTCTCAGGCTTCTAAGTCATTCGAGAGTCTAAACCCCCTCTTCAGGAATTGCTTTGGTGCTTTAGGGCCCAAATTTCATCTATTTTAATAAAAAACTTACATTCATAAGCATTTTACTTATATATACTGGTTGAAATCTCTGGGAAAAAAAGTGTCCACAAGTTAAATGCCACCTTTTAATACATTAATTCTGTTTGCTTTCAGCTCTGATTAAAATTTGCTAGACTTGGGTCTTTCTTATTCTTGTACTTACATGCATTATATGATTGGCCAAAATTGCAATGTGTGGTGCATATATGCTACAGAGGGCGATGAGAAGTATTTTATTTGGTCTTACAGATGACAGAATAATTTGCTGAATGAGTATTTACCTGATTCTGAACAAGATAAGGATGGATGGATGGATGGATGGATGGATGGATGGATGGATGGATGGATAACTGAGGGTGGTCTTTCAGAAGTATAGAATTTTTCTCTGCATGTCTTTCCTTTAAAAAAGCAAAGCAAAGATCGTTATTTGTCTCTGAAATGAGTATTGTTCAGATCTGCATCTTCTTTGGTGTTTTTGTTTTGTTTTGTTTGGCTCTCCCCAGCTAATTACAGGAGTGCAGCAGACGACAGAACGACACAACCAGGCTTTCATGGCTCTGGAGGGACAGGTCATATCTAAAAGATTACATGCCAAAATTAGAGAAAAAGCAGGTCACTGGTTCGCCACAAGCACTCCCATCGTGGGGAAAGGAATCATGTTTGCCGTGAAGGAAGGCCGTGTAACCACCGGCGTTTCCAGCATAGCCACAGACGACAGCAGGAAAATCGCCTCTGTCCTGAACGGCGCTCACTACCTGGAGAAAATGCACTACAGCATCGAGGGCAAGGACACCCACTACTTCGTGAAGGTCGGCTCGGCCGACAGCGACCTCGTCACCCTGGCCATGACCAGCGGGAGGAAAGTCCTGGACAGCGGCATCAACGTCACCATCTCCCAGCCCACGCTCCTCGTCAGCGGGAGGACTCGAAGGTTTACGAATGTCGAGTTTCAGTATTCCACCCTGCTGATCAACATCCGCTACGGACTGACCGCCGACGCGCTGGACGAGGAGAAGGCCAGAGTGTTAGACCAGGCTCGGCAGCGAGCCCTGGCCTCGGCCTGGGCCAAGGAGCAGCAGAAGGCGCGGGACGGACGAGAGGGCAGCCGCGTATGGACAGACGGAGAGAGGCAGCAGCTCCTGAACACGGGAAGGGTTCAAGGTTACGAGGGATATTATGTCCTGCCCGTGGAGCAGTACCCAGAGCTAGCAGACAGTAGCAGCAACATCCAGTTTTTAAGACAGAATGAAATGGGAAAGAGGTAACAAATTAACCTGCTGTCATCCTTTGCTGGATGAATCAGTAGTCATAACTGTTATCTCCTCTCCTAAGGAGATGAAGACCTAAATGGGGCACTAGGCTGAGCTACTCTGGGATAGTAAGTGGCAAAAAAGCTCATATTTTTTGAGTTAAATGCTACTGTTCAAGTGATTAAAAACCACATCCTGAAGTGGACTAAAGCCAGACTGAAAACTCTTAACCGTACAAATTAAAAAGTACCCCTGAAATATTACCCACTTGTTCTGGGTCTAAAGAAAAACAAAAAGAAGGCCTCGTATTGTATTACCTCACTCCATTCATACGTGAGCAAACTAAGAAATCCAAGTGGGCCACTTTCACTAACCAGCTGATGAAACACAGATGATTCAGACTGCTTGTTTGATAAATATCCAAGAGGTTTTCATTTAAAGCAAAATACAGGTGCATTTAAAACATGACTTTGGGGTGATTTGTGTGTAGCAACTGGAGGACAAATGAAATGCAAGTGAGAGCGCACTGGAAATAGCAAAGGAAAATATATTTAAAAGTAACAAAACCACACTTGCACTCTGACCCTCCACGTGTCTGGCCTGAAGCTTAACTTATTCAAAGAGGGCAGAGTGTAAAGTTACATTCAAAATGGTGGCTATAAATCACTACAGATAAATTTCATACTCTGTTTGTCTTTGAAGATTTCCATTGTGGACAGTATAACACAGTTACAGGGTGTAGTCTGTTTAGATTCAGTAGTTTGTTGGTATCAGTTCCAGTAGAGCTGTGGGCATTGTGTTACACTATTGCAAATGGGCACCACGTCAGATCACCCTGTACATACATCAGCCAGAAGGCACAATCACTGTTTCAGATTTAAAAATTATTAGTGTGTTTGTTTGGTCGAGAAACTGAGACAATCACATTACGGTCACCACAAAAAAAAAAAGAAAAAAAAAGTCTAATAAGAACTTTGGTACAAGAACTTTTTTGTAATATACATGTATGAATTGTTCATTGAGTTTTTATATTAATTTTAATTTGCTGCTAAGCAAAGACTAGAGACAGGCAAAGATAATTTATGGCAAAGTGTTTAAATTGTTTATACATAAATAAAGTCTCTAAAACTCCTGTGAATTAGTTGTCTTCCATTGCAAAATCTTGTAAAAATGATTCATGTCTGGCTGTTGTCTAATGCACACAGCGTTTCATATGTGGAAATGACTTCTTGTGGTTCCATGGATCCTCCAGGCACCTGGTCCTTTGATCTCTGGGCAAGCAAAGTCCTTCACACACATCACCCAAAAATCTGCTTAGGACACAGGAGAAAATTGGTAAATGCTTTAGAAACTCTCTCTCTGCTCCTCATGACTAGCAACCCTCAAACTGCTGTGTTTCAATTCTGGATTTAGTTTAATTGCACTGAAGTAACCTCTAAACAGTTTGAAAGTGTAGTAACATAATATTAAATGGTACATGCAAGACTGTGCTGTGAGCCAGGAAGTCTCCATGAAATCTGTCTTCTTTGGGAGATTGCTTATTTCTACCACATTTAAAAACGGGAGGTAAGATCAAAGACCCTCTCCTAAGCAAACAGTCACTCCTGGTGATGATAAAAGGGAGCCATCCATCACCCAGAGCCCTGCCGCTTTAATCTCATTTAAGTATGTGGCTGGGGAGCTCTACTTAATTTTGAGAACAGTTTTGCTTTTGGGGTTGCAAATGAGGTTTTTAATGATTCATGATACCAACAGAGATGCTCGAGTTGATTATGGGCATAAATTCACTCCAGGGCATTTTTAAAGCCGAACAGTTCAGTGCCTGTGTGGTGCAACACCTGGAGCACTCAGAAAGCACATCCAATTTTTTCTGTGCAAACAAGAGCCACCCTGCTCTGACCAGGGGTTACACCTACATGTTCACCCCATGGCACCCCCAGCCCTGTTACTCATCCTCTGAGGAGGAAGTCTGGCTGCATTTTCTGATTAAGTCCTGATTGTCCATCAAGGCAGGTGATTTCTTTGCTGAAGGACTTGGAGTGCTGTTACATTATTAGTCTGTTCTTTGCAAGTGAAATCTCTTAAGGAAGTGTTTTTTTTAATGGAGGCATAAAACATGAAATCACAAGGTGGAGACGCTTCACTGCAGTTTGTCTGGATTATCTGGTAAACTGCTTAGCTCATTTTTTGGAATAGAATTTTTCTTGCAGTTTGAGAGGGTTGAAACGAGAACCTGTTGCACAGTCCCCAGTGTCCTTCATCCTGTTACCATTCTCCTAAAGCTGAAACTCTTCAGAACTGGAGATTCTGATACTTCAAAAGGGAACTCAGTTAAGCTAAAAGGGAAGTATCCTTTGAATATTAATAACTATCAGAGGAGATGTAACAAATTTCAGGGGATGCACTCCCTACTCATCTCCTTCGCAACTAACATACACCATCAGGATGTTCCTAAACACAGTTTTGGGAGGTGCTACTAAATTCTCACCAGAGATCATTGATCCATGGCTAGCTGTAGTTTCCAAAACCTGTGTGCAGCTTAGTACAGGTCCTGTGGAAAGCCCCAGCAACACACTTGAGCTGTGAGGCCCAGCTTCCCATCATGCTGGAGCTGACCGAGGTCATTCCCAGCTCTGCCCCTCGGCTCTGCCACTTCACTTGCCTTGTGTCCCATACAGACTCCCAGCTTCACTCCCATCTACACGGACTACCCAGCCTGTCCTTTGGCAAGTAAACTGCACTGTGTCCAGTGACTTAGAGAACCTTGTGTGGTGCATCAAAGAGATTGGAGGAATTGCTGTATTTTTTGTAATTATGACAAAACAGCAAAATTCTCTCATGTCTGGAAAAAACAGCTGACTGGTAGAGCCCGTCCTAAAGAGTCTTCACTTAACAAATGAGGGAGATAACTGTACTGGTGTGGCCATGGCCAGCTCTTTTGCGGTCCCATCTGGATTTCCCATTTCTTGAGACATCTGTTTCTCCCTCTTTCTTTGTACAACCTTCCCTTTCCTCACCTCCCTCAAACTGGTATCTCCTGTTCCTCTCAAAGCTCTTGCTTTCCTCTCTCTTCCTTGCTACACTTTTCCATATGGAATAGATGCTTAACCTAAAGCACTGCCAAGGAGACGTGAACTGGATTCTTCTTATGAGGGAGTAGTTAAGTGGTGGCTTTAGCAGTGTCATTGTGTCTGCGTCTCCAGTAGCACCGTGACCAGGACAGAGCAAGGGCACCCATCAAAGGACTGGCCTGGGAAGCACTCCTGGCAGTGGGAAGGCACAGAGCACGAGCTCAGGCCAGCCTAAGTACCATGAACATGGGTTTGCCCTCCCAACTCACTCGAGTGCAAGCTGAGTTGTTTGCAGAGAGAGCAGGAATCCAAGAGCAGGCTTCTGTTTGACGCTAAAACCAGATGGAGAATCAGCATTAGAGTACATTTCCTTTTTTCCTATTGGATTGCTGTAACTGAAGGAATTTAGTATTTATAACTTCGCATTTCAGCTTGGAAAAAAACCCTTGTTTTGTTTCCTGACTTAGCCCAAAGAGTGGGCTGGCTGTGGGTGTAGGCACGTGTCTCAGCACACCCTGCTCCTCACCACCACGGGTGTTTTGCCTCTTGACGTGGCACCCGTGGCACTTTGGCCACATGATGGCAGTTCTGCCCACGAGACACCCAGAGGTACCAGCCTTTGCCTCCTGGCACTGCCTTGCCCACACCAGTCCCCAGCAGTGCCCTGTCAGCCTTCCTTAGGAGGCTGGTGCCTCCCAGAGTAAGGCACACACAGATGTTCTTCCTAAAGCTGGGTGGGCCAGACCAATGGATCCACGGTATTCTTTTGGGAATAAATAAAGGGAAGGAAGCATTTAGGCCCTTTTTTTTTTTTTTTTTTGCTACCTATAGTGCAGTGGCTGACACAACAGCACACACTGGGCTCTCAGAGTGCACAGAGCCAGACTGAAACTAGCATGGGAGCCTGGCTCTGGTACTTCCAGTTTTCACCTCCCATCCCTTGGGAAATGCAGCCTCTCAGAAGTTTCCTGATAGCAATTACTGTACCAACACCATTCTGCCTCTGTAAGCCAAGCCCCTCAACTTCATGTAGTGCAGGCTCATCACTGCTGTAAGAACAGAAGAGCCAGATATCCTTCACCTGCCCTGAACATGACCATAACTCTGCCTTCCAATGCTCTTCATGTTTGTCAGTCATTTCCTGTTTAAGAAGCCAAGAAAACCACATTGGGATAGAATGCCACTGAATGATTTGCATTTACTGCTTTGTGCTGTAATTTCTGTAAGGTTGACCCCTTTGACAGAAGTGTCACAACAGATCTCAAATAAGCACTCAATAATGATCAGACATGGGAATATGTTCAACACACAGCCTTGAGGGTACAGCCTTAGGAAACTCCAAAGGGAACGTTTCAGTCGCTGAATTGTACTGTCCTGTGTTCATCTGGTGATCTTGCATGAGCACCCCACGTGAAGGTCAGTCATACACTCAGGTGACCTTTGCTTGAACTGTGACTCTGTTCAAAGGGAGATTTTACCTTACAAACTAAGGCAGGTGTAATGAAGGTGTACCAGGACCTCTCTGCCTCTGAGCTGCCTCCAAACTTTTCTGCCAACAATAAAAGTTCCTTCCCAGCCTCTTCAAGTACAGCCTGCAGCATAAAAGTTCCTTATTTTCAAGTATTGCTTAGTTTAAACCTTACTCACTGCATTTGAAACCTGCAACTCCTCTGGAACCAAACTCACTTCTCCACCTCTGTGGTACCGAGTTCCTAGGGCTGTGCTACAGAAGAGGGTCAGCATCCATCACAGTACAGATGCTGACACAGCTGCAGAAGATGTTTTACTCTGCACATCTCTGAATTAGCAGCAAGATCTCAGAGCCTTACAGCCACTTTCAGCCCACAGAAAACAGTGACGGAGCATGGGCATGGGCAGGTGGCTCCACTGGGCAGGGTCTGTCTCTGAAGGCTCTGCTGCTGGCTGTTCCAACATACAGACATATATTGTATGCTGTAACTGCTTGTTTAGGTCAATAATATCAGAACAATTCTCTCCCCCCCCCGGATGTCTGTTATCTCCCTAATGAGCATAGTTACATGCAACGTTTCAGCATGACTAAGAGCTCTAGAAAGGCAAATACCATTGCCAGTGTCAAAGCACCAACTCCCCTGTGCTGATAAAGTCTTTTCTGCTTCTGCCTAACCCAGCACAGCAGTGCTGGGCACAGCTGGAGTTGTGGTCATGAGCTGTGTGTGTCTACAGCAACACCTGGCAGGTGATTACCTGAGCTGCTGGAAGAGCAAGTGGCATTTAACAAGCAACCGAGACTGGGTCACACAAAAGTCATCAGAGAGTGCTTTGCAGCACCCTCACAGCTGGGCCCATCACACTCAGGGGTTAGGTTGGTAATTTTAATCTCAGTTGACTGAGAGCTCACTGTGTCAGCTCAGCCTCCCCACCACAATCACCAAAAATAAGCAAACACACAGAGGTGGAGGCACCTGTGTGATGTGCTCAGGTACCCCAGCCAGGCGTTCAGCCAGATGACCAGCAAGGAAACAGCTTGGCAGGAAAGGCAGGTTCTGGACCCTGCCAGCCTCTCCCACACACAGTTTAGGGTCTGCCTGCCAGCACCCTGCAGGCTGCCCTGCCTTCTCCACTGCCAGCCCCAGGAGCCTCTTCTCACCTGGGGAATGTGGGGAGTGCACCAGAGCAAGAGTCAGTGCCCAGCAGATGCCCTGCACCCACCCGTGGGCTCCATTGACCTGCAGCTCAGCAGGTGCCACAGCCCTGCCCAGGCTTCCCCACACCTCCTGCAGCAGGAATGGGGTGTTGCTCTTCGAAACATACATCTCATGTCACAGGTTAGACTTCCCCTCATTTCCTTGTTCATTAAAATACTTGTGTAGCACCTTAGGAGGATTCAATGGTTAGAGTCAGGCTACTTCTGAGCCAAGGAAGGGGGAAAAAAAAGCAAGTAATAAAGCAAAATGTGGTAAAAACACCATGGGAGAGAGCTGTGTGCCAACTTTCAGACAAGCAAATGAATGCAGCCAATTTATAAATCCTTAACAAATAGGATTTACAATGGAAGTGGCAGTTAAGCCATCATGAGTACAGAAGGTGGCAGGCAGTGCTCTGTAACGTTGTCCGTGCTCTGCTGCAGCAGCTCAGCAGCATTGCTATTGGAGAAATTGTATTTACAGAAGTTTTTCATCTTTAGATGACAGCTTTTGGCAGGCTTTAGTCTAATTTGGTGGTTGCGTACAAAAAGAAAATCTGCCAGCAGGACTCTGGGCTGTACCACTGACTGTGCTGCAGAAGGCCAGGCCTTGTGACTGTGTCAAATACCTCTCCCTCCTCAAACTCCACTAGCTGCATGAATAAAAGTAAAATATTAAGAAATATTAGTGCTATAAATCAGTAATTCAACTATCTCATTTTCAGTTGTCAGCAGTAGTCACTGACTCAATAGGCTCTACTTGATAAATCTGACTTTTTCATCTGTCAGAAGTTCCCCGTAGCGATAAAATCCAGATTTCTGCTTGCCTCTGAAGGCTGCAGTGATCTTTTAGAAAACATCCCCATCTCAATGCCTTGGTCTCTGCCCAGGTGTGGAAGGCAGGTCATTAAAAACCTTGGGACAAAGCACATGAGGGGAAGAGTTTTCACAGTTAGCACAGCACAGGACCCTTACTGAAAAGCAGGGGTTGATGTGGGTGGAGGCTGCTGGAGGGCTTGGAGTCCAGCTCTTTCTTTGGTTCCAGAGTGTCCCAGGACAGGTGAGGATAACCCCATGTTAAGAGCATGTCCAACTGAATTATGAATATCTTCAGTGTTGGCGACAGCAACCTATTGCAGTGCTCAGTCACCCTCAGAGGAAAATTAGTCTTTCTTGTGTTTAACCAGGACTCTGTATTTCTTCCTTTGCCTTTGCCATTTGTCCTGTCACTGGGCCCCACTGGGACAATCCTGGCTCTCTTGTCATTACTCCTCCGTTCAGATACTTGTATACAATGATTTGATCACCCCTGAGCCACCTCCTCTCCAGGCTGAACAGCCTCAGTTCCCTCAGCCTCCCCCCCTATTTCAGGTGCTCCAGTCCCATCACCATCTTACTGCCCTTTGCTGGGCTCTCTCCAGCAAATCCATGTCTGTCTTCCACAGGGTCACTCAGAACAAGACCCAGCGCTCCAACCACGTCTCACTGGTGCTGAGCAGAGGGGAGGGATCACCTCCTCAGCCCCTTGGTGATGCCCTGGCTAATCCAGCCCAAGGTGTTGCTGGCTCTCTGTGCCACAAGAACATATTGCTGGCTCAGGGTCAACTACCAGGTCCTTTTCTGGAAAGCTCCTTTACACCTGGCTGGCCTCCAGCTCATACTGGTGCTTGGCATTGTTCCTCCCCAGGTGCAGGACTCTGAACTTCCCTTTGCTGACCCTCATGAGGCTCCCATCAGCCCCTTTCTCCAGCCTGTGCCCCTGGATGGCCGGAGACCCTGTGGTTTATCAGCTGCTCTGCCTAGAACCTCCCCCAGCTGCCGCGACACTTCCAAGCCAGCAGGGAACAGCCCGGCAGCGCCATCAGCCAGCTCCCTCGGCTCTCCTGGGTGCATCCCTGCAGGTCACAGGGATGTCCATGTTCCTTTTCTTGTTCCCTTACCTGATCCTGCTCCACCGACACCCGCGGCACCCCGCGGAGGGCAGGACCCTGTGCCCTGCCCTTGGCGGCAGCAGACGTGCCACTGGACAGGTTGCCGAGGCAGCAGGACAGGCTGCCAAGGCACCTGGCTCCTGTCGCAGCAGCAGCCTGCTCACGGGAACAGCCCCGGTGTCCCTCGCCCCGCTGCTTCCCACGTGGAGAGACGATGGGCCCGGTGCCTTCGCCATTCAGTGCTCCCAGCTGCTGCCCCCACCTCGGCCTCTGAAACTGCTCCTTCACACTAACGGGAGGCGGAGGTTTCGCAGTGCTTCTGCTGGGCTACAGAAGTCCCACCTGCAGTGCCCTGTTGTCGCCATCGCAGTGCAAGATGAGCCTTACTCAACAGAAAAACCCCATCGGTCAGATTAGAAACACAAACCGTGTTGGCAAAACCGAGTCTCTTTTGCTCTCCCTGCCCTGGGTCAGGCACATGCTGGTCTGGGGGCCCAGCGGTGCCTGTGCAGGTCCGCTCCGCGGATCCATCCCCCAGCTGGTTTTGGGGACGCGCGGTGGTGGCACTGGGGTGTTTCTGCAGTTCAAGGTGCATTACCAGTGTCAGTGCGCTGGGCACAGTTCCCGTCACAAGCCCGCACACGTGCAGGAATTGCCTTCTCGTGCGGAGCTAAGGACACTTGTCACACTCGGCACGGGTGAGCTCCGGTCATGCCGTGCCCTGAGCGCGTCCCGCCGCCCCGGCCCGCTGCCGCGGGACACCCGCTCGGGGTGGCAGGGCACTCTCGCTCCGGAGTCACACGTCGTGCTGGCAGGAATGCGAAAGTTCTCATTTTCAGGGCAGAAAGGTGGAGCGCTGTGGCTCCGGACCTGACATGTGACCAGGACAATCCCGTTGGGGGGAGGAGCTCTCCCTGACTTCTGAGCAAATAATGGGCCAGTGAAAAAAGCGATAGATACCAAACCAATTGATTTTTTTCTGCCAGGTGTGTTGTCCATGACAGGCTGATGGAAATTTATTAACCATTTTTATAAACTTTTATAAGTGACAGTGACTGTTCAGGGCTGGCAGCCGAGAGCAGACCTGCCTCTGCCGAGGAGCTCAGTGCCGGCACCACGGCCACACGTGAGAGCTGGGTGGCACCTGGGTGACACCTGGGTGGCAGCTGCCAAGAGCTGCTGATGCCCCGCAGGGGACAGCCGGGCACGTTTCACCGGGGTGGTCTCCCAGCTGGGTTAAGCAGCTCCCAGTTTTTGCAAGGGAGAAGATCCACACACACTCAGCTCCTAGGCTGTGTGACATACACACACACACTGGGAAAACAGACAGCCGAACTTCCCGGCAATGTCGGGGAGTGATTGCAGTGCTTCCAGTGGGCACATAAGAGTCTAATAAAGCAACAGAGATAAGGGTTATTTTGGGGTAAAAAACCACCCAAACCTGTTTTGTTCGTAGGTGAAAAAAAAAACTCAGAGCACCCAAAGGTCATAGTCAGGAATTTATTCCCTCACTGCAGGCTTGTTTGCTGAAAGATAAAGATCTTTGATGCAGGTGTACAAAGTGCCAAGGATCGGGAAGGCAGCACAGAGTAAACCCATGGCCAAGTGACGTGTTTGTGGCAGGAATCACAAGAGCTGTCAGAGGTGTCCTGCGATGTATCCTGTTCTCCCGAGGCAGAGCTCAGCTGACAGAGGCTTTCCTGCCCAACGGTGCTGCCCTGTTAGAGCCAGCCTTGCCTCTGGCAGGGGATGGCCTGAACATTTGCACTGGTGTAAATATTGACCCGTGGCTTGGTAGTACCCTGACTCGGGAGTGGCTGGGGACTGTCCCACAGACTGCAGTATCTGACCCTGGCCCATAACAGCCCTGTGTAATGGCCCCACCAATGGGGACTTGACCACCTTAAAGGTCTTTTCCAGCCTCAACGAATCTATAATCCCGGAATTCTATAGCATCTTGTTTCATGAACAAACTAGTCAGGAACCTCTTATGACCCACTTTGAAGAAGACAAAACATACAGGTATCCAGCCAGCAGATTTCCTGGGGTACTGGGAAACCCAGTTGCTGCACGGGTCCTATTTAATGGTCACCTTGCCACAGGAAGCTGTGCCTCTCCCCATCCCTCACATCCCTCCTCGGCCACACTGCACGGTGTGGGGAGCCCTGTGCCACACGTTCCCTGTGCACTGAACACAAGGACAGATGCCTCGTCTAGAACGAGGGGTGCCGGGACCGGTGGGACAGCGGGCAGGGCGCAGCCAACACCTGCCAGAGCAGCAGGATGGCTTTGCGGATGTCAGCTGCCTCTTTTTTTTATTTGAGGCCTCCAGCAACGGGTCTTTTAAGGAGTCGTTTGAAAGAAAACAATGAAGTGGCTTTGCCAATGTTTACAGAAAGTCCCTTTCATGTTGGGCCTGGAAAGTACAGCAGGTTGTGTGCGCTCTTCCCTGCCTCCTGGGCACCTCTGGTCTTCCTGCTGGGCTGGAAACAGCTTCTGAAAGCGGGAAGGCTTCAGGTTACTTCCACAATGAAATGTTCCGTTGCTCCAAAGCCGGTTTTGACCATTCTAAAAAATAAAATTCCATTTGGAAACTGAACAAGATTGACATACAGTTTGGGGATGGGCAGGATAGGGAAGAGGCTTTCTAGAATGGTAAGGGAGCTCTCCACAGAAACTATACTGTGTTTCAAGTTGAAAAATATTGGAGGTTTTAAATAAAAAGTAGTATTTTGGCTAAATGTGTTTCCTGGTAATTGAATATGAACCCATTTTTCCTCCTATTTGAGTTCAGATATCTGAAGGTGTTGGCTAAGAGACCAATATTGTGCCTCAGCCACTTTTCACCTTTGAGTTTTTGTTATTTGCACTCAATTAAAGAGTAGAACTTGAAGTGTTGAGTACAAAATTAGACACTTTGAATGTGCTAGGAAAAAAGAAACCTGAGTAGCAAGGAACCAGCCCCTCTAAAACAGAAACCACCAGCAGATAAAGGCAGCTCCTGTTACTGAGCAGTTTGCAACCAGTCTCTTGTGGACTCTGGTGGGATTGGGGGGTGCAGCACACGAGGTCATGCTGGAGATGTTGATCCCAGGGCAAAAAAAAAAAGGGTTTTCTGCAGACTTTGTTCTCTGTGCTGTTCTTCCTTTTCACATAGGTAAGAGCTTACCTACAAACCAAACCTTCCTCTTCTTTGCTCATGAGAAAACAATCACCTGTTTGTTTATTGTTTTACAGTTCAAACAGACTCTGATAACGCTGAATTCTTTTGTTGTGAGTGTAAGTGGTAAAAGCGAGTAAGTTACCCTATGCACATTCCTGATTACATTTATAAATTCATATGGTTCAATGACAGGTTGGATTTTTTTTCTGAGTTAATAAAGAGGAGTGGACAAATAAAATCTTTTGACTTGAGTCAGAACCACCTGCAAATATTTTCTGAGGTATTTATTTCAAAAGCAATTGCTTTAAAAAAATTTACAAAATTACTTTCTTCCTAAATAGGGTTCACAACATTTGGAAAAGAAAGGGTATTTGGTCAGCTTCTTTACATAAAGCCTTTTGCTATATGATCTACATATGCTCTGAAAATTTGCAAAAAAGCTTTAAAATAAGCATGCCTTTTGGAAGTATCTCTGTGCTGGAACATAAGACCACAAATACAGGACCATGAAAATACACATTAATTTGTTATCACCTTGCAGTTTACTTCTTCTCTTGTAATATTTAAAAACATTGGTTGCTGCTGATTTTTTCCTGTTGCCACAGTTCCCCTTTTGAAATGTCTTAAGCACTTCGCTGAGTGTTGTACAAAGAGAGAAACACCATTATCCACGAAATTAAAAGAAGAAAAGAGAAAATGACAGCCCCAGTGAGTAGCCCAGTGCCCTGCAGAAATCCACTGCCCTCCGCTGGCGTGGGCCCAGGACTCCCGGCACTCCCAGTGTCTGCTCGCTGGAGCGGCACTTCCCAGTGCTCCCAGTCTTCCCTGCCGAAAGAAACCGCAAGCCTCACATAGAGTTGTGGACAGATACAGTGTTTATTCCTTTATTGTTCATTTATTATTAATTTAAAAGCCTTGTGTATAGTCCTGTTCATAAAAGCAACTTATTCAGTAGCCCACAGTAAGTTTGGCTTCAGATAAAATGGGGTTAAACCATGCTATTTTCCAAATGCTTCACTTTCGGTTTTACTTGTCTTCATTTTCTTCCCTGCTCAACCACTCCATCAGCCAACTGCTACTACATTCTGCTTCGGCCTCCAGAGAATTAGCAGCTCTGACTCCCAGCAGGTTGCCAGAAAGCCTGAGAGAAAAAAACCCCACAAAATCTGGCACAAAAATGAGATGTTATTTCTAATTGTCTTTTTTACTGTTCCTCTCCAGCCCTTCGAGGGTCCTCTCTTCCCATCCTCCAGTTTCCTTTTCCACCCCTGTGCTTGGCAGGGATCCCTGCTCCATTCTGCTGTTTCAATAGCTGCAGCTCTACAAAACTTCTTGCGTTCCCCCCACCCTCGACAGCAGGAAAGCGGCGTTGGCTGGTGCTCACCAGGGAAAGTGCCACCTCACACAAAGCTGCCCTCATGCCCCCTGGGCACGTCCCCCGCCTCAGCTCACGGCCTCATCGCGTGCCACTGCAGGAGCTCTTACTGTGATATTTTGTCATGGGCTGCCTGTTCAAGCCTAAATGACTGAACTGTGGGGACGGAAGGCTGCGGAGGGCACGTCCTCACAGCTGCTTCCACACTGCACGGCAGCTGTGCCAGAGCCACGCTCAGGAAGCGGCAGCGGCTGCTCAGGAAGGGTCCGTGCCCGCGGGGTGGGCACCATCACCCGCCCTGCGGAGTATGGCTGTACCTGGGGCTGCCTATGCCACCCTAACTGCTTTCATAACCCAAGGGCTTCCCCATGGCCCGAAGTGCATCCACGCTCCAGCTGACACGAGCTTTCCCTCTGGAACCCACAGAAAGTCACCCCTGTCACCGCCTCGGGCTGCTCCGATGGCTCGTGGCTCCCCGCCAGCCCCTGCGGGGAGCCCACCACGGCTGAGCCGGGCCACCCGAGGGCATTGCACCGTGAGCAGGGGCACCTCATGGCCCAGGGACGCCCGAGTTGCTGCGCCCGTCCGTGTGATGCCAGCACCGGCACCCCAGGGCCGTGTCCCCCAGGGCACCGAGCACCCCCGATCCGCTCCCTGCCACCCGCGCTGTGCCCTCGGTGCTTCCCCTCGGAGAGGCCGAGCAGGGCAGCGCTTATGGCGGCTGTCCCCGGCCCTGGGCCGGTGCTCCGGCCCCGCGGGCCCCCGAACCCCAACACCGGCACCTTCCCGCGACCCGCGGGACAGCGCCCGGCCCCGCCGCCACGGGGCGCTCTGGGGTGCCTTAGGGCCCCGCCCGGGGCCCGGGGAGCGTGTCCGTGGGTGTGCCCGGGGGGCGTGGGCACGGGCGGGCACAGGCGGTGGGTGTGTCCGGGGCGCGGCTGTGGGTGTGGCCGGAGGCGTGGCCGGTCCGTAGGCGGNCGCGGCTCCCCGTGAGCCCGGCCGGTACCTGCTCCGCTCGGGCTCCGCGGCGCGGGAGGGCAAGGAGGGACGGCGGTGGCGTTACCTGCGGGCCTGGCCGGGCAGTGGCGCCTGCCGGCTGCACGGGAGGGGAGGGGAGAGATGGAGGGGGCTCAGCGAGTTGTGTTGTTGCAGTTGTGGTCTCTCTCCTCGGCCGGCCCCAGCCGTGCAGCGCACGCTGCTCCGCAGCTGCGATCGGCGCGGCCATGCGGCCCTGGCAGGGCTGGGAGCCCGCCCGGGGCACGCCGCGGGAGCGGAGGGACAAGGCTCGGTGCGGAGGTGGGGTCGCAGAGGTGTCGGCGGGCCCTGTCCTGCATCGGGGCCCACCTCTGCGAGCAGCTTCGTGGCCTTAGCGAGCTTGGCCGTCGCGGAGGTCACTGACTTCAGGGTGTGTCTCTGATCGCCCTCTCTTTGCCGCCTTCTTCCCGCGCTATCCCCTTGCTCCTTCTTGCTCTTAGTAGTTCTTTTCCTGCATCGCTCACTTTAAAAAAGTAAGATAAATAGAAAACAGGGTGCTGCTCAAGACCGAGGTCGTTTTCCAAGCAACGCTCTGTCCTAGCATGTTGTAGTTCCATGCTTGGGGCAGTCATGGTGAGCCATAGCACGGGAGCTTGAACATGCGGGAAGCTCAGTTACTGGATCACAGTTGAAATCAGAAGTTTTTAAATTTCTCGTTTAATGCTTTTTTAGCTAAAGTTCCCAGAAACAGGAACTCGAAAATCCATCCTAGTGAGTTGGAAATGCCAACCATCTGAACTATGCAGTTTGTCATTGATAAATTTCACACGCTTCCCGATCTGACAGCGAGCGTTTGCCTTGTTATGGGGCAGAAAGTGCGATTTCTGAATTTGTGTTCCTTTCTTCCCCTTGCTTCAGTGATCAGCTCCTTGAAGGGGCATCCGTTCTTGGTGGGATGTCAGGAACTTTGCCTTCACTCCGTTTACTTAGATGGGTTTTTTGTTAAGCATGGAAGTGAATGATTGTCCAGTTTTACAAGATTTCAAGGAGTGTTCTGCATTCCAGGAATAATCCTTGTGTGTACTGTACACAATGTAACCGGCTTTGGAACTTGTCTTGGGGTTCAGTTTTAGGAACGTGGTTGAGAAGGGCCAGTAGCAGTTTTGTTCCAAGATGTTTCTTTAACCTTTGTACAAGTTGGTGGAAGCTTAAATTAAGAATGCTTTCCTGGCATCCTTATTTTGTTCAGAGAATGAAGACAAGTGAGAAATCTAACAGGCCTAATGCAGGCTTATCAAAATTCCTGTGTGTCCTTGGTTAGTGATTCAAGAATGACAGAAATGACTAAATGGGTGCCTTATTTAGCCATGTGTACTGAGCTGTCGCAGAATCATTACCTGCTCACCACTGCTAGAGGAGAATAATCAAGCACATACTGATAACTTCTATCACATGACACTTGTTGTGCACTTAGAAATACGCTTGAATACACGTGGCCCTGACGAGCTTTGCATCTGAGTCATCTTCCAGCCGTGCTACCAAGGAAACAGCCTGCATTGGACACTGCCCCTGAAGATCTGCAAGGTTTTGAAGAGCTTATTGGCCCACACTAGAACCACTATGTGATACAACACTTACCCATCATCTGGTGGACCATGAGCTTTTATGGGTTCCTTTGCCATACAGGAAAGAAGTTTCTCTTCCAAGTAATTACCACTTGCTGTGAAAACCAGGGGATGGGGGATTTCTGATCAGCTCAGGTCATAAGATGTCTGCTCCGTGCAGGGGAGTGAACTTGGATTTACACACTGAGCACTGAACTTTGTCACTGTATTTTAAGTTTAAATGTTTGAAAGCACAGCCTTTTACAAGTCGTGTTTAATATTGCTGCAGCTGAGATGTTGGTTTGTGAATTTGCTGTAGTGTTCTGTGTGCTGTGCCTACACATTCTTGAAAGGTGGGACCTCCGCGCAATAGATATTGGGTAACGTGGGTGTAGAAATGCAAGTTTGAGGAATGTGGAGGAAGATGTGTGTGTTAGGGCTCGCTCTGAACCCAGTGTCAGTGAGGACCTTTGTAAACCTGATCAGTTTATTCAGCAAGTAGCAACTGGTAGTGAAAGAACACAGGTTTTTAAACCTTCCCTAAATCTTTCATTCTAGCTTAATTTAGTGGAAATAAACAGGAGCAGGGATACATACCATCTAGCTTCAGGGCATGGGCCATCCCATTGTTTGTGACAGCAGGTTTGTAGTTCTGCTGGGGTTGGTTTAACAGGCTGCCAGGGAAGCAGACCTGGCTGTGGGATCTGCAGCAGGGAAGGGGAGGCAGGGGGTGAAAGGTGGGACCTCCGCTGGCCTTGGGCTGTGAAATCAAAAGCTGGGCTGGTGCTTTTCCCGTTCTTGGTTAACACATGGCTGCAGTCCTGCCGATGGGCTGTTGGTGAGAGGGGCTGTTAGGCTTTGCCAGGAAGAGGTCGCTGAGATGGCACCTGGTGGCATCTCAGTGTCCTGTAGAGCTGACCTGAGCGATGCTCAGGTGCCTGGAATCTTGGTTGGAGCAACTGCACATCAGAGCACTTTTACCTCCTACCTTTTAAGACTCAGGGCAGTCCTGAGAAACCTGTGGATGTTGGAGCATGTTGGGAAATCATCCAAGATTAAGTAGTCTGAAGAATTTTGTGATTTAACTGTTGCTGTCCCTGTGGTATGGTGTAACAGAAAAGAATCAAGGTACTTTGCATTACAGGAATTTCAGGTTGAAAAGCTCTAAGGCAATTCTTCTGAACAGGTGAGGGAAAAACCAAAACCCTGCTGTGTTTTCCCTTTTGTAAGAGGAAGCTCACATAGCTGACTTTATTTTGTAGATCTGTTTGAAATTAGATAATTCAGGAATTGAATACAGTGTGATGGGAAATCAAACCTTATTGAGCTAGGGGAGAACATTTGTCATTCCTAGTTTTAAAACTAAGCACAGCCTTTCAGATCTGCACCAGTACATACCAATTGGTAAACCATGCCAGAGAGCTGTCTCAGTTGCTTTCTTAACACAGAGGGTGCATTTGCTCTGGAAGCTGCTGTGCTGGTGGCCAAAGAGAAAATACCAGTGGTGTCTCAATACTTTAGCACCAGCTGCTGCCTGTTCTTAAGCATCAGCATGAGCAACACTTGAACAACAGAGTGCCCTGAGTGAGATTTCAGCTTTCATCAGAAGTGAGGATTAGAGATGGGAATCTCTGTTCCAGTGCTGTGCTGTCCTTGGGCTCTTTACACTAGATTTAGGGGAACTTCTACTCTCCTTCAGACTGTCTTGTAAGAGGATAAAATGTTTTACTTCTCCTTGCCATTCAACACAGAAGCTTCAGGATGCACTAAAAATTTGGCGATGCCTGATGATGTCCCACTCTTGAATATTTGTGTTGAACTCTCCTACTGGCTTGGTGGTATAAGCAGCTTTTTCTAGGTTATTTTAGATGGAGCTGACTGAACTTCTCATTTCACTTATATCACTGGACTCCTGTTGAGAATGAAAGCTATTGAAATAGGAGCAAATGTAGCTTAAATTTGGTGAAGTCTCTAAATGGCATCAGATGTTTTCAGTTTTGGGAGGCAGCAGTGCCTTAGCTGATGGCCCTTCATTTCTTGAAGGCTCTTGTTGCTATAAAGGGTTGGGAGATTTTTGTTAAATGAAAGCCCAGATTCTGCATTTGCTACATAAATTCCCCTCCTACTCCACCTGGAGGTTTTTCCAGTCTGCACCTCGAAAGCAGAGCTTTGGTGGAGAGATTTGCCAAGGTTGAGGGCCAATGCATGTGGTGTCATGTGTAAGATCTTTGTATTTAAAATAGTTAGGGGCCACCTATTTACTCAGGAAGATTCAGCTTTGCTGAGCCCGAGGATTATAGTGGAGAAAAGCCAGGCATATCTTATAGAGAGCACCATCATTTAGCCATGCCCTTCTAGGCTTTATGTGAAGTGCTGCAGAGTATTGTCTCCTCTGCATTATTCTGATCTTTAAGCTTTTCATCCCCAGTCTGCTCTGCACACTTGGTCTACAAACTGCCTTTATTAAAGATTTAGAAATGTGAGCGTTGTGCTAAAATTTCCTATGTAACTGTCTACTCCTTGGATTACTTGCTTAAATGTAGAATAACTTTAATGGCTGGAATAAAGCTGCTATAACCAACTTAAATGTTAGAATCCTTCAAAATAAAAGGGCTGGAAGAAGGGAGGGCAATGAAAGGCAGCAGGAACAAAAGGCACTGTGCTCTTCTGTAGATGAAAATCAGTAAGCATAAGGAGAAGAGAGAAAAATTCTCCAAGACAGAAAAACCAGGGGAGAGAAATGCTCTTTCATCAGTGCCAACAGCATAGGTCATGCAGCTGAAGGCTGCTAGTTTGATGCCTGTTGTTGCCTTTCTTTGCTGATATCTAGCTAAGCACCCTGTCATATATATGTGAATCTGCTGCTTTCTCGTGTTTGCATTCCCCAAAATAGCTGACGGCTTTATAAGGTACAGGCAGCTCAGTGTGTGCCCACAGAAACTGCTGATGACCATTTTCCATGAGTACAGAAGTGAGTGACAAAAACACAGTCTTCAAAGTCATCCAAATGCCATCCCTGGGAACAGGTGTCCTAATGTGTAGGATTTGTGCTATCCTTCCTTTTTTTCCATAGTCATTGGTTTATGTAGGTGCTAATATAGAGGGAGACAAGGTCAGCAAGTAAGATTATTGTGACATTTGAAATTATTTTAATTTATTAATATCAAGATGAGTTAGCTCAGGATGCACCTGCAGCTGGGAAAAGTGGGTTGGAGCTGAAATCTATCACATCGCTGCAGTTCTAAAAGACCAGAATTTATTATTTTGGGGGGTTTTTTGGTTGACTTTTTTTCCCCTTGGACTCTCCAGACAAGCCTGGCTTAGGTTGTCTTGGATGCTTTGGAGACTGCAGGGACTACCTTCAGAGCCAGTGTGCATCCTCAGTTGTGTAAGCTCACCTCACACTGGGAAGGGAACTGGAAACAACAGGCGTGATGCTTTTTAACAAGGGCATCACTGCTAAATGTGTGCACACGTGTACAGAGACAGAGGATGTTGGTAGTGACTTTAGAATGACAAAAAGCATTATTTTATCTTCCCTATGGAACATGAGGAAAAAAAAAGAAAAATGTGAGGCTTTGTTCAGCTCAGCAGCTTTTTAATGCATCTTGGGGAATTCTGAGTCTTAAAAGATCAGAAATGCTTTTGAAGAAATCTCTGTAAATCACATTGTTTAGAAATATGTAGGTTGAGCTTCATCTTCTGCTCTGGCAAGGTCATCATGCTCACAAGTTCACTCCTTTAATTTTGCCTCAAAAACTGACAGCATGTGAAGTTAGTGACATTGCCACTGACTGGAAACTTATTAGGCAACAGAATCAACAGTTCCATCCCTATGTAGGTCATGTATTTTCATATCAGAGTAGTTATCTTGATCTCCATCCAGTGGAATGGCAGGAAATTAGCCAGTAAATTCCAGAAGATGTGGGTATGACAGGGGAGAGGTGGCTGCAGTGTTGGGCACCTGGGGCGGGTGCTTGGTGCTGTTGTTGTTGGGACACCTTAAGCTGCTGCTGCAAGGGTAAAATTCTGCATCAGTGCAGGGAGTGAGGTCTGGAAGCTGGTCTGGCTGAGAAATGTCATTTTGCTGCCTGGGTTCATTTTACAGAAACAGTTGATCCAGGTTGTGCATGCTTGTGCAGAAACTTGTGGTGGCACAGCTGGGGCTGAGCCGGGAGGCTTAGAGGAGTGGGAGTGGGGCTGGCTCTGGTGGCAGCTCAGGAATGCTGCTGAGGGTGCACTTGTGAAACTGTCCCCAGGCACTTGACCTGGTCAGGCTCTCTGCCAGCCCAGCTGAAGAGGTGTTCCCAGGTGCTGAGCTCTGCCCCATGATTTCTGATCGAGTTTTACAGGAAGAATGGATTTTTACTTGCTGGACCCGGTGTGAAACCAGCAATGAGGCAGAGCATCTCCTAAAGATACTCTTCACAGGGCAGCTTCATAGCTAGCACAGTTATGGGAAGATGAGTTTGCAGCAAAATTTTCCATGTCTGTGTTTGATTTAAATTCCTCTAGATTATGCCAGAAAATTTATTGGAAGACATGGGAAGATTTGCCCAAAGGAGTTTAATGAAATAACTTGTACATACAGAAGCGATGTTTGCTAAGTGGCTCAGGGGGGTCCTGTCACTGATTCACCACTCCACCTTTTGGGACTGGCTCTAATCTCAGTTGCTGGAGGAGTCTATTAGTAAATGATTGCTGTTGTGTGCTCCTGGAGGTGGCTGCAGGCTGCCAAGGCTGTCCTTGCTCTGTGCTCAGCATTCCGAGCAGCGTCACCACCCCACAGCGTGTTCCTGCACGCGTCACGGGCACTGCTGAGCTCACGTCTGGCACGAGGGAAATGTCCTGGGCTGGGCTTGACACTCGGTTGTGTCGTATGGGACACCTTCAAGCCTTTCTCAGAGAGAGGGAGAGACCATACAGCTGGCTTGGAAAAGCCTTGCTGATCTCTCTGTGCCGGGGCTGCCTGAATCTGGTGGCCTTGAGTGCTGCACCGGCAGGGCAAGTGTTAGCTGGAATAATTATTCAATAAGGAGGGGTGGCAGCAGCTTGGCAGAGTCAGGTGGAGGTATGTAGATTAGTGCTACTGCATACACCTGTAGGAGAGCTATGCAGATTGACCACTACCTTGGAGAGAAATACTTTTTATGCTGGCTGGTTGCCATTCATGAGACCTGTTTAGTAAGGTTACGTGCTTTGCTTGTGGTAATGAGGACTTGGCTTTATTTGAGCAGTTTAAGCTCAATTCTTGTTCACAGAGCCTAAGGTTACTGCTCCCTCCTCCCTTTAAAGCTACATGCATAGATAATTGGCTGAACAAACAGTAGGCAAAACTGCTCCCTGCAGAAAAATAACTGCTTTTCACTGCCACTCATTCAGTGAAGTGGCATCTGGAAGACTCTCCAGATAGTCACAGGAGGTTTGGTGTGTAACAGGGAGATGCAAAGAAGCCAAATCCTACAGCTGTCAGTGTTCTCTGGCTTTTTCATGCTCTTGGATGGGTTCTCCTGGCTTGGTTTGTTCTCAGTTTATGCTGATACTTAACGGCTTCCACCCCAGCCACGATGTTCTGCAGCATAAGTACCCAACACATTTAAAAAAACAGATGAATTGCTTTCTCAGTCTCATAGAGGTGCTGTAGGGATTAATTAGTTCTCAAAAAGTGCTTTCTGGCTGAGATGTCAAACTGATGTTTCAGGACTAATGGTATTGTTTAATGAAACTGTTTAGTTCTCCTCAAATGCCTAATTACTATTTCAGAAGAATGTACTCTATGGAGGGAGCTTTATTGATTTAAAGCACGCAATAAACAGTATTGATTTGCAAGAGGCAGTCATTCATATCTGCTCTGTGCAGAGTTGAGATGTAAGGTGGTCACACAGCTACTTTGAACCGAAATGTGAGTGAAACTATTGCTTAAATGACCCTGCAACAGCTTGCAGATTTCTCATATGTGACTTTCAACTGCCTTTATAGCCTTGTACTCAGAACAAGGGCAGTCCCCTGCCAAGGAGAGGGCTCTCTGCGATTTCATCCTTCACAACCGTACCCCACAGGGAGGATGGCCTGCAGAGGAACAGTGGGTAAAATAACCTTCTGGACCCTTCAGCACAGGAAAATGTAGGTAGCCTCAGAACTGTTCTGTGAAGCCATACTGTGGATATTTTTGCTTGTGCTAGGCACAGCTTTGGATGTCATGAGCCAGCTGAGCCTCTGCAGCTGCTGGAAGACATGCTGGTGGCACAGCTGCACAGGTTGTCCCCTTGGCCATGCAGTCTCCAGGCTATCCCGTGCATGAATCCCATGGGACATCCTTCGAGGGGCTCAGGCAGGCTGCCACCATGGCTTGGCAGCAGAAATGTTACACCACAGCACCTGACCCCTGAGTGAACAGGAGGAGTCATCTCCTGACATCTTAGTCCTGGACACTTGCTCCATTGTTGGACTGTTTGAAACACTGAGTATATATTTGAGCTGCTTATCCAAATTATCTCAAAGGGGATTTGGGTGGGGATGATAATGGAAAGTATTTGGCTGTCACATGTGATGCAGCTCTGCAAATTATCCAGCCTGTTTCCTGTGAGGTATCTCAGCCTGGTGGCCTGTCTTGGGTGGTGCTGGGTATTTTTAGAAAAAACTGTAAGACTTAAATTAGGATGACCTGTACTGTATCTAATTCCAGGTGAGCTTTTCATACTGAATTATGTTTTTTAAAAAAAAAAATATTCTTAGCATGAATAACATTTGGTATTGCAGAGTTCTGGCATGGTTAAAGTTGAAATTAAATCATCACTTTGAACAGGCTTTTTTGTTGGAGCATGGATGTGGTGATGCTCAGGTGTATTTGATTAGTGGTGTGTTAACCCTGCAGAGAGTAAGGAGGTTAAACTCTCCTGTTCAGTACATTATTCAACATTTCTCAACATCTGGTATCTCTCCACTTCAACTGTCCATTGACCCACTTGTTTAGATTTTTCTGAAATTCCTTGAACTCGTCTCCACATCCAGCTAACCTAAATAGCTTGTCAGCCAGCAAGGCAGTAAGCCAGGTTTGCTATTTGTCTTTTCTTATGTCACTGGTAAGGATTTCACACCACAAGGTCTAATCATCAGAGTTAACACAAGTTATTGCCTCGATGGGACTGTTTAATTCTTGTATGGACACATGCATAGAAGGCTTTAGGCTGTTTAACAGCTAGTTCTCAAAATGTTTTTCAGTATTCTAGACCTAGGCAGGTATGTCTGGCAAAGAGATCTCTTTTCAGTCCTCAGTGAGTATTATTCTGTCTTATTTTAATGTCTGTGTGCAGGGAAGTGAAATGTCATGTCTGCTGCCACATCCCATGGTTTTCTGTGGCACTAAAGTTTTGTAAGATATCGTAGACTTAACTTTTCTATGTTTTGCTTTTTCAATTTGGATGTGAAAATTCAGCTGAGTTGGTCTATAATTCTGAATAAAGGCAGATACGCTGTCATCTCTTAATTACTCATAGACTGCTGTGTGGCAGCCATGGTGAGTTTCTCATACAACTGGCTTACTAATAATTCAGTTTAGAAGGTATCTGCCATCATCTTCCTGATGCTTAATGAAAGCACAACCTGAATGTGAAGACTTTCTTAAAACACATCTTGTTTGCTTGTCTTGTATCCCTTGGGCAATACTCCTCACTTCCTTTTTAAGATTTCTTTTCAGGAGAAGATTGTGTGGATGGAAGGGGAGAGGTGCATGGCAGGAGACTGGTGTGGTCATTTGCAAAAGGTTTGCATGGATAAAAATCTTAGTTTGCAAAGACAAATTTGCATCTGGTCGCACAGAGTCCTCCACTCAGGCTTGTTTTCACACATCTTTTGTAAACGCCACTCTTATCCCTAAAGCAAATGTTCTGTGTTGAATTTTCTCATCTTTATTCCCTATTTGTCCAGTAGTCTGTAGCTAATACCCCAGAGTGCTTCCTGGTTTCTTTTCTATCTGCTCCCCAGACGCAGGCTCCTGCAGTTTTGGATGGTACCTCTGACAAGTCGTGTTGCATCTTCAGCAGCTTGGCCGGGCTGGGGCTCCTTTCCAGTGGGGTTCCCACTGTGGGGTTTGGGTCAGGTGCTGTGGTGGTTCTTCCTTCCCGTCGGGAGAAGATCCCTCGGTTGGTGGAGGAATGGATGCCTGCAGCTGAGCACGCTGCAGTTCACAGCCTGGTCTAGACCTGCCTGTTTGGGGCTGGGAGGATTTGGTCTTGTGTCACACGATGTCCCATCGTGTGTCCGTGGCTGCTGTTAGAGCTCCAGGCAGCAAGATGGGCCTGGAGGCTGC
The DNA here is from genome assembly GCA_013398055.1 of Ifrita kowaldi. NCBI lineage: Eukaryota > Metazoa > Chordata > Aves > Passeriformes > Cinclosomatidae > Ifrita > Ifrita kowaldi. Next base: position 1,193,149 of record VZRS01001618.1, read on the forward strand.
TCTGGTTTTCTGAGCAGAGCCAGGTGGCACCAGGTCCTTGAAAGAAGGTGGCATTTGGTGCAGTTGGCTCCTGGGTGTTGGGGTTCTGCCATGTGTAGTAACAAAAATGAGAACAGCCCAAGTGGTCATTCACACCCATAAACCTTCTGCTTGTAAACCTTCTGTTTGTGGCACTCGCTTCTGATGGAGTGTGGCATGTTGGTAAGTGTTCCTTCGCAGTCAGATTTAATACAGAACAGATTTGCAGTGAAATTACCAAAGTTTAATAATTCTAACAATGCCTGTTAAAGGATTTATTGTTTGAATTACTTGTCTGGAGTAGTTGGGCAGCTGTGTGGCAACAACTCTCTGAATGACAGTACTGCCTCTTACCTCTTTTTGTTGAAGACAGGCTGAAATGCTGCATGGGTCCAGCTGCCTTGTGACCAGCCTAGATGCCTGTTCAAAGGTGTAGGGAAATAATGGAGTTATGTCAGTATGAATTAGGGATTTCACAACAACAGTTTTATTATTTGTGTTGCATTCTCCATCTTTATGGAGGGTTTACTCCCCCCTAGCTAGTGCCTCTGCAGTCAAAGGCAAGCTGTTGGCCTGTCATTTTATACCTTTGTGTTCCCAGCTCTGGTGCACTGCTTTTTCCAGTGATTGTTTCTTCAACTTTTTCTCTCCCAAGCCATATAACACTGTTGCTTATTTCCCTTATGGCCATGTTTACAGGGTCTTTAAAGCCTTTCATAAGTAAGCACTTTGCCTGGTGGGAGAAGGAGGTTTATGGAGTTAAAAAAAAAAGAAGGCAAGAAATACGCTGTAGGTAATAGATTCCAAAAATGCAAATTTGTTTAAGCAACTTCTTAAAAAGAAGGGAGGGAGGAAGGAATTGAAGATTAAAACCTGTGTTTATATACATGTAGAAGCTGGAGGCAAAGCAATCCATTCATAAATATACAATAGGATTTATGTCATGGTGAGAAGTGCTACATGCATATTCATGTGTAATTTGCAAATCCTTTGGTGATTAAATACTTTACTCCAAACTCAAGAACTAAATAACCTTCTTGTTGAAATGAGACGTCCAAAGGCTCTAATGCTTTTCCAGTGGAGGGGAAAGGCTGGGTGGTGTAATAGATCTGATACTTTAATTTTGACTCTATTAAAAGATTTTTGGTGTGCTTTGGGCTTTATTTTATTAGTATAATCAGGAAGTTTTGAACAAAGCATGAAGCAGAGAATCGCAAGAAGTATTGTAAAGCCTGTCGTGCTAAGAAAAGCAATAGGCTTAGGAACTTGTTAGGATGTTTTTCTCAACTGATTTTAATGTCAAATACCTTTATCTAAACCTTCAGATCCCACAGGTAAGCAAAGAATCAAACTAGTAACAGCCAAAGTATATAGTTTCTAACATCATGAACGGAGAAAAATACTGCTATGGAATAACTGTTGCCTGCACCTTGTGTTGCAGCCGGTGAGAGCCCAGGGACAGTGCTGCGTTCCTGGGTAGGGTGTGGTGATGCGACTGGTTTATCTTGCCCGGCAGTCATCGCGCTAAATGATACTCTGCAAATGGGACAGCAACTGCCAGGCATCCTGCTGAACAAACAGAGCTCAGCCTGCAACTCTAACACCACTGTGATAAGATAAGGTTGGGACTTGTGTGATTCTGTGCTCTGTGCCTGCCCTCACCTTCCTCGGGATCCGTTCACAGCTGGAAGTGGCAGCCCCGTGTCCCCTCTCCAGCCACCAGCTGCTCTGCTTGTGCAGCAGGGTGGTGGCCACGTAGCACTGGACCTCTGTGTTTGTGGATTGCTTTGGGCAATCACTAACGAACCAGAGCTCTTCTCGGTTCTTAAAACTGGATCTAAGCCTGTGCAGTTCCATCTAGGTAAATTCCCTGTATACCCTTTGGGGAAGCTGTGGTTTATGCTTGTATCTGGACCATCACAAAGTGTTTCTTACTGTGCTCTTTTGGTGTTCCTGATGGCTGATTTTGGAATTGCTCCTTTTTGTAGCTTTATCAGCTCTTTATCCTTTGTGCATAATTTTGTGTTGGGAGAATATGAAGTACATCAACACTGGATGGGAGAAGCCAGCAGAATTCTTGTGTTGTTTCTTCCCCACTGAGGGTAGTCCCTCATTGACAATTGTGTTGTCTGATTCAGTTTTCCTGCTCCTGTTCTGTAACAGCCCACCTGTGGGATGCTTTGATTGAGCTGAACAAGAAGACAGAGCAGTGCACTCAACTCACTAACGACTATATATGCATTTTTCTGGCTGGCACAGGTGTAGCAAATTGCCCTTTTAGTCCTGTTTACTTGTTTTTCTCATTCAGTCACAGGTAGTTTCTGCTCCTTGGTGATCAGAGAAGAGCCCTGGATCCCCTGTTGCTGTCTTGTGCTGTGATCAGGGGGCATGTGGCAGAGGCGCTGTCCCTTCCGTGCCTGGGGGCTCTGCTGTACAAAGCTGTACTTCAGCTGATTTAAAATAATGTTTCCAGGTAACTATGAAAAGCTGTTGCTTTACAATGAGCAGTGAGAATTTGTATCATCTGCCATGTCAGAGCAGCAGTGTGTCTAAGCTGGTGGCTGGCTGGCCACTTAAGGGCATGAAGACGCAGCACTGAATACTTGAAGAATATGAATTGGTGTAGTTCTGTAGAAAGCACAAAATTGAGCTAAACAAACCCAGTTCTCCTTAAGCTGACTCTGGAGTTGGTGATTTCTTGGCTTCATGGGGTGGACACTTTTCCCATCAAGCAGTTGAGATGCACACAGGGGAATGGCTGGTGTGTGAGGTGTGTGTTTCTGATTACTGTGACCAGATGTACGAGCTAGTTTTATGTCAGTATTTTTTATTATATGTTGCTGAGGAAAGCTAGAAGAGATAAAATTATTAACAAACCCCGTGTTTTAAATGAGTGCTGTTCAGGTAAGATACTGGACGGGAGGTGAATTTGATTTCCCCCCTGTTTTAGTAACCGTAAGTGAGTGGTTGCCTCTGGATCGATCTCAGAAGGGTGCAATGAACCATTGCTTACAGTATTGTAACCACTTGTAATTTTGCTGGTGGAAGAAGTAAAAATCTTTGCCCTAGAGGTTGGTTCTGGCTATGGGCTTGAGCACAAGCCCCACTGGCAGAGCTGGAGCAGTGAGGAGTGACTGAGCCATCCTGCTGTGGGAGGTGGCCATTCCTTTAGCTCAGGTGCCCATCTGACTCCTCACTTGAGCTTGCTGGCATGCAGAAAACTACTCTCTCTCTTTGGACACAGTTTCTGCTGCTGCAGTAAGCTGGAACAGCCCAAGGACTCTCTGGCAGCAGCGACATGTTGAGGTGGGAGTGACCTTCCTGCCAAGCGTGGTTCCCCTGGAAAGTCATGGCTCACTCCTGAGCTGCTGTCAGTGCAGTTATGCTGTGCTTGCCTGGCACCACGGGTGGTGAGTGTGGGTTCAGCCAGGCAGCTGTGTCACTTGTAGTTTGTCTTTCAAAGCAGACAGCTTAAATATCAGATTGATGCTTTCTCAGTGCTGCGCTGTGGGCTGTAATTCCATCTGCTGCGACACGGTGAAGGTGACACCTGGAAAGGTATGTGCTGCTTTCTGGATGTCCTCCCTGTATCTTCTGCATGCATAACTGGAGGCACCATTTTACCTGCTTGTTGGCCTTGCTCAGCTTGTGGTTGCTTGGGAGCCTAGCAAAACACTCAATATTTTCTCTGAAGTGCTGCTAGAATTTCAATGTCATATTTCATTCATCCTGAGCGCTGCAGTTTCTGCAGTACCACCACCCTTTGTCTTCACTGCTTTGGAACAATAGGAGCATCTGTTTATGCCATTGATTTGGCAGTTATTAGAAGGACATTGAATAAAGGACATTATTAGTGAAAAGGAGGAGTGTGCAAGTACCTCTGCCCTTAAGGTCTGTGTTTTTAATAGTTCTGCAGATTCATCACTGATTTTGGAACTTGATAGCAAGCTGGCTCTCTGGATCAGTCTCTAGATTAGATTAAAGTTACTAGACAAGGGCAGTACTTTGCCAGAGAATTTCAGCTTGGTCTTTGCAGGTGAGCTGAACTGTGGATAATGATTTATTTAGGTGAGCTGGTGGGACTGAGTTAATACACATGTTGTGAATTCTGCATTGGCGGTGCAGATCAGCATTTGGGTAGAAATGAATAAAAAGGGTAACATGGTGAAATTGTTTGCTGAAAAAAAAATTGCTGGCATGGGAGTTGCATTTCATTCAGGTGCTGATGGTGAAGTAGTACTGAGTTAAGCAGCAAATTTCAAACCTGTAAGCTCTCATGATGGCTTGCTTAATAGCAGGTGTACGGTACTGTAAGGCACAGTGTCAGATCCATTAACCGCAGCTTTGACGTAAGGATGAAAATGAATAGCTGAGATATTTTAGGTAATTGCCTTAAGCAACAGTGATGGTTGTATTCGAGCAGCTTCAGTGAGTTATAAACAAGCTTCAGCTGAGGCCAGATCAAGCAACTGATGATTTGCACAGTGCCTGGTGTGGTTTGCCTGGAGAGCAGCACACATGGTGTGTGCAGGCTGTACTCCTGAATTCCTCATTTTCTGTACCCACAGAGGAGTGGGTGTTCAGATAACACTTTCCACCTCCCCAGCTGCTTTAGTTTTACCTCAAGTGTCTTGCAACAAATACTGGTTTTGACTGAGGGAGACTGACTCATTCAGCTGCTTCTTACTCCTTGGCGTATATAAAGGCTACAAAACCTGGTAGTGATGGAGAAAAAGTGTTACTGAGGGATCTTGGCAAGAAATACTACTTTACACTGTCTGGAAAAAAAAAACAAACCTGCTTCTTCCTTTTTTTATTTGGATGGAAGAAGGGAAAGCACAACCGAGGTAAGCTGGACAGGAATGTCTTTCTAACAATGCGAGCTATAAAAAATTTGGATTATGCATAGAGAAGACTGACTTTGAAGTAGCTTTTTTTTCAGAACCTTGCTTTCTAAATTTCAGGGGAAGGTACTGGTGGCCTGGAGAATTCCAGGCTCCCCAGGAAAGTCTCAGGAGTAAAATGTATTGTGCCTTAAAGCACCTGCAGATCCTGCAACTTGTTTTCTAGGCTGCTTTACAAAGAGGGCTTATTTTTGTGAGGAGAGCATAGGTGTAGCTCACCATCTTCTTTTCCTGGCTACATCCCCTGCATTGAAAACTGAGAGAAGGAAAATACCTTGTTACAGATCAACAGGATCTGGGGTTTGATATGGCACAAGACAAAGAAATGTGATTTCCTACTGTGTTAGGTTTGTGTGGCCTCTACTAGATTTTAAGATCTTATTTTGACCAACTTTTATTTTCCAAGACAAAGCTGAAGCTCTTACAGATTTGTGCCTTCTGCTGCTTCCCTCAACTTGCAGGGAAGAAAAACATGTGAAAACGGAGGTGGTTTGGCTTCACTTGTTACAAAGCCCCAGAATAATATTCTGTGCCTTATGCACCAAATGCTTAAAATCCTATTTTGGAGTTCGCATTAAATAATAGGCAATATGGTAATATATAGAAGGTAAAAATGGAAAATCCAGTGCCAAATACATCCTTTTGAAAGTATAGCATAAGCTGTAGGTATGTGATTGCTTAGGATAGGGCTGTCCATAGGATGTAGCCATGCTATGTGGATGAAGCCAGTTGGGGTGGTTAGAGCTCCTTGGCGTGTTAGGTTGGATATTTAGTGATTTGGGAAGCTGAAATGAAATCCTCAGCAGAAGAAATTCAAGAATTGCCAGAAACAGCATATAATACCTGAAAAACAGCTAATGCTCTCAGTTTTTGCATAAGAAGCACCTGGATGATTTGGCCACGTGCAGCGTGGAAGGCAGCCCTGGTCTGAGCTGAGACCTGGCGCCACTGGGCGCTTCACCTGCGGTGCTCTGGGGAGAGCTGCTGCCTTGCAGAGCAAAACTGGGCTCCAGGAAATGAACTGGTGATGACTGAAGGGAGCAGTCATCTCTGGTGTGCTGCAGCATTCTCTGTCTGGCAAACACCTAGGACAGGGATCTCCATCTGGCATGAGCTCGGCCCTTGAGGAGTGGCTGCTGCCATAGGAGCCACGGTCCCTCCGACCCTTCTGCCGGGATTAAACCCGGGACAGCCCCATTGTGGGCTCCGATATCGAGCTCTTTGTCCTCATAACCCATCACCTGCACTGCTGCTATTTCCTCTCTAACATCCCTGTTACAGCTTCAGAATATGGCTTAAACATTATGCTGCAGTCTGCTTCCAGATGCTCAGTGATGAAAAAGGGAGTAAGGATTTTACCCATCTTTGGGGAAGCAATGTGTGCAACTGAGGGTCACAGCAGCCAGTCTGAGCCTCGCAGGGCTCAGCTTTGTATTCAGATGCGCTGGCCTGCGAGCTGCAGACATTCCAGATACTTGTGTTCGTTTTGGCTGTATCCAGGCACGCACTCACAAAGAGCAAGATGCGTGCAGTGAAGTATAAATCCCGTCCTCTAATGACTCAAAGCACTGTTGTGTACGCATACATGCTTAACAGATTGTATAATTAGCTGGCTTTGTAAGCTGGCAGCATGTATGATTCTCCAGTAGCTCCCTAAAAATCCTGTGTGGTGTGGGGAGTGCATGCGGGTCCTTAAGCTTCTTGTATGCATGCAGTGATGACTGCTGGGCGTACGAGAAGGGGCTGCATCCCCTGTGCCCGGAGGAGAAGGGCTTCCCAGGCCCAGTGCCACCACCTCTGCCTTTCCTGAGCCCTGGGCTGGCAGCGGCTGTTCCCCCTTGGCTGCTGATGCTGGGCTGGTTTGGCTGGCTGCTCTGGGCTGTGGGGACAGGGGCTGTCCCAAAGGCAGTCCCCACGCAGTGCCTTTGAAGACAGGCTCAGCAGATCGTGCAGCCAAGTGCTTCAGTGTGCACAGCCTGAGCCACCACTAGAGCCCCTCTCCTGGCCCGTGAGTTTGATTAGGCATTGGCCCAGACCGGAACCTGGTTTTATTTGGAATACTTAATTCAGAAGCGTTAATCGTGGCGGTCACAAGGCTCCCTGCAGAGCTCTCCCAGCCCTGCAGTGCAGGGACAGAGGTGTTGCTGCCCCGGGAGCAGAGCGGGTGCCGGCAGAGGGAAGGCTGGGCTGGGCTGCCGCGGGGAATGCGTCAGGTTGTGCCGGTGTCCGGGAGACTCCGAGGGTGGGAGCAGCACCGCGGCCCAGGGCTGCGTGCTTGGGATTTCATTGGAGCCGGGGAGGAGCGGGCAGGGGAGTGAACATGACCTTGAAAATCCTTATCGAGATGAAAAGGTGCAGTGAGGGAGCACATTCCTCCGCGCGCAGCGCCCGGCCGGCCGGGCTGACAGCGGGCGCTGCGGCTGCACGGCCCCGGCCATAGCTCCGGCCCCGGCCCCGGCCACAGCTCCGGGAGATGCTTTCCCACAGCCCGGCTGTCCCCTCAAGGGCTGCCGCGGGCTCAGGCTGTGTGAATCGAAGGGATCGGCTTCTGGAGTTGACGGTTTCTGTGCATTTATAAGTAATAATGAGCCCGAGGGCGGTAGCAAGGCAAGCTCTGGCAGCTGGAGGAGATGGGCCACTTGAGAGGACCAGGTTTAATTATGATTCCATGGCAGGTGAAGCTTATCTATGAGTTTGGTGCCCAGAAATCTGGTGAGCAGCCAGACAGCTCATCACAACCAGTAAGGGGGGTTGTGGTTTTCTCCAGTGCTGCTTCTGTTCCTGATACTCCTCTGTCCCTGGCACGCTGTCCACTGCTGAGTCCCCCTAACCCAACTGGGAACGCATGGTCACAACAGTCTGGGTGCTGCTCCGCTCTATTGCTGCACTGAAGCAGCTTGTGGGAGGGCTTGGAGGGTGCAGAGCTGCTGGGCTGGGAAGAGGAGCAAGGAAAAGCTGTGTAAGATGGGAGAGATGCTTTTTACAGGCGCAACAAACCATTAGCCTGGCTCAGTTGCTGATGTCTTTGTGCTGTGGATCCAGCACAATTCTCCCTCTCTCCCCTGTGCTAGCACATGTACTTGTACAGTCACATGCTAATTCAGGTTAAATAACTGCATCTCCTGGAAACTGATCCTTTTCTAAGATGCTTTTTGGGTGCTTCTAATCCTGAAGCATGTCCCAGGAAAGTGACACTGTACAGATAAGCAGTTCTTGCAGTGCAAAAAAGTAATCAACACTTACTACTATGAGTATGTGCTGTAAAATGAAAAATGCTGCATTCCTGAAGAAATCTAAGTATTGTTACAGCTTGACTGTAACTGTGGCACTTCGGTTGCTGAGGCTGCGCTGCAGCTTTGGAAGCAGATACTTAAAATTCATTGGTTTGTGGTGGGTTTTTTTCCTCTTGACAAGGATAGAATAAAACATGTCTTTCTCCATGGCTGTAGGAACATACCCTTGTGTACTGTGTGTTTTTTGTTGAAGAAATTCAGACATTTACTGGTGTCTTCGATAATTCCTTTCTAAATGCTTAGCTTAGAGCATTTGCATAAAACATTATCTCACTTAAGAAATTCAGATTTTTTTTTTCAGTTTTAGAGGATCTAGGTGTGTACTAGGAATTTGGATGTGTACTAATGACCTTGGGACATTTGTTTCTAGGCCATGTGGAATGGTGTGGCCTCAGCCCAAGGGAGGTGGAACTTGCCCTTGCTGATGGGAGCAGTCCCGTTGCTGTAGTACACGAAGACTCATTTCCTTGTCAAATGAGCAGAATCAGTTTGCTGAGGAGTGCCATAAGTAGTCTTGCCACCACCTCTGATGTTGCTGTGGAAATAGTATTTGTTCCTGTTGAGTGGCAGAGTTGTCAGGGTTGGTACAGGCTGGCATGTGCTGGATCTAGTTGGGGTTACAGAGAATGTCCTGCATGTCCAGAGCCTGCTTCTGAACAAAGCACAGGATGGTGTGAACACACCTTTTCTGTCAAAGCTGGTGGCCTTCCTGGCCAGCTTCTTCATTGCTCTGAGCTTCATGCCATGGCTTCCGCTTTTGGTTGCCACGATACTTGATTAAGACAAATCTGGCATCTCTGGCCTTTTTCTTTGGGGTTATCTGGCTTGTAAAGCTGGGATGAAATGCAACCTGTTTGTTGGGATTCACCTCTTTCACTTTTTAATGTGCAGCATTTGGGATGGTGGTAGTGAAGCTGGTGCCTCTGCTGTCAGACAAGCCAGGAGCTTGACTGAGGCACGTACCTACTGCATACGTATGGGAGAAGGGGAGTACAGAGATAGGAAAAAGACACAAACAATCTGTGGGTTTAGCCACCTTCCCCAGGGTACACTGGAAAGAGAAGGATTGTTCCTTTGGAAGGAAGGAGGGTCCTGTGCTCTTGGTCATAAACTAAAGTAAAATAGTAGCTAAATATTACTAATGAGACTATGTAAGGTGTGTCTCTGACACATACCTGGAGCATGAAGTGTGAGCAGCAGTGATGAAGTGATATGTATGCTGAGTCTTTGCTTACTGGAAAGAAATGCTGCCTGTTTTGAACTGAGGAATAACTAAAAACCAAATCCTCAGCTGCCTTGTGCCATTTCTGAGCTGGCAGAAGGACTGTTAAGTGGGCTTTAAACTACCCAAGATAGGTGGGAAAGGGGAATGCGAGAGAGCAAGTGGCATTATAACTTCCATGTTAACACAAATTTGATCTGTTGGCAAAATATATTCATAGTGGATCATTAAAAATAAACGATGTTTGTAAGAGTAAATCAATCAAACTCACTTGGTGATGCAAATCTCCCTTTTGCTGTCCTCAGATGCGTGAGCAGCCTTCAATAGTTGTTGATTTGTATCGACTTCCTTGCAATGTGTGAAGTACTGAGCTATGTTTAGTGCTTTGTACAGTTCTGCCTATAAACACAGTTTGGCATGATTTTTTTTTGTGGCTTAACGACATGGTAAATCAAGGCTTTGTTACTTTGGACGAAAAAGATACTAAACCTATTAATTTTATATACTCTTACCTTCTAACCCTACATCTCCTAAAGCTTTACTCTCTCACAAGGTTGTTCTGGACATTTGTTCTTGTTCTGACATTTCTGTTCATTTTTATACAGTATGGTTATTCAGGGTCTGAGAACACATTGCCTCAACACTTACAGCAACAGTAGTAGGTCGTAAAGCTCATATTGTGAATTCCAAGTGCTTCTGTGCTTCAGCAGTGCTGCATTCATGAGCTGAGGGCTGTGCAACCTGAGCTTTCTCTTTGCATCAGAAGTGAGTTGCCATGCTTTCTTTTCCGAAGGCTCTCCTCAGTGCTAACTCACAAGGCTGAGTCTGTTGAAATAGTTTTGGTTTGCCCCTCTTGAAGGAATGGCATGGATTGCAGTCTGCAGGGCTGTGCTTATGCTCAGGTAAATATTCTGTACCTTGAATTCACAGTTGCTTTTCAAGCAGAAGGATTTTTGTTCTTCTGTGTTCTCCACTGCTCTGACATCATCTTGACCAGGCGGCATCTCCTCTGATTCTTACAGGCAGCCAGAAATACCTGGTGCTGCTGAGGTTCCAGTGGCATTGCAGGGGCCCTGTGAGTGCCCTGAGGCCCCTTGGGGGTTCATGTGGCTTGGTAGTTTCCTCTGTGCAGCAGGGTTCTGCTCTGTCTGGCCAGCATTTCCAAGGTGGCAGGCTGATGTCAGATCAGAGCCATGCAGTGCTGTTTTCAGAACTCGGCATTGCATAAGAGCTGAGTGGCTGCAGCTGATCTGGCAAGGAGCAGAAGATGCTCTGGTGATTCCCTGCTGCTTGCCTAGACTGTGTTCTGCAAGGGTGCAGACCAGAGAGCCTGCTAACGTTGCTGTTTGGGAGTGGGACCATCAAGTAGCTCTCTAACTCAGTCAGAACTTTTATAATGCAGAAACAGTGAGCAGGCAGCCCTGCCAAAGCTGCTGTATGGATGAGCAATTAGCCCAGTGCTAGCAGGGGGTGAACCAGGGAGCAGCATGCAAACCATGTGTGTGTAAAACAAACTCCTGTGCTTCGCTTGTCCTTTCCAAGTAGGTTTCCATACTAGCAGTGCTTCTTTTCTGCACTGGGGAGATTAGATGGGTCCAGTGATGCCATCCTAGGGTTGTCTATTGTCACTTCAAATGTCATGTGAATAAAGGGCACAGGAGCTGACAGTGTTGCAGGAGGCATTTGCTGTTCACAGATAGAACATGCTGGTGAGAAGTACAGCAGCATACTTTTCTTCTGAAAGAATTCAGGTCTGTAATCACTGTACATGAAGTGTAAATTCAGTGGCTGATGAAGCCCAGTTGTGGAGTGAATCCCAGATCTGTTCCCCATCATCCCTGTCTGTATGGTCAGCCCAGTGCTCACTGCACTGCACGTGTTCTTGCATGCTGAGGTAGGGCAATCATTCCATGCTTACCTCCTTGCTGAGATCTCAAATATTTATCTTTTTCTGACAGTAGCTATTCGTTCCCTGCTCTAGGAGCTGTACTGTGGGGGGAGTTTGTCCTATACATCTCCTTATCTTGAGGCATCTTGCCAATATAAACTGCTGCCACCCACACTAGGCAGCCTTTCAGGGAAGCAGGAATGCAGGCTGTGAGAGCAGAGATGAGCCTTCCAGTTCATAATCTCCCAGGTATGTCAAGGAACTAGTCTGACTGCTCTGGGTGCCTGGTAGGGAATTTACCCCATACTCTGAAGTGACCAGTTCCCCTATTCAAGAACAGTTGAGCTTCCAAGTGAAGAGAAAGCTGGCTTATTTTTAGTCAATCTACTCAGGCTGTGCAGGTGGCAGGGCTGCTTCTCATCCTAGAAGATCTGAAAGCAAACTTAAAAACCAATTTCAGCTACTTAAAATTAAAGATGTTTGAATTAGTTGCATGGTTAAATTCCAACTCTTGCATGCTTTTAATTCAGCAGTGTTGTACTGTTCTCATCAAGTTGTACCTTACTCTTTTATGTCTTTTCTGCTTAATTGGTTCGGGAAAGCGTGCAGGATATAGAGGCTGGCAGGCAAGTTAATGTTGTGAGAAGCCTCATCTCCCATTTCCTGACTTTTTAACCTTGAACTATCCCAGGAATTTTTGCATTTGAGTGATTAAGAAGGTATGACTGACCTCCTGCTTGCAGAACCGGTTTGTTAATCACTGGGAATGATCTAAAATCTGCAAGTGGTTTTTGATAGCCTTCTCCTTGCAAATAACTCCGTTGTTCTTTGCTTCCAGAGGTAAATGGTCTGTACGGAAAAGAAATACACAGGCAAACAGACTGTCAGTGTGTGCAAAGTAGAGCTTGTAAACGTGCAAGCCTTTTCAGATGTGGATAGAACGAGCAAGCAGCTGACTGTACTGGTGTTCTAGGCATATTTTTTGTGCCTGATGGGGTCATAAACTGTGTATTATATAGCTTAATGCTTCTGTGAATCTATTTGACTAGTAGAAATGTATTGCTATTAAAGGTATAAATGCATTTGTGTTCGGAATACCTGAAATACAGACTGGTGCCTGACTTTCAGGTGTCTTTGGTGTCTCCTGATCTCTTTTGTGGGGAATCTTCTTGGACAGTATGTGACTAATTTCTGTATAAAAGAAGAATTTGGATGTTACCTGCTCATGTGAAAGCAGTAGAGGGTCTAATTGGCAAATTACACATAGCTCAAGATCACCTTAACGAGGTACAGAGGTTACCCTCATGGCCTGGCCAAAGAACATCATTGAGTTCTTGAGTGTCAATAAAAATGTTTAAAATTATGATAGCTTGGAAAGTAAGCTCTGAAGATAGATGTTGTACTTGCTTATCCTAGAGGTGGCCCAATGCATGAAGCATCAGGGGCCAGGAGGAAATACAAGATGGAAGAGGTCTTCCAGAGGCTGAGAAGATGCTCAATAACCACGGCAACGAAGGCAACCACTTCTGAAAAGCAAACAGCTCTGCAGTTTGAGTAGATGTGTTGTTTATTTTAAGCCATTTCTCTTGGTAATATTTATGTTGTAGTTTAAGCAAATTTGTTTGGTTTATACTTACCACCTCAAATACTCTGTTTTTCTCAGACTTGACCCCATTTTACTGTAAGAGTGTAATTCCGTTCCCAGTTACCCTTTATCACAGCAAGACCAGGACCACACACTGGCAGTCTTTGAAATGACTTGTGTTTGAGGCAACTGTAAGTTTAAGGTAACTGGGCCTTTGTGTGGGCATAATGTCTGCCTTCCAAAACTTTGAAATGTTGTATTTGATCGTTCGTTAGACTCCTTGGAGTATACTTTTGAAATTTGTGATCACTTCTTAGAAGCTTCTCCTTGTTACCTGGCAAGCACGTTCCTGTTCATGGTTCCCCTCTGCTGATGGTGGTCCTGAACTGGGCCTTTCTGCTCCTCTGGGTGGAGAGGTCTCCCCCTCCAACTCCCCTGCAGTTGGTGAGGTTCTGGTGCAACTGAGGTGCCACTTGGCCTGGAGCTGCCTGCTGTGTCACTGCTGAGGATCCTGGCTGTTAGGGGTGAGCTGTTCCCATCGCCTCTTCCCTAAACTGCCGTTGGAGTGGGAATCCAAGGGAGCATTTCATCGTGCATAGGTGTGTGGAGATGGGGGGAGAAAAGCTTTGCCAGCAAGATCATAAAACAGGGCCTCTTCACGGCCACACCTCCAGCCTCCGAAGGCAATCCTCCCTGCAGCGGGAGAGGATGCTCCCAGGGAAAATAGTTACTATAGTGACGAATAGCCCCGGTGTGTTTGAGGGCTGGATCACCAAGTTGAGTAATAAATGTGTAGGAGTCTATTTTTAAAAGCTTTAGTGAGGAGGAGATTGCATACAAATTTTCTAGGACTACAGCAAAAGTGATAGATTTTTCTGTGCTAAAGTTTAAAAATAATCTTTGTCTGTCTTGAGAATGGGATGACCTCATTAAAAACAAAGAAGCTTGTATGTCATCGTGTGGAGCCTCCTGGCAGTGATTCTTGCAGCAGCCTTCTGAGTTCCAGTAGCAGCTCTGCTGGAAGTTTGAGTTCCTCAAAACTCCTTATGCACAGCTACCCCAGTGTCACAGCTGGAACTGAGGTGCCTTTAGCTCATTTCCTATCCTGGTCTGTGTAGTACATCCGGGAACATAATGAGCAGTGAGTTTTATTCAAACAAGAAATGAAGAAATGCTGTGTAAAAAAAAAAAATAGGATTGAAACATAGAAGCCATTGAAAATAAAACCTGACTCCAAGGTTCTCCTGCAAAATGCTGGGTTGAAAAACTATTTGGTTTTGTAAGAGAAACAGTATGAGTGGAAGCATCTGCCACAACTCATAATTGTGTCATCTGGCTTGACTTCTTGCCCATGAGGCCTGTGTGCCCCACACACTTGCTGTGTACCTGTGAGTGCAGGGCTGGTAGGGTGTTTGTGAGGGTTTGGTGGCTCATGCTGTAGCTTTAAGAGGAGCTGACATGATGGTCCTGAGCGATCCAGGTGCTGCTTTTGTTCCTTGTGCAGTGAGCTGCTGCTATAGGTACAGCAAACTGCAGGAAATCTCCTAGTCTGTCCTCTCGCCCGTAGAGAGTCATGAAGGATTTCATAGGAGGCCATGTGATCTGTCCTGAACTGATTAAAATAAGGCTCCCCTGTTTAAATGGCTTTGCTTTGTTACGGGGTCTGAGGAGCCCTGCAAACACAGGGATTAGGTGGGTTTATGCACGGTGTAGGAACTTGGCACTGCACTGTTGGTTTAGAAACCTCCTCATCTCAGTGACCCAAGCACGGTGTTTGCTGAGTGCACATCCACCTACGTGCACTTACGTCCTCATGGCTGTGAGCCTCGCCAGGAGCTGCTCGTGGGCCTCGTTTACTGCTGTAGGCCCCCAGTTGATACCAAAATGCAGTAATTACGAAAATAACATTTCCTGGTTTAGGAAGTTCAGAATTGATTTCTGTTACCATTGCAGTATTAACTCCAGATTTGTAAGTGGCACAGGTCACCCATCTCCAGCTCCCGCCAGGAACCTCTGTACAGCCATGTTTAACAAACCTTCTGTCAATCAAAAGCTGGTTATACAAGGATTATTTGCCTTCAGTTTCCTGTGTAATGAGGTTTTTGATTGACAACAGTGGAGTTAAAGAATATAGAAAGGCCTTCTGAATCTAAGATGAGCAAGTTTCCATTTAATACTGTTTGCACATGATAATGTTGGCTTTCAGTTTTATCTGTGATAGAAACTGAAGGTGATCAAAAATAAGAAATATAGCAACCCTTCTCATTTTAAAATAATGGGACTTAGAAAATAGAGGTAGGAAGCTAACTTTCTATTTCCTGCTGTGGGAGTGGGATTTGGACATCATTTGCTGTACAAATAGTTGAGCTACTGTGGGCAAACATCTTGCAAAGATGGAAGTGTCTTGCAACGTTCATCACAGCTGGTGGGTGAGCAGTGGCTTTACCCTTGTCCTGCCTCCCCTGAAGACTGTCAGATGCTCCTCAGATTAGGGAGTTGGGTGATGCTGTTCTTTTACCTCTGTTACCAGGATTAGTTTCTGAAACTCTGACCTTCACCTGCTGTGTGTGATGATTGCTGTGGGTACCTGTTTTCCAAGTGTCCTAATGAGCAATTGCACTTCTTCAAGTAAATTTGAATTTCTTGAATGAAGTGAAATTTTAAAATTACGTACTGGAAGCTAAGAAAATATGAGGGAAATGGATAAACGTAGGTTGATATGTCTTTTTCAAAATACTAAATATTCCTAATAATGACCCCAATTAAAACATACCTATGGGGGAATGGCAGCACAGGTGTGATGAATGTGGGATATGAGTGAGTTCCTATGAGGTGAACATAGGGGTGACTTTTGGGTGAGCTAGAAGGCCAGAGTTAGGCAATGATTTAAAAGTATCTTCTCTAGTTCAGTCTAGTTTCTCTTGTAGAGCTCCTACGCTAAGCTCAGCCTCCATCTTAGAAGCAGATGAAGCACTTGAGGAGTAGTTCAGGTCTAACTGATGGGTGTCAGAGCGAAGCAAACATGGCTGGAAGATGCAAACAAACTCTTGTCCCAAAGTGTCATCTCTTTTAACTAGGCCAGTTTGGGTTTCATAAAATGTGCTGTGTGTACAGACCTTAAGTTTGCCCCCTTGGTTCCCTGTTTGTGACTGGAGATCAGAAGTCATAGTCAGGATTTTCTGAATTTTTGGGTGCATTGCTTTCCTGTGAAAACTGGGTGAGTGAATCTGAAGGTTTCTCTGAGGAAGAAGGGTAAGGAATGCACAAACCATTTTGCAGGTTTCCTGCCTTAGCTATGAGCACAGTGGTGAAAGGGGTCCATTTCTGTGCATTGCTGCTTTGAGTCCAGCTACAGGGAGGACCTGTTATGTGGCAATGTGGTTTGACTGAGTTGATGAGATTTTTTCAAGGCAGCTAGGAAGCTTTGTGAATTGAAAAGGAGACGTTTCAAAGGAACAGTCCTGCAGATGTGTCCTAGCTTTAACTTCCCACATGCAGAGGAACAGTCCTGTTTTATGCAGCAGTAATGCACTAACTAAATCATGTCCTGCTGTGAGAAAGAAGCTTCTCCTTTTGCTCTTTAATCCGTCATTGTGAGTATGCTCAGGGAGACACTGCATTTTTGGACCCCTTCTGGAAAATTGGTTTATTTTAGTCTTCATAACAACCCCTAAAATCATATCTTAAAACAAGGAAGTAATCTCTTTTTTCTTTTTATGCTGTATTCAAAGGCTTGCTGCACAACGTATTACATGTCTTTCATCTAATTGTACCATTGCTACTTTGATTTGTGCCAGTTTTTCCCAGAACAGCTAGGGAAAGGAGCTTAGAAAAGCAAGTAATATGGTTATGAAGCTGCAGTTACTTGGGGAAATAGCTATTTTGTCTATAACAAATGGAATTACACTCTTAGTCATAAAACTAATTGTTCTTCTGTTTGCAAGTTGAATGACAGATTTCTCCTCTGTACAAATGGGATAGTTGGAAGCTTGTGGGCAGCCAGGGAGCAGGGCACTAGTCTGTGCTTGGTGATGGGTGCTCCTTGCGAGATATGCTGAAAATATGAGACTCAAAAGTGAAATAATGGTCTGTTTCTGAGCCCTAGTAACTGGCAAGTCTCCAGTTGGCTTGTGTCATTGCTATAGCAGGCTGATCCTGCCTTGCTTTTTTTCCTTTTTTCCAAAACTCTTAACTGAAAGAACTGGCTGGATGTAGTTCATGCATTGCATTTCATATGGAAAATAGGAATAAGCATCCTTCAGTTGCTTGGTCCTGGCTTCCTATTGAGTCTGACAGTTTCTGAGCACTTTTATAAGGAATTCAGCTGCTTCTAACAAAATAGGATTGGACAAAAGCTGAACGGAAGCTTTATAAGTTTGGTGTTACACTTTGGAGCACCAGAGTTGGCACTACAGTGCTATTCCCTGATGAAAGTATTCCCAAGACCTAGGGCTGGTAGTGCAGCTCCACACTGGTTTTTGTTTTTTACCAAGAAAGGGTTTAATATTAATGTTAGGTGTGATTCTTGGGCAGAATTTTGCAAGAAATTCCACTCAGTGTGTAATTCAAATTAATTTACGGGGGTGTGTTTTATGTCTGCTGCACACCCTCATGTAATGTACTTTGAGTATGGGTTTAATTACTGCTCCATGTTGAGGGATTCTTGCTCGGATCACTCACCAAAAATGTTGAGCACTGTAGCTGGGACATGGAAGGTGCATGGCTCCTGGTTTAATCACTCCGTGGGGCTGAAGGGAAGCTGGTGTGCAGTGCTGGGGACTGCACACCCAGGATGGAATTACACCTCTTCTTACAAAGCTCTCTACAGAAGTGGCAGAACAGAAATCATGCCACCAATTCACAACAATATTTAGGGTGTTACTAACCAAATGATGCACTGGAAGATACCCCTTGGCCTTCCTGTGGCCTAGCAGCCCCACCTTGATTCCCAGGGGCGGCTGTGGGCACCACAATATTAACAAAGACATTAAACCACTAGAGAGCGTCCAGAGGAGGGCCAGGAGGATGGTGGTGGAGGGTCTGGAGGGGAAGCTGGGTGAGGAGTGGCTGAGGGCACTTGATTTGCTCAGTCTGGAGAAGAGGAGACTGAGGGGGAAACCTCATTGTGGTCTGCAACTTCCTTGTGAAGGAAGCAGAGGGGCGGGTACCGATGTCTTCACTCCCATGACCAGTGACAGGACTCGAGGAAACAGCATGAGGCTGAACTGGGGAGGTTTAGGTTGGATATAGGGAAAAAGTTATCTCAGCCAGAGGGTGGTGGGACACTGAACAGGCTCCCCAGGGAATGGTCATGGCCCCAAGGCTACCAGAGCCCCAGGAGCACTTGGACAATGCTCTCAGGGATGCACAGGGTGGGATTGTTGGGGTGTGTGTGCAGGGCCAGGAGTTGGACAGGATGATCCCTGTGAGTCCCTTACAACTCAGCATATTTCATGGTTCTATGATCCCAGCATGACTGTGCCCCTCTCAGGGATGGAGGCAGGTCCACCTAGTTCAGCATTTAGCACTGTGCCCTCCCTCTTCCCTTCCTGTCCTGCTTCCACATGAACCGCTATCGTTAAATAAAAGCAGATGCCATTTTCAGAGAGGGTGAAAGTGTTAACCCTGGTGTTTAACTTAACATTGCAGACACGTTTGCTACGGCGCTTTCATCTCTGTTATCTCCAAAAGAGTGGCTTGTATCTGACCTTGCTCTGCATTTTTACCCTTGTGCATCTTTGATTTGATCAACTCAGAGCAGCACATATTGGGTGCTGAGCACATATTTCGAGGCTGAGGAAACAGCTTGATCCACAGGGAAGAGCATGGGATAAGGGATAGCAATCACAAGCATTGAGATTCTATTTTATTTTCAGATAATCTATTTTTTATGCAAACACGCTTTTTGGTACACAGTCTAGATTAGGAACTGTGAAAATAAACCCTTCAGTGAAACTTTATTGAGAAAGTTTCACAGTTCTATGTTGTGAAGCTCTGAGTTGTTTTGCACTGCAGATCTTTAAATTAAATTAAAATTTTCTGAGCAAATAGTGGTTGAAACAGTGCTTCGTATGGCAAAGGCAATGTGTTGAAAGGGAAATGCAACAGCAGGTAAATTAGAGGTGTTAGTGGCTTACATGGCTTTTACAAAAATGTTCCCACCCCATTCTTACTGCATACCAGACTTACGGGTCATATTTAGGGGGGAATTACA
This sequence comes from Ifrita kowaldi, assembly GCA_013398055.1. Lineage (NCBI taxonomy): Eukaryota > Metazoa > Chordata > Aves > Passeriformes > Cinclosomatidae > Ifrita > Ifrita kowaldi. The sequence goes on from VZRS01001618.1 coordinate 1,212,273, forward strand.
TTAGTTGTTAAATGTTGAGTTTATGTTGAACCCCTTATGGTTGGAGACTTTTTTCCTAAAATTCCTCTTAACAATGAGTGACTGTAAGATGTTAGTATGGGAGTACCAGCTGGCTGCTCAGTGTCTCTGGATGACGTCTGCTCGGAACTTAGTAAAACTCTTTGTCTGTCAACCCTCCTCAATTACCTTTGGATAGGGAAGACTTGCTGGAAACCTGTTCAGTCTCTTGCAGTGGGTTGCAGACCTGCTGTGTGTCCCCCTTTGCCTCCCTGTGATGTGCTGCTTGCATGTGGCAGAGTTGGGTGCAGCTCTGTGTGTGCTTGTTCACCCCTTTGCTCTCAGTGTGTGCTGCCTAGAGGGCCTGTGGTGTTGTACAGTGTGTCCTGTGCTTTCTGCCACAAGGGCTTCTCTGGGAAGTCAGACTCAGCCCCCAATATGAAGTCACGGCCCTCCTTCCACGTACACCACGCAGGGCACTGGGGTTGTGTGATGGATCGATGGGCCTCTGGCATATTGTGCTTTTGGCAGCTGGGCATGTGAGGCACCTGCAAGATTAATTCCTCCTGGCTTGTGCCTCCCTGCAGTGCTGTTTGGATTGTAGTTTTGTTGGTGCAAGCTGAACCTCATTAACTCCGAGTCAAAGGGAGGAAAGGGACATGGTTTCGGTGATTAAAATCTGTGGGGTCACTCAAGGAGTGGGTACTCCAAGCTTTGTGTTTAGCCATACAAGCCTTCAGAGTGTTGCTGGATGTGGTCTGTAATAGAAAAACTCATCAGAGCAGTGCTGTGGAAATACTTCCTTGTTCGGACGGAGTGGGTTACACGTTTTCATGATACTGAGAAACTAATCTCGTTTGTCATTAATGAAACACAGCATATTGCAATGCAAATGAGAGACATTGCATGACAAGTGGTCCCACAGTCCTTAGCACTTGCTATTGATTGTTCAGTCTTACTTATTCATGCTATGCAAATTGCATTTCTCATCTTGCTCCTTCTTGTCTACATATTTTTGGTACAGGACTTGCCTGCAAACAGTCTTGTTCTTTCACTTGAGAGACAGGGATTGTTTCTGGCAAAGTTCTTAATGTTCCTTTGTCGAGCGAGTACTGGCTGAGCTAGGCAAGGCTCTGGAGCTCTGTCAGAATGAATTCATCTTGCTCTAACTTCAGATGGAGAAAGTGAAGAGTTGGTGGTGTATTATTTGATAAAAACAAAAGCTTTAAAGTAGTTTTCAACTCCCTTTGTTTTTGATATTGAAGCCCTTGTGGCATTTGTTTTCTGGCGAGTTGTTTGGAACAGACATGTGGGAGTGTTCTTTTATTAGTGCTAAATATTATTTTGCATTTCAGGTATACTAAACCACTGACCTTTGCTGACTGCATCAGTGATGAGTTGCCCTTAGGATGGGAAGAAGCTTATGACCCTCAGGTCGGAGTCTATTACATAGACCACAACACCAGTAAGTGACACGCCACTGTGTTTTTGCAGAGTGATTTGTGCCTGTATTAAAGTATACTGAACACAAAACCACAAAGTTACTAACAGCATGTTTTAGAGTAGGTGAGATCTGCAGCTCGTGAGATCAGATGCTGTCCTTCTCCATCATACAAAGTACTTCCTTCTCTAAACAGGAATTTGAGACCTTTTGGGTTGCAGTCTTCAAATTGGCAACCACGTTGAAGCCAACGCTATGGACACACCTCTGTAAGATTTGGTTCTGCTGAGGAGTCCAGCTGGGTAGCAGTGATCTGGAGTTTGTTCTTAGCCTGGAATTTGTCCCTGTGGGAAGACCATCAGAAACAGTGCAAAGGTCTTGTGTTGATTCCACTGGCAGGGGTAGCTCCCTTGGCTGCAGGAGCTCACACTGCCTTTTGCTGGAGACAAAACCCTCCAGTCAGCTGGGGATATCCTGTTCAGAGTTCAGGTTTGTGGTATCCTCAGACTAAGCCACTGTTACACCCTTTGCTAGACTGCTCGATAGACCAGAAGAGTTAACTTCATAAGCTCATTTGAATTATAAGAAAATACAGCATTTCATATATCATTACAGACATTGCTAGAATAACTGTAACGGGTTATGCTAGAACAAATCCCCTGAAAAACCAATTAGCAAAATAAATCCGTGACTTCGATTCTCTTCACAGAACAGCTCCAGCTGTAGCCCAGAAGTTTACAGCAGAACCATGCCCAGGCCTTTTTAGGGGAGCTTGCAACTCGGGCTAAGAGAGAAACTTTTAAAAGACAAAAATGCCTTGAAGTGCCTTGAAGTTGTGGGGTTTTTAAAATCCACTTCTAGGCCTTCAACTGAGAACTTAAAGTTTGGTTTTTTTAGGAAATTACAAGATTTTTAAAAAATAAAAATATGGAAGTCTGGTGCATTTTTGTCCTTGGTGATTTCCTCCCCTCCGCCTTGGGAAATCGCCTTCACACCCTTCCCTTTTCCAAAACTGCCACAACTTCACCTGGCCAGAGACTGCACCTTCCAGGCTTTAGCAACTTCTCTTGGGTATTAAAAATGCAGAATGAAAAAAGCCTATTCCCAAAAAGCACTAACTACTGACCTCTGCAATACAAAGATCGTAAGTTTCCAGATTTTAAGGTGACACAAATATTTTTATTTAGAACTCATGTCATCCTAAAATCACTGGATTTACATATCTTTACATGGCTTCATCCTAAGTATTTTTTGTGAGGTAGGGGAAACTGATTTTTGTTTTTATAGGAAAGTGGGAAAGGGTAGGCAATTCTACAGAATCACACAAAGGAGTTCTGCAGGGGAGAGGAGTGGAGAAATGAGAAACTTTGCTTTAGAAGGTGCTAAGTTGCAAGGCACAAATTTGGATCCCCTACAGGTCTGTAAGACCATGTCTGGTGTCCATTTCACAGTCTAGGAATGGGAAAATAGCCTTGACCTGAAGCTGTGGGACATGGAAGCCTGTTGGACCCCTGGTTCAGTTAGCAGAAACTCCAGCATTGTTAAGTTCGTGGTTGGACTCTCTGATCCAAAAGCTCTTTTCCAACCTAAATGATTGAATGCAGTTGGGACGAACCAAACATGGTCTTATTTATACATTTGACTTGGCTCAGGGTGAACATGCAAAGATCTGTCACAGGTGTGGGGCAGTTACCCTGGTCTGTGCCACTCACAGGCACCACAGGATTCAGGGGCATGCAGAGAAGCCTTCAGACTGTGCTGACACCTGCTTAATAACAGTGCCTTTTTAAAAGTTCTGCTTCTGTGGGATGTCAGAGGCTGCAATATTTAAATGAGAATTTCAGCTAAAAGGTTAAAAAAAGAGAAACAAACTCATGACATATTTCTTATGCCAGCTCTAATCCAAATCACGATAGAGGAGAGTATATCCATTTACCTTAACCTAATCAAGCAGTTCATCTTTGTGGGTTATGTTGAAGTATTCTCTGGAGAGTGTCCAAAACCTTCTTCCTCTCCAAGGTCTCTCACAGATTCCCTGGCAGGAAGGAACTGCTGAGGGTGGGAATGGGATTGGAGCCATGTTGGGTCTTGCTCATACTGCACAAGTATTTGAGACTAGTTCTCAGAAACAAACCCAAGGACAGACTTAAATTAAATCTAAAGCCAGGAGCCATTAAAAGAAGTGAGATGGAGAACAACTGCAACCACCTCTCTGAGGGAAAATAAATACAATTAAATGGAATTGAGTACCCAGAATATTCCTAATACAGTATTAATGCATATAGCCTTGAGTGTGTCTCTCTGGGAGAACTTTGGAATGTGATTTTCACAAAGAAAGGATGCTGATGCAAGCATTGCAAGGCTACATTCCTCCAACATGAAACAACCAGATTTATTTATGACAAGCTCAACATTAAATTAAGAATTCACAAGACAACAAATGATGTAATAGCCTGCATTTCTATAGTTCTTTCATCTCACTTCTGAATGTATTTTGCGTTTCTCAGTAGCTGGGGCTCAGTGAGAGCCCTTGGCCAACGTTTTCATTGATTGGTTTTACGTGTTTGAAAACCAAAGCTGAAAGCTGCAATCAAGGGGTTACAGTCAGTGCTGTGATTACTGAAAAGGTTGAGGTGAATATTCAGAATAAATCTGGGCACAAAGCATTTCAATACCTCAGTGTGTTGCCCATCCTCTCTGTGAGCTGTCTGCTGAGCATTCCCTGGGTCAGATTCTGTATGGGCTTGGAGCACTGGCAGTGCTTCACCAGCCCACAGAGCTGTTCAGGATTGTAGGCTTTTGCAGTCTTCCTCCTCATTGCTTATAACAGAGGAGTTTTCCTGCAGCAGCTTCCACCACCCTTCTTGGGATTACAGGAAGAACGTGCTGCTTGTCTAAGGAAAAACTGGAAATGACCAGGCTTGAAGACTTATGTCGGGGTAGACTGATGACCCAGTATCCTGAATCAGACTTCAAGAGCTATGGATACTTTGCCAACATGGGTTTTGTGCTGGAAATTAGAGAGCCCTAAGTCACAGTTGCTGGTGACTGCAGGCGTGTCCAGGGAAGCGGCATGTCTGGGAATGTGGGGGCATTCCTGGGTAACTCACAGCAGACTTTCTCCTTCTGGTTCAACTGTGGAGTAAAGGCAGTTATTTCAGCTGGGTGTGGATAATGGCTATCTGGAAAATGGGATTTGGGGGCAAGAAATGAGGCAGGAGCATGGGGATTTCAGAGTCTTACAGATTCTGTGTCTTCCTGATCTCTCTTTTACTCCCTCTCAGACAGACCACAGTGCTATCTGTGTGAGCACCAGCACTTACAGCTGGCACAAGCAGCTGCTTTTTCCTCAAGTTGTTTTAGGGTAGTTTTTCAGGTCCAGACTTGGCTTTAATGTAATATCAGCTGAAATGTTGCTTCTGCTTGCAGGGCCTGTAAAGGACTCTTTGTTGAAATGCTTGTACAAACTACACTGGGAGTTTTTGATTGCATTTTGTGGCTTCTCCAAGTTTTGCCATGCAATTTGAAATGCCATGTGTTCTTTTGGGTCTTGAGATATTGTTAAAAACAACTTATTGCTGGAGTAGCTGGTTAATTTTCTCGTCAGCATGATCATAGACAGCTTGTGGAAAGGGTTGAGTGTCCATCCCTTGGGTAAACCCCTATATTTCTAGTTCTGCTGCTAAGAATATTGATTAACTTCTCTTTCCCACATCCTGTATACTGCAGTGTTAGTCTTACTCCTGACTCACTTAAGAGCTGTTCGTACCTTCCACTCTGGCAGCTTTTGCTAAATATTTAAAGAGGCTCTTAAGATATGCAGATTAGATTCCCACTGATAGTTTCAAGCAAGTCCTTTCTATTAATTATTCATTATGTGGTAACTAGGCATCCTTATTCAAGCATGTTGGTTTAGACAGTGCAGAGCACTTGGTCAACTAAATATTGGAACCTGCTCCAAGCAAGAACATGTAATAGCCTTGAAATAGAAATGAAAAATGTTTTGGGCACTTCTTCACACAACAAACACTGACAATAAATTTGCCTCATTAGTGTTAGGACTAGCTGCATATCTGTGACCTTATGCCTTTTTCACAGTTAGAAACCTGGAAAGCAATGTATTGGTTGTGTTGGGGTAACAGAGATGGAAGTGCTGTAACTTCTCATGGCTGCATTCCCGATGTTACCCTAAACTCCACCTCCTATATTCTTGAGTGATTTACTGCTGTGCCTCTTTTCCCTAAAGGAAATGTTTACTCCCTCTCTGAGATGCTGTTCATATAATGTCATTTAAGATGCTTTCACAAATACATTCTGTGATTTAATCAGACTTTATTTTTACTTACCTCTGGAATCTGAGTGAGCAGGTTTTCTTTCCCCTCTGCAATAAAAGCCACTTGGCAGCCAAAGAGGACGGGCAGAGTTGTAATTGCTTTCATGTTGTCAGGTGCTGTATAATGCAGTCATGTGGCAATGATATTTTCTGAAAGTTTTTATAACAGTGAAATAGTAGAGGTATTTTATTAGTAATGTTATAAAGCAGTTGCAATAAAGATAAGTCTAACAGTCAATGTCAATTTCTTAGAGCTATGTGTGCATATTCTTGGGTGGATGTTTTTAAGAGCCGGAACCAGGGTGGCTTCAGCAGCAGAGGAGTTGGAGAGTTGTATGACAGTTTTGTTGTATTCAGCATGGCAGAACTCATTGGAATTCATTGTGGATCAACAGTTACCTCCTTAGAAAAAAGGAAAATGTCTTTATTCCACTTTTTTTTTACCGTGATGGGGCAAGAGACTATTTTAAAATGTCATAAACGGTGGAGCTTTTCCAAGCAGCAGAACAAACCTGCATTGTGTTGATCTTGTCTTCTTCTGTTTTGTCTCTAAGAAACTACTCAGATAGAAGACCCTCGGGTGCAATGGCGGCGGGAGCAGGAGCACATGCTGAAGGATTACCTTGTCCTGGCCCAGGAGGCCATTGCTGCACAGAAGGAGATCTATCAAGTGAAGCAGCAGAGGCTTGAGCTGGCCCAGCAGGAGTATCGGCAGCTGCACGATGTTTGGGAGCACAAACTGGGCTCTCAGACCAGCTGTGAGTAGTTAGTGAACTCTTAACCGGTGACTTCCACAGCTGTGGACCCAGTAGGACAGTAAAAGCCATGAAGCTGGTCCTTGGATGGAGTGTTGGGATGATGTGCTGTGTCACTGTCCACGTTTGATCAGTTTGTCGCAAAAGCAGTATCTGCCCAGCACCTGTTTGGTAAAGGCTGATTGTTATGAAACGCTCCTGTGTGTGGCTCAGTCACTGGAGTCAATGTGCAGATTTTCTGCATGGGCTTCAACAAATGTTAAAAAATGTGGTGGATGGCTCTGTGTGAAAACGTTAAGTTAGATGGTATTTTCTTTGATTCCCCTATTCAAAGTACAGAAACAAGGCAAGAAGGTCCATCTTGGATAGTATTCCCAGGCCCTTTTGTAGTTTTATATCCCAGGTAGTTGAGTCTGGTGGAACTGAGGATCTATGTTTTATGCCATGTTCCAAGTCACAGTTGGTGGATTGCCTCTCTGTGTGTGAAGAACAGCAGTTTGTGCTCCATATTCTTCATCACCCAGAAAGCTTCAATACCAATGTTGATTCAAGATTTGGTTCAGAAATGTTTATAGAACATTTAGTACCATATAGAACATAGTACCACTCCTTAGCATTCCCAGGACACTGCTGGAAAATGTCCAGAACAGGATTTATTTCCTGCATGTATTCCAGAATTTTTTTATAATCCTCAGTATTGCAGATTTTCTCTGTTCTTGCCAGCCACATCAGTGGACTGACCTCCCCCTGCTTTACTCTTTTGAGTTATGTCTGATGGTGGAGAATTCCACTGGCTAATCTTGTGCCTGATGTTAAAAATTTTTAAGTAGTTTTCTGTCAGTGAGGGATTCTTGTTTGACAAGGGTCCTGTCCCTCATCTCTAAAGAACTGTTTGGTCTTTTCTTAGGAATATTCTACCCAAGTCCTAGTGTTCCAGAGCAGTGCACTGAGAACATGAGTTACATTGGCGAGATGTGATCTGTCTTGAAAATACAACCAAACAGAAATAGCTAGAAATGCTTTCCCATGTTTTATAGGGCATAAACTGATGGCTGCAAGGATCAAAATATCTCCCTTGCCTACAGCTACCCTAACAACACTGCACATTGGGGAGCTTCTGTACCTTCTGAGGCAGAAGGGGTTTAACTGCTGCTGAGAAGAGAGTTCTGCTCTTAATGGGACATTGATTTAATCTGGTGTGACACACTGTATGGTTGGTCGTGTCCTCAAGGCTGTGAAAAGGCTTGCATCACATTTTTCAGTTTCTTCTCATTCTTTGCTTTTCTTTGTTTCTGAACATTCAGTGCGTTGTTTGCTCATTGAGGAAGTCTGAAAACAATAATTAAGTAAAACTTCATGCAATGCCTGTCCCTTCAATTCTGTTAAATGCCTTTGGAAATGCGGGACACCACACTATTGAATGGAGTGAACGTGTTTGGGAGTTTGAGTTAAGTGTGTTAACCTGGAGCAAATCCTGACTTTGGAGATGCAGGACATGCTTTGGCCCCTTCAGTCTTACTTTTGTGGAGTACTTGACTGCACTGTTGCCTTTCCCTGTCTTTGAGCAGTGAGATGTGGGAGTTGGGTAACAGGCCTACACCAGCAATGTGTGGAGATCTGGGTGTGCAGGAGTGATAGGAGATCTCAATCTGTGATGGGGCTGGTAAAAGCGTAGGGAGGAAGGCAGAGCTGCTAAACTGGCTGCTGTATTTGTTCCAGTGCTCTCTGGCTCATCGTCAAGTTCCAAGTATGACCCCGAGATCCTCAAAGCAGAGATTGCTACTACAAAATCCAGGGTGAGTAGTACAAATGGACCTTTGCTTGCCATGAGTAATGTTCAGATATTTCCAGACCTCATGGCAAATACTGAAAGGAGATGCCAAAGCAGTTGGAAGAGCTAATGTTGCCATTTTAATCTAGGAGGTCATTTATCAGAATTTTCTAACGTTGCAGTCTTTGGAATTTGAAGCAGGTTTGTTTTTCACCTTAGCCTTTAGCCTGGCTTGGCAGCTGGCAGTGCAGGATCCGCTGTGGGATGTGGAGCCGCGTGCTGGCTCCGCCAAGTGCTGGAGAGCTGCGGGTCCTCCCCAGGGACTGGCAGCTGTTGTGTGCCGGGCTTAGTGCGGGCTGTCAGCAGGGGAGGGTGTGCTCTCACGCAGGGCTCACTTTGGGAGGAAGAAAGGACTCAACTAAAGTAGGTCAGTGTGGCCTCTGTGGAGGAATATAAAACAGCAAGCTGTAGGGTCAGTGGATTTACAGTATGTATTATCATCCTGCTGTGTTACTCGTGCAGTGGGGCCCTTTGGTTTGGGAGCTTGGAGGGTGGCTTCAGTTGCTGCAGCGTGACTCCTGACCTGATGCTTAGCAGTTTTTGTAATGACCAGGAAGGTTTTAAACACTTCTGAGTAAAGTCGATATGTGTTTCATTGCTGTCTTGTTTGAATTTTTCTCAACTTTTCCACTTACGTGGTTGGTACTTTCCTTGAGCCCCTTGTTAAGAGGTGTAATAGCAGCTACTGGATAAAGCCCTAGGCAGTGATAAAGTCCAGATGAGGAGGCAGTCAGGGCTGCTTGCTGCTCTTGAGATGAGCTGATTACCTGGAAGCTTTGTTTAGAGAACTGTCTGCACTGAATAAGTTTTGGATTGAATTGAATGGGTAGTGCTGTACCTAAATACTCATATAAAATATCATTCTAAAAATGTGACACCTTGCTACAGGTTAATAAACTCAAGAGAGAAGTAGCTCACATGAAGCAAGAGCTCCAATACAAAGAGCATGGATTTCAAACACTGAAGAAGTAAGTGTGTCCTCAAGATCTTTTTTTTCAGAACATCTCTGGCTTGCAATGCATCCCCCACTACATGTATAAATAGCTGCCTAAATAACATAAGCTGCAATACGCTGCTGATAATATCTTTAGGCTGAAAGCAGTACACAGCCATGGGGGAGTTCTATCAAATCAGTGCCTGTATGGGATTGACCAGATTAGAACTGACTTCATGGCAAAAAGGTTTTGAACCAGGATCTCGTCAGTTAACTGATACTCTGTTTTACTCAGTATTGCTCAGTGTGGGTGACAATACAGCCCACTGTCTTAATTTTAAGAGCCATTGATTTAGGACACTGAGGAAAAACTGGAGGTGGAGTGGAAGGGGAGGAAAAGTTTTGGGTGCTTACCTTTGTGTGACGAGACATCTGGCATCTTTTAGACAAATGTTTATTAAAAGGGTCAACTGTAGTGGAATTCCTTTGAGGAAAGGGAAGGATGAGGTGGCTTGTAATTAGGTTGTGCAAGCGAATACATCTGTGCATGCGAGTCTGTGCATGGTTTTTGAAATCATGACTGAAAATAAGGTAATTCTCATAGATGGCTAAGCTGGTCCTCTCTAGGTTAGAAACAAGGCAGCTAGCAGCAGTCTGCCCTAACACACTGTTTGGGAAGGGGTTGCATGCACCTTTGTCCTGCCTAAGGAGTCAAAGAGATGATGATACTGCTGAAATCAGAGTTCTGAAGCTTAATGTGCTGCTGAGCGGAGTGACTTAGGCAGTGGTGAGTGGGGTCCTTTGTTGCTTCTGTTGTCCTTGTTATACTTTGGAGTGTGTTTTTCTTGAAAATCCATGTCAAGATATGTGCATCTAGGATGATTCAATTAACTGGATGTTACTAAGTGTTAGCTTACTGTTTTTTTGAAATTTCTCTACAGAATTGACATGAAAATGTCTGATACTCAAGGTGGCTACAAACTTGATGAGGCACAAGCCATTTTAAGTGAAATGAAGGCTCTCAAGAAGGCCATCACATCAGGGGAGAAGGAAAAACAGGACCTCATTCAGGTATTGAAACAAGATGACTCCATAGTATTTTGAGTCACCATTGCTAGAAGATTGAATTTCTGAGAAATAATTGAAGGATTTTGTATTTCAGATACATAATTGAGATTTTTATTAACATAAACTAGTTCTGTGTTGTGGTTGGACTGCAGCCTCTGCAGTTGTTCAGATCCTGGAAATGAGAAGTATAAAATACAGTCCAGCCACGGCTGTGGGAGGTGCAGACCAGCCATGCCTGACCTCGGGTTTGCGGAGTCTGAGTGGGCACAGCAAACATGGTCAGATCTGAGTCATGGGGTTAGGCTAAAGTTATGTAGCTGCTGAGGTATTTCGGGCAGAAGTGAGCTCACCTCATGACTTTCTGTGGTTTTAGAGCTTGGCCAGGTTAAAAGACAGCTTTGTGAATGACAGAGGATCCCAGTCAGACCTGTGGGCCAGCAGCATGTCTGTGGAAAGCTCCAGCCCCCTACTGCCCCGGCAGTACCTGGATGTCAGCTCCCAGACAGATGTTTCAGGAAATGTGAGTAATGTGTGAGAGGCCCTGTGCATGTGGAGACATTCCTCTGAGCTGTGTGTAGTACTGCCTCACTGTGAGTTTCGGAGCACGGACAAGTTTCTGTGGAATCATACCTTCTCCTGGTTTAAACTGCAGCGTGACTGTTTTTGTGTGCAGTGTTAATGTGTCTCTAAGGGCAGCCCAGTGTTTCCCCACACTCTATCTCTATCAGAGCAACCCAGGTGGGAATAAAAGGGAAGGAAGTTTGATTTTGCCTGTAGGTGTAGCTTCTTGTGATGCAAATATTCCCTTAGCTCTTTATAGCAGTGGTAAGTTACAAGACAAATGTTCAGCAGGTCTGTATGGGCTAAGCTCAAATGAGGACTCTTCCCCTAAGAGTGTTTGGCTTTCATGGGATTACAAGTGAGAACAAGAGCTTATGTGCAGGTATTTTGATGCCCCCAAAGTTGTCGTGTTCGTAAACCTTCAGTCCCACATGTGCAAGGAGATCAGAAGTGTCAGGTTGGTCCCAGCCTCAGTAAGCACTTCATCAGGGCTGGGGGTACATCTTATTCCTCACAGGACAGCACAGAGCCTCTCCTGTGAACCTTTATTGAGTGTTTGCAGCCACTTTCAGTCAGGGCCACACGTTAGTAAAGATCTGCAGATTTGGGCATGATGGATTGTCCCTTGTCTTTAAGACTTTACAGCCAAAGCAAGATGTCATCCAGGCCAAAATACAATGCAGCACTTAAGGATGCAAACAGCATTTCAGAGGGTTTGCAGAGGTATTTGTGTGTGCATAGAAACAGAAGCCCAAGACAGATGTGGTGGATTTTCTCTTTTTTCTAGGCCAGAAAGAGCCTTTGAATCTTGTTGGGGTTTAAGTATTTGAAGAAAACATGAAACATGTAATCAAATGCTGTATGTTTCTGTTCTGTGATTGGTTTAGCTAGGAAATGACTTTGACAAGATGAAGTGTCACCTGTAACAGTGTAAAGGAAATATCAAAAGAGGAGTGGTTCCTAAGTTGCTGATTTGATGTTTTGTGTCTCAGTTTATTGCCAGCAGCAGTAACCAGCTGGCCGAGAAGGTGAGATTACGTCTGCAGTATGAAGAGGCAAAGAGAAGGTAATTCTTTGGCCCATTGCTCCTTTTGATTGTCACACAGCTTATTCTGAGGACATGTTTCACTAGAAGAGGTGCCACCAGACTGAAACCCAGCATTACTGCTATGTAAATATGGTAATTCTTGAGCCAGTAGGACTATAGGCTTTTTGGGCCAGTGTTATCTTTCAAGAAATAAATAACCATCCTAGAAATTACTAAGGCATGACTAATACATAAAGAATTCAGTCTGGCCACACCTATGGGGACATAAGTGGTTCTGCTACCTGTTGCCAATGCTTCCCCGTTCCTAATAAGGAGACTGCACTGCAAAACATCTCCTTACCTTATTTGAAGTGAATGAATGTTTGCATGCCTAAGTGTGATAAGGAGAAATGTATGTTGTGGTAACACCTTACATCAAATTATGGTCAATGGTGGCAGTTCCAGAGCTTATCTGTAAGAATGTAAGTTTTCACCTTTGCCCTCTGATCTCAGATGAATGAATAGATTTTAAAAAAAAATATTCTATCTACTTAACAGGCCAATTTAAGCAAAAGCTTTCCAGGATTTACTTTTTAATAGATAATAGCTAACACAACTGCATAGTTAAATGAAAAATCACCAAGAATTATTACTTAGACTTTGGCTGACCTAGTCTTTGTTCAGTGATGTAACCATTGCTGGGGGTGACTTCTTTCTTCACTTTTAACTGCTCTAGAGGGACTTTGCAGCTCCAGAATAACAGAGTTCAGATGCATGGTACAATCTGTGCTTGGGATATATGCAAAGAGAAGGCTTTTTCTCCAACCTCTGGTTAGAAATAAGAGCCTTAAGGCTGAAGGTACTCATAATGCTCTCATTTTGGTGTATTGGCATGGCCATGTTTCTCAGTGGCATAAAATTTGGTCTGTGTCTGTGGCAGTCATCAAAGACTGTGTGCCCAGCTGCTTTATACATGAATTGACACTTCTCTTTGTAGGTGGAGCAATTTTACCACAACTGTTTATTTTGCCAGTCCAAGATTTGCCAAACTACCTTGACATTCAAATCATTCACTGACTTTTTAAGGCAACATTAAAAATATCTTTCCTTCAGATGCAGTGGTTAATTTTGCAGTGTTAAAATTGCTTTTTACTTCTAAGCTTTGCTGAAGGCTGCGTTTCAACTCACATTGACTTCACACCTTCAGATTGAAGAGGAATACTCTTACTTTATCCTGTATCTTTTCCAAGGAGGGGCAAGTGAACAGTGAGAAGCCTGAGAACATATTTAATATGCTCTTTATAAAGAGAGAGAACTTTGTAAAGACAGCACAGTAGTTCATTTGAAGTGACAATGAGGGGCATACAACACACCTGCAGTTAAAGAATACTTGCTGCTCATACCCCATGTTTGTCTTAGGTTATCTGTAGGTTTTTCTCAAAGTTTAAAAAACATGATCATGAGAAAAGATGGATCTAAATGGACATGAATAGTTGATGCTAAAATGAAAAGATCTCCAACTATCAGAGCACTGTGGTTTTGGTGCAGTATTTAGTAGAAGCTGCAGAAACAAATACCTCAACTGGTTTAAAACTGGAACAATAATATGGATATAGTGACTCAAAAGGAACCTTCTGTTCCTGTGAAAATTCTTCCTTGTGATGTTAAAAGTGTTTCCTGTCCCCACAGCAGCATTAAAATGTTCCAAAAACACAATAGAAGGCTAAGTACTTTGCCCACGCACGTACTGTGAAGGAGCCAAGTGATGGAAATACATGTGTTTTATTAGCTTTGCAGTATCTGGAAAGGTGAAACTTAAGGCTTGAAATCAAGATGGTCCCAATATTAATTAGTGTAGAACTACTAGATCTGTAAGGGGCTGGTGCTTTTGGAAACAGGCTCTGGCAGACACTGTTTGCACCATTGCTGTGGACCAGACTGAAAGTTCAGATGTGGATGAATATCTGACTGAACTTCACCACACCAGAACTGCCAGGACCCAGTGCCCTTCCCCACAATTATGTCCTTTCCTGTCACAGCTCAGGGAGACAACAGGCCCCTAGAGCAGGTAAGGTAAAACCTGCAAAAAAGGACGCAGGGCAGCTACAGTGACAAACTTTTGGCTTAATTATATTCAAAACTGATAATGGGTATCATGTCAAAAAGGTTGTCATTGCTACATCTCAGCAAGGAGATAACTGCTGCAGCATAAATGTAATCAGAGATGCAACTAAACTGTATTGTACAATTCCAGACGTGTAGCAGTAACTCAGCTGTGTAGCACTCACACCCTGCCCTGTTCTAGTGTCTTCAGCAGTTAAACTTTCAGCTTGGGTTCTGTGTGACTGGTGGTAGCTCAGGGATTTTAGACGTATGTTTTTTTAATCTCCTAAAATGAAATATTTTAATGTCACATTAAGCAGCATTACAACAATGGTAGGTATTTGACTGGTCAGTTTTTAAACCACACCTCCCACTTCATTTGTGGGTTTTTTTTCTCAAGAACAGAAGCTTATCTGATACAAGATTGTTAATTACTGGTTGTAGATACACATCTTAGTGTATGCTCCTGTGGAGATGCATGTGCTCTGAGCAATCTCGAGAGAGACTAAAAATTTTACGTGCTATGCCTGTGTTGCATAACAATAGAAAGTACTAACTTTCCCTAATTAACAAAAAAGAGACTTGTTATGACAATGAATAAATCATCTAACTGCCTTTTCTAGGTAGAAGAGAACAATTAAATAAAACTTGAGCTTCCTGTTGTGTATTTGTTCAGTCTGGTGGCCATTCAGAAAGATGGTGTGACCTGAGCCCAGCACTGCAAGCCCAGCCTGGCTCAGCAGTGATGCAGTTCAGAGTCAGGCAGTGAATGCTGAAGGGCTGGAGTGTTCAGCCAAGTGCAGACCTTCTGCAACATTTTTCTTTTGTAATGGTGCTGTTTTATTGGAAAAATAGAATAATAAACCTCCTTTTAGCTGAGAAGGGGCAAAATAATGATCATGTACCAAAGGTAAAACTGGAGGTTAGTTTAACACAGCTTTTAGACTCAGAAATGCATAGAGACCAAATTCCAGTGGAAAAGCCATATCCATGCAAATGTATGCCAGAAGTGATCAGATTTATGCCAGCCAATCCTCTTAGACTCATATCCCTTCAAAATGCACAGAGGAATTCTTGGATTATGAACTAATGCCACTGTTAATTCTTTGTTGGAGCACAGTATTGCACTTAATCAGGCACTCAAAAACAAAACAGCTCTTAAGACGACCTAAAAATAGTTGAGCTGAATATCTATCAATTATGGAACTTTAATTAGAGTAAGCAACCTGCTGTGGGAAATGGGTTTACAGGAAGCGATGCTTCTCTTCAGAAGGGGGATCTCTAGTCTGTCTCCTGTGATGGTGGAGGCAGGTCAGTGTGTGTGAGCCTAATCCTTCACAGGCTCTCTCGGGGCTCGAGTTCCTCTTGGCCTCTGGAGCTTGGAAGACAAAGCTTTATTCTTCAAGGCCATTCAGGAGCCTTGTTGCGGCTGCTGTCCAGATCTGCATCTTATTGCTTACTCCACATGCTTCGATTTTGCTGGTTGGCTCTGAATTTGCTCTGTGTGCTGGTTTGCTGAAGGAAGCACACACCATCCTCTGCACTTTTGCAGCATAAACCAAGTTCTAGAGAGATTAATCCAGAACAGTACCTGCAACTATTTGCTGTGCCCGATTTAGGTCCAGTAACTCTGTCACCAGATCACAAAGCCCTCTTCAAAGAGACATGCATATTGGACATGCATTTTACATGTCACTTCCATTTCTTATGTATTTACTAAACCTGAGTGAGGGATTAACCTGAGTTCACCACATGAAGGGGCACACATGCCTTGACTCTCTGGTGTTCTGTCAGGTGAATTATTTTTGCAAATGTCTTGCAAAGTACTTTTTCTCCTTGTTTGCCTTCTAAGCTCTTCAAATTTTTTTCACCCGAGCCCATTCTGCCCTTCTCATTCCCTGCATCCCACTTGACTTTTTGGATTGCGTGAGTTCAGAAACACAAATCCTTGGTAATTCTTATTCAGCTTTATCTGTACTGTTGTTTCTCATCAAACTACCATGATCAATCAGCCTGTCAGGTCTTGTAAGAGTTGTAAGTCAGTGAGTGCAAAGGAGGCAGCTTCTTTTGGGAAGACCGACATTACTGCCCTTGGCTCTGTATCCTGGCCTGCTGCTGGTTTTCTGCTTCCCTCTGTATGTTGCATTGCAAAGCTGACCATTTGTGGACCTAAGTGAGCAGTTCAGATATTTGGGAAATTGGGAATGGGCAGATATTTGGAGTGAGCAGTCTCCTTGCCTGCCACAAGATGTGCTTTCCTCCACTGTCAGTCAAAGCTCTTGCTAAATTCTGCATCTGTATTGCTGTTGCTTGTAGTCATTATCTTCCTACCTGAGCTGGGTGTTGTGGTGCTGAAAGACTGGTGATACGGGCTTTAAACTGAAATCTGGAATGATACCTCTAATGAAAATAGGCTTTGATTCTGATGCAAATAGAGCAGCTCTTGATTTTGGTAGGATCACATTGCCTCTCCAACTCCTCACATCCTCAAGTGCAGGTTGCACCAGAAGTAGCGTAGCTCCTTAATGTGTCCAAAATGCTTACTGTTGTCAACAGGTGAATTCTTGCAGTAGCATCATGGAGATATGATTAACTTCCTCCTGGTAAAGATGAAAAAGAGTTTCTAAGCTTTTGACTAACCACTGATCTTTATCTGAGTCGTACATGGGGAGTACACAGTTACTTTCCATGAGAGTGATTAAAGAGTAGGTAATTGCCTCATTATACCCTCCACACAAACTACTCTGAGGTCATAGCTGTAATGCACATGAAACACCTATAGTATATCTGATAGTGTCTTCTGAGATCCAGAATTTTTGTTGTATTATTCCCTGACTGGTGGACACTGCATATTAGCTAGAAACTTCATTTTCCATTGTGAACACACCTGAGTTAAAATCCCATTCTGCATGTCCACATCCCAGAGGTGCTCACTTGACACCATTCTGGTAAGGGGCACATGAGGGTGGTTGTCCCTGAGCCGATAGCCTTCCTCAGGGCAGTGGAAGATGTGGTTGGTGGTGGTGCACCTTTGCATGTCTGGAGCAGGAGATCAGGCACTCCTCAGGGAATAACTGCTTTTTTTTCCCCTGCAGGATAGCAAACCTGAAAATCCAACTGGCTAAGCTTGACAGTGAGGCCTGGCCTGGCGTGCTGGACTCTGAGCGGGATCGTCTGATACTGATTAATGAGAAGGAGGAGCTCCTAAAAGAAATGCGATTTATTAGCCCCAGAAAATGGACTCGAGGAGAGGTGGAGAGACTGGAGACAGAGAGGAGGCGCCTGGAGGAAGACCTTCAGGCTGCCAGAGACACTCAGAGCAAAGCTCTCACTGAGAGGTAGGTTAGTGGGCACAGGGCAGTGCCTTGATGGACAAGAGGTAACTGGGAGCAAGCCCCAGCATCCCCTGGCTGACTGCCCACAGCAGTGCCCTCGCATTCCCAGGACACTCTACTCAGAAGGCTTCTGAAATCATCTCCCAAACAGCCCATCTGCAAGTCTGACTGTCCCTGTGGGGAAAGGTTGCTGTTTTTACAATGGATCCTTTATGGGAATGTAAAAAATGCTTGAAATAGCCCAGTGTAGTGTTAGTGAAGTGTAACATTTCTGTATGCAGCCAGCACCTCACAGCAGCTTCCACACTTGCTCTGCAGTCTGGGCCTTGGTAAATGTCAGCAGATGGAATTTTAAATTTTTTGAATTTGCTGTTTGTTCTGAGCGTCCTTGTATGTGATTCCTGTAGGGTCTGGTATTTGACAGGGCTGTGGGGCTTGCAGGGAATATCCTGTGAATCTAAACTAGCTGAAAAAAATTGACAACTTTCTTCCCTAATTTTACCTCTGTTGCAGGGGGATATCTCACGGGAATGTACAGTGAGGATGAATACTGCATTAGGCATTGCCTGCAGGTGTTTTACAGCCTGGATGTGTTAATGTGGGTGGCTCAGCAGTGTTTCTGGTAGCTGCAGTATCTCAAACATGTATGGAATAGGCACACTGCATTCCCTCTCTCTTTGGCTCTGTATTTTCATTTCTTCTACACGGTCAGTGTCCAGAGGACACCAGTTTTCTACATAGGCTTTTCATGGTTTTATCCTGCTGGAAAAAATGTAAATGCCTCGGCTGTGAGACTTTTACCTGCATGAAGTATCTGTGGTTTGACAAATGTTTCTGGTCTTGCCATAAGGTGAACACATTCATTGGGGATTTTTGGGAATATGGTGACATTCTAGAGTGCCAAAGAAATAACACATTTATGGAGAAGGATTTTGTGTCCAGAGGCCCGTTCAGCTAGGGTGTGAGCACCCAAGTGCACTTGTGTTTGTCTCAAACCAGTTCAGGTGGGAAATAAAGCTGAGATGTTGCTAAAGTCAGTAATGTAAAGCTGTAATGGGATGGCTAATAACCGAATCAAGTAACCCTTAATCATCCATAGACTTAAGTGAAAGGAAATTATGACATTTATACTTTTGATTAGCACAGTAACTCTACGAATGCAATAGTGTATAGTGAGTAAAATCTGCCCAACTCTTTTGAGGCCTGAGCCTAGGGACATAAACTTCTATGGTACCAACTGTAGTTGTTTTCTCCTGTTGTGAATGTTTTCAGGATTGAGTTCTGCATTTTAAAAGTTTCTGAAGTTGGTAAACACCTACACAGCTTGACCAAATTCTGTCCTGTGTATTCCTATCAACTTTTGTAGGATGTCACAGCAAAAAAGTAGATTTTTCCTTTACTCCTTATTTAAAATTGTAAATGCTTCTTTAGCTCATCTCTTTTTTCGATCTTCTCTTAGATTGAAGTTGAACAGCAAAAGAAATCAGCTTGTCCGAGAGCTGGAGGAAACCACACGCTTGGTTGCCATGTTGCACACCCAGCTGAAGAGGTAGGTGACCCTTCCCAGAAACTGTGGGTGCTTTAGCTGCACACTGTGCCACGGCCTTTCTCTGCTAACAATTCCAGCTCCCAGCTGAGAGGGCTAAAAGGCCTTTCAGTTCCTGCAGTGACCTAAGGCCCCTGTGTATTTAGAGGAAGGAGAAGCCTTAGGATCATACATCAGTTAAATGGATGCTTTTCAGTGGGCTGAGCAACCTTGTGGTGGTGCCTCTGTCTCACGACAGGAGTTTGCTCAGTCCCTTCTATTTCAGAAATATTTAGGTGACATGGGATAGCTGGGATTTTTTCACTGAAGTCTGAATTACTGAAGTATTACATTAATGAAGTATGTTAAAGACAGCTTAACACACAGCAAGTGGAGTGAGCCTTACTAATGCAGCTACACATTACTGTGCAAATTATAATATTTCTCTAATTCCAAGTGTGCTGTTGTTTGCAATGTGGACAATATATAGAGATATCCCTGCATCTGTTGTGGTTCATGTGGTGTAAAGAATGGTTTCTAGTTCAGGCTGTAGTTTTGGAAGAACACAGGATTGCTATTTCCAGACTAATGCATGACTGCAGGCAGTAAGGCCAAATCATTTTGCTAAAACTATATTTTTATCATTCTGATAGCAAGGAAGTTTTTGGTGGGGTTTTTGCTTGGTTGAGGTTTTTTCCTACCAGTGTGTACTGAATTTACTCTGTTTGTAGCTTCTGCTCCACTTGGATTCTGTTTCATTTTGTGAAGATGACACCGAAAAGACTGGAAAGAAATCATAGTGCAAGACTGACATGTAAATAAGCCAGCATGGAGAATAGCTATCTGTGAGGCTTTTATGCAGTGGAAATGCATCATATTTTCATTTCACCTAGCTGATTAGGGATCTTTTGAGGTGACCAAGAAGCATGTGAAACTAATTTCTTCCTAACCATGTGCCCAGTGTTCTTGGCATGCTCCTTCATAAGAATAAGTGTTTGTTATTAACCCCATAATGCAAAATGTCTGGCATTCAAAGGCATGAACAAAAGGAAGTTGAGCCCAGTTTTTTGCTAGGGAAAAGATTAATTTAAAACCCTTCCCTTTTCACAGTAAAGTACACTGAAAAGCTGTAAATTCATTAGGCTTCAACAGATGTATATATACTGCCAATATGCAAAAACATCTATCAGAAGCTTTTTTGGACAAGTGTGATGCAGTGCACATCTGTCATATAAATGCAGAAGACGTTTTCTGCCAAAATTATACTAAATACAGCATACCTGCCTTTTTCTCATAAGGTCTTGGACATAATTATACAAATGTAGCTTCCAGCTTTTACCCTATAAATAATAAATGAGAGATTATTAGGCTTACTAATATCTCACTGTTTTTCAGTGGGGCAACTTAAGCCACTTATTCAGAAATTTTTCAATAGCTAATCCCTATCTGAAGTGAGGGTCAATAATGACCAAGGTCTTCAATATGCAGAGCAGGAGTTTTGGTTTAAATGAAGTTTCTAGAGGTGGTACATGTTGTAGTCACTACTGGAATACTTGCTGGGTCTCCTGAGCAGAAAACTGTGCTGTGGTGTCTGGACTTTCTCATCTGAACAGACTTCTATTCAGCACCTGCTTAAAATTAATTTTGTTGTCAGTTATGTTCTGAACCTACAACTCTAGGGATAAATAAGGCATGTGAATTGATTTCACAGCCCAGCCCCAACTTTTTCCCTTGCTCTCTTGGCCCTGGATTCCATGTAGCAGTCTTTCACATGGATAAATCCTGCCAGCTTTCTGGGAGCTGCTTGCTGGCTGTTGTGATCTCTGACGGCCAGTTCCAGGCAGCTGTGATACTGCCTTCTGGCTGCAGGTCCAAGATTGAGGCAAATGGAAGAAAATTTCCATATGGTCAGACAGTTCATTGCAATAACTTCATCTTCTTGCATGGGCCTTGCTGGTTTTTGTGGTCTGCTTTGGAGATTAACAGGAGCCATAGATACTTTCCAGAGAGATGCGGGAGGAGGGGGATGTCACTAATTTTAATTGGTTTGAAACTGTTCATTGGGGTTGTTTTGGCTAAACAAGGACTCCTAAGAGTTTGATATGGTGAGTAGAAAAATGTGTATGATTGATACTGTGTTATTGAGCAGTGACCCACTGTTTCTGCTGTGTAGACTGTGGTTCTGGATTGCTCTTCGGACTAATGTGTGTGGCCTGAGCTAACAAAGCAACACTCTGTGGGCTTAGAGATGTGGTGACATTGCAGTGTGTTCATGAGAAATCAGAAGATACAGTGTCACTGTTTCCTGACTTGTTTCCTTCAGTCTCTCCACCAGCATGCTTTCCCTCTCCTCGAGCAGCAGCCCTGGTTCTCTTGCATCTAGCAGAGGATCTCTTGCCACCTCCAGCCAGGATTCGTCCACCTCAGCCAGTTTCACTGATCTCTACTACGAGCACCTGGAGCAGTTGGAGCAGTTGGACTCGGAATATCAAAACAAGCTTGACTTGCTCTTAGAAGGAGCCACTGGGTTTAGGCCATCAGGCTGTATCACCACTATTCACGAGAATGAAGTAGCAAAAACTCAAAAAGCAGATACCACGAGTCGCATGCAGGCTCTGAGGTCCTTGTCTGGTACTCCCAAATCCATGACATCACTGTCCCCAAGGTCATCTCTCTCTTCTCCATCTCCGCCTTGCTCTCCACTGGTGATAGACCCACTCCTAACTGGTGATGCCTTTTCAAGCCATATGGATTTTGATGATGCAGAGATAAGTGCAAATCTGTCAGAACTCACACTGAATACTGGGAGTGGCAACTGTAGACTGGAAGAGCCTCGAGCAGGAGATAAACATCTAGGTCAAGGTATGGTAAGAAAAGATTTGCATGCACTGCATGCATTTATATTTAATGTAGTTCATAAAGCATTGAGAAGCAAATGTTTCAAAAGCTGTCTGTCATCTTGTTACCTTTATGTTGAAAAATGTTTTCAACTCCGTGTTCTGTCTGGTTTGGGAGGGAGGGTTGGTATTTTAATTTGTACATGAAAAATACTGATCTAATGAATCTTGCAGGAGACTGATAAAGGTGTGTTTTTATTGTACACAGATGCATGTTTACACAAATCACAGGGATTTCATGTGCAAATATAAATTGTCGTGGTGGGATTCCTGGTTTGATTTGGCACTTAACTATTCAGAATGTCATCTATTGTTTTGGGTCTGGGAGACACAGAGTGCTGTACTGATGGAAAGTTTTTGACCAAGCTTTTGAAGAGGGCTGGAAAAGCCATTTAGCTTAATAGTTAACAAATTATAGTGATATTAATCCTGCCCCACCACCTCGGTATGCATAAGATCCTGCTCTGGTTCCCAGTAATCAGTGGCAATGGATTTATTAATTTCAGCTGAGCAGACATGTCAAGGCTGTGCTCGAATTCTGCTGTTTTGGTCTCTTAGCAACAAAAACGTGTTTAGATTGTGAGCATGATAAAACAAGACATTTAGAGACAGTGGATGTTCTCATAGATGCATATGGCTTGTTGGTGGGTGGGAAGGGTTCATCCTTTTTTGGAATGGATGAGCTGAAGTGGATGGAAAGCAGTTGGCACAGCCAGGGCACAATGCTAGGGCCTGTCTGAAGCCGTTGTGACTGAAGTTGGGTTAAATCCAGTGAGTGAAAGGACTGGATTTGTAGCTGCAGTGAGGAAGAGCTTTAAAGGCAATATAAACTAGCAAGCTCTAGCCCTATGAACCAGCAGTACAGTTTGTTTCTGTTTTTCATAGGATTATTGAACAGCCTGTGTGAATAAAGGGAACTAGTACCACGTTATCACCGCCTTCTGCATTAAGAAGGCTGGCACTATTCAAAACACAATGAAAAACACAAGTGCAAATCTTCCCCTTTGAGCTACCATTTTCCTACAAGCAAGAGGTGTTATGCATTTGAGTAGGAAACACTAATTATTCTTATTAGAACTGGGCGCTGATTAGTTTTAACCTTTTTAGCTCTTCAAGATTTGCCAAGGCTGTTAAAGTGAAAGCCCAGGTGTTAAGCAGATTAAGTGATTACTGCTGTTAGCCAGTCAGCAGACAAAATAATCACCATAAGTAGTTTATTTCAGGGCAATAACGAGATGAGATTTTACTCCTCAGGCATTTTGGGGGTGGGGGGTTCAGTGTAGCACCCAAAAGGCAGGGGCTGGCTCTGGGGTGGTCAGTCCTGGGCAAAGGACACTCACGTGTCCTGTAAGCAGAGCTGAACAATATATCTGAGGGCTTTGCTGCTGCTTTCTGTTAGAGCAGAACCTCTGCCACCTTCAAGACCTGAAGAATACCTGAGCAATTCAGGGGAAACTAATAGCAAAACCTGGAATCTGGCAGAGTGCAGCTTTCTCTGATTAAATGGTGTGCATGTGAGGACAGTGCATGACATGGCTCTTCAAGGCCCATGGAAGGGAAAATGGCAGGAAGAGAAGAGCAAACTTCAAGTTGTTGATATGAGTGAAAAAAAAATGAAAAAACACAGGTAGTGTTATCCAACTGCTTGGAAAAATGGAAGAGCATTGAGTCAGTTCTGAACTCTACCATAAACTTCCTTATTAGTGTGATATTTCTTCAGAGACTTAAGGCTAAAAACTGGAAGTCCAAATTTTGTGTTAATTAGCTGCATGAAAGGGCTGAGCTTTCCAAGTCCTTTGCAAAACCAGTAAGGAAAGGGATGGCTGGAATCCTTTTCAGGGAACCATTTATCTTTATTCATCTTTACACTTTAGCACTCTGCTGTACAGAGCTCACTTCATTGTTGTGCACTTTCTGTATTCACCCCCTTGGCCCCGAGGTGCTCGGGGGAGGTGGTCAGGAGTGAGGCTTTCTGGGTTGAAATGGCTACATGGCCTTGGGAACTGAGGGAGAAAGAGAGGTTTGGTGTGTGGAGGCCAACCTGCAGTGCCTTTCCCAGTGAGCCAGTCCCGTGTAAAGGGATTCCCAGAGCAGCATTTGGTGTGTAAAACTCAAAGAACCGAATTTAGGAAGCCAGCCAGTGGGGCAGAAGTTATTTTCCTATTAGAACCATGGACTAGGAGGTGCAAAGGAGCGTTGAGGAAAGAAGTTTTGACCCTGCCCACATACCTCCAGCACAGCCTATGATCCAGAGAGCTGCAGGGACCGGGACCTGGCCCTGGCACAGGGCAGGAGGGAGGATGGATTAACCCGGGAATGCCAGTGTTAAATGGATCCACTTGTTTCAGTGAATGACTGATACATTGTGTTACAGGTGCTAACTTCTATTCATGTGAGTTGGCCTGTGGAGAAAAGGTCTGGACATTCTATTTCTGTCCATGGGAGTACCAAGATGAGAAATGCCACTTGGTGGTAGTGTCAAAAAATCCATGGATAAAGGGTCCCAAGTGGCACAGGTGTCTCAAAGGATTGGGGTTACCTGTAGCACCCTCTACTGTTGGCTTACAAGTTCTTATGTCCTCACAAGTCCTTATGGTATTCCACAACCCTTGCACACTTTTCCACCGGTTTATTCAAAGCTGGTTTTAATTCTATAAGTGGGTTTGTGGGACTGCAAAGAAAACAACACCAAAAAAATCTGAGAAAAGCAAACTCAAACCCCAGAAAACCAACCAAAGCCCAAACTTGCTTTGTAATAAAGAAAATATGCATTGGAAATCATATATTGGTTGGGGGGCATGTGCTTTTCTAAGTCAATGGGAAAGAAGGGCCTCTTCTGGAAAATAAAAGCCCCTTGGAGAGGAGTGTATTGCTGTGCTGCTGTGGGGTTCCAGCTGCTCCCATGGCACCTCCTCACTCTTGGAGCAGGTCTCCCACATCCCTGACAGAGGAGGAGAGCCAAGAGCTGGGTACAGCCCAGCACTCGTTAGCCACGTTGGCAGATGGAGTTCTCCAGATTCTTGGCTGCAGCTCCTCTCCACTGAAATGTTCAAGTGGAAAGATGCAGAATTTGCACGTTTCCAGGGAGAATCTTTCCCTGTTTTGTAGCACAAGAAATTCATGTGAGAGAACACCTCTGTGCAAAACTCCTTGCTTTACCTTCTTTGGTTTCTCTTCCCTATCGCCTTTTCCCTGTATTCCTGCATATGACTGCTCTTTTAAATCCTATAACCTCTCTTTCTCTCCGTGTTCAGCTAGTTAACCAGGTCTTTCTGGACCTACCTTTTGTCCTGTGTACACAAACCTTTTGGGTTTAGGGGTAGGCCAGTGGTGGATTTTTTTGCTTTTTCCCTCCTGAAGCTAAACTTGGCATAAGCTCTCTGGGTGGGATATGCAGCTCCACATGATCCATACCTGGCCACAGCCTGGTCAGCCATGCTTGCCCAGCCACTGCTCTCTGGGTGGCTGGGAGCAGAACAACTGCTTCCTGCCTAAGGGTGCCTTGGAGTCGGAGCTGGTTTATTGGCTCATATTTAAAAGTTCAGTAGAATTTAGAAGTCCTGCTGCTTCTGAATGTTGCCCATCATGTCATGGGTACTTACCTGCCTTTCCAGGGCTGTGGAAGCCTTTCCTGGCATTGCCTGCCCGTGCCCAGGGAGGTGTTGGGCAGGCAGCTGTAACACACACCTGTGTGTCCTCAGCCTTCACACTGCTGCAGGGATTAAATGGGCATTGAATGTGCAATGAAACCCTCTCTCACCTCCACCACACAGACTGTTCCTCCCATTTTCCCGGGACTTTTTGTTCTCCTGGGCAGTTGGGCACATTCCCTCACTTCACGGCCGCCTTTGAGCTCAGCCCGCCCTACCTGGGTCCTCTCTGTCTTCGGAAATGTGCTGCTGCTAACAATACCTGGGTGGGGAAAAAATGCACTTCAAGGGGAGGATAAGAAGAAAAGCTGCTGCTTATCCAGACAGTTTGTTTTCATTAACACCTGTTTTGGTTTTCCTGTGTGCTTTTCTGATAGGTATAAATACAGCTGCAGGGACGGCACTGAAGGTGGCGGGTGTGTCAGCTGCAGTGTCTGATGAATCTGTTGCTGGAGATAGTGGGGTATACGAGGCGTCTGTACAAAGGTAGGCATCAGATCTCTCTCCAGGACAAAGCCAATGACTCAGCTTTGCACAAAAGTCAGCTGGAATACTGCTGGTTATGACCTTTTTTTGTGATGCGGTGGCTAAAGTTCTCAATCTCAGGTTTCTTGATACTTCTGAAAAAACTATGAGCAGGTTGAATTTGATTATCAAAGTGACCGATGCTTCCTGTAATAGAAGTAGCTGGAAGCAAGCTCACAGAGAGCTGTTTGAACAGCTGGCCTGTTTGTGAAGGTGCTGGTAAGCTGTGGCTGCTGCCTTGGTGGGGGCAGCAGAGCCATCTGGCAGGTGTAAAGCTGCCCTCCTCTCAGTCAGTGACAGCCCTCAGTCAGTGTGAGAGGACTTTGGGGTATTTAAGGAAGAGAGCAGAAGCACCTTGAACTGCCTGATGGATGTGCACATGCTGTGATGCCGTTCCCAAGTGCTTGGAGCAAGAGCAGGGTGCGATGGCCGCAGGACTTCTCCCACTAAGGGCACAGCTGGGAGTCACTGCTCTTGCTGGCTTTCTGGATTGTCTGTGGGGGCTTTGTCAAAAAGTTCACTGGAAGATACTTGTCTTATTGGTACCTGGTTTGGCTGCAACTAACATGGGTTCTCCTACTGTTTTTATTAACGTTGAGGTGAATTGTAGGGTTGTTAATTGCAAAACACGACTGTAGAGGTGAAAAACGGCTCATCTCAGATTCCTCCCATTCATTAGTTACCTTCATTAATTCTCTAGGTAAATGGGTAGTTTTTATGTTTACAGCACAATTCACTTTGACAAGGGAGTGCAATGCTTCTGTAAATTAGAGGGCTCAAGCAGTCAGGGTTGGGTGTCCCAGGGCCCCTGTGTCCCCTCAGTGGGGTAGGGAGCTCTGTGGAGGGGGGAGTGGGACATGCACAGAAGGCACCTCATGCACACTCACAGGTCTGATGTTAGTTAGTGTTGGTTGGGTTATCAGCTTACCAACCCCTGTGGTGCCCACAGTGCCATTTTGGTGCCTGTCCAAGTGGTGAGAGTGGGATGAGCCACCCTCTGCAGCTGAGATGTAACAAAATGCAGGAGAGTGCTGAGCAGTAATATGGAAAACACTTAGAAGAGAAGAATTCTAATCCTGTTTTCATGTGCTACAGCATAGCCTCTTGAGTCAATTAGACAATGAATGTAGTTTTGGGGACTTCCAGTACATACAACTTGGGAGGAGGAATACATTGGGAGGGAAATGATGCAGAACAGCCCTTTCCAGCAAGGCCAGTCAGTGTACTCTGTCACTTGGAATGTGCTTAAGAAAGTTTGATTTCTTAAAGAAACAAAGGAATTACTTAAATCTAATAAAAGCTGAGAATTTTTGCTGTCATTATGCAGGACAGGATTGCAGTTGTTAAGTCGTATTTCTCTTGCTGGGCAGTCAGCTGTTTTTACTAAAAACCAGTCAAGGGAACCCTTTAAAAATCCCCCACTGCCTTATTTTTGCAGGCTTTTGTGTGGCTTTTTTTTTTTTTTTTGGCAGTGAAGAGGGAAGACATATGACTCTCTGCTGATAAGCACTGTAATACATACCTCTAAGGCTGATTGCACTTACTTCTTAAATGGGCTTTCTTTGAGCTGCTAATTTTACAAAATCTATATACACAACCCCTGAATGGAAGGGAAAAGATCTTGTATCACCTAAATGCAAACACTTCAATAAGACGCAAATCAAATCCTTAATTGTTGTTGATTCCTTTCAGACCATGTGTGTCAGAAGTGATGGTGTTTGACAGTGATGATACAGAAGCAGTTGGAACAGCCAAAGTGCAAATTGCAATGAGGTATGTGCAACATATTTTACTGGATTTGCCTTCCAATAGAAAGAATGATATATGGTATTTAAAAGATAGTCCTTTCTGTGCTGTTTTCTTATCCTGTCCTATTAGTATTAACTAACTAATGCCTTTTTTTAGTGTAATTAAGAATTACACTTGACTCCAGGAGGTTCTTGGCCCAGTTGCCCTCTTTCATGTCAGTGGAAATCAGCTGGTGATACTGTGGTATGAGGGTGTAAACCAGCAATGGGAGCACTGGCAGTGCTGGGCCAGAGAAAGCCTTTGGCTGGATTGCAGAATCCTTAAGGGTGCAGCTTGGGTGGGGAAAACTGCTGAGAATAAGTGGCAGTCACAATCCCTGACCTCATGTGGATCCCACAGTAGTGGGTAAGGTGTAGGAAGGCAGCCACAGAGGCATCCTCCTTAAATGACTTTTTGGAACTTACGTGGGATTTGAGAAAAAGAAGTATGAAACTCATTTGTCATGGCCATTCAAAGTAGAGGGTTACTCATAACATCCTCACTTGTACTTCAAGTATTTTTACTTGTAACTTTTCTATATTGCAGCCATTAAGGCCTCTCAAAAAATTGTAGCTACAATGCAGCAATTTAACTAGACCCCAGGAAAAGCAATGTGTGTTAGGTCAAACCTACAGTCCATTGTATCTGAATTCTTAAGGTCTGGATGTTCTGGACCGTTCCGTATTCTGTGTGTTCTGGTAGCAAAACTTCATGTAATATAAAACTGGTTTTGTTTTAAACTACGGGCAAGTCATGGTCCCATTATGGTGTTTTCTTGTTTGTAAATTTTTAGTATTGCTTGTGTTAATGAAACAAGTGAAATATTCATCCACGGAGTCCAAGGCAGACTTCTCTAATAATAATGCTTTTCTTTTTCCTTCCAATTCAGATATGATGACAAAAATAAACAATTTGCAATACTGGTCATCCAGCTGAGTAATGTTCCAGCACTGCTGCTACAACAAGATCAAAAAGTGTAAGTGGGTGAAATGAACACACTTGATAAATATATTTGTGTTGGGTCCCAGTGAGAATGGAAGTGAGATTGGCTTATGATTTTTCACACTCTTAAAAATTTACCCTTCCTGAAATGTTTCTATACTTTGTGTGGTGACATTTATGAACTAATAAACCTGCAAACTGAACTGAGGTGCAGTTTCTTCCTCAAAAGTCTGTATTTGCTTGGAAAAGACTTGCCTGGAATTAGCACTGGCTGGTGAGGTTCTTAATTGTAGCAGTGCCTTGAGCCCCTGCATAGAGTGGAGGGGGAGTTTGTCCTGCTGCAGAACTCCCTGGACACCTGCACAGGGATGACAAAATGTGCAGCTACTGCTAGACTCAGTCCAAGCACAAGGTCTTTAAATTCAGCTGTGTGCTGAATAAGCTGACAAAAATTTGATTCAGTTTTGCTGTTCCTACCTACAGAAGGGTGTGAGCAGTGTGACAGGTGGCACAGATGTAAACAACCATGTAAAACAGGATCCCATGATGTCTGATTACAAGATTCAGAAGGATGATATCTGTGGCAACTCATGCCACTTCACATCTCTGATGCTGTGACGAGATGTTCCTTTTTTCTCAGTTGACTGCTGCTCCAAAGAATAGTAAAGGACAGCAGTGTCCGCAGTGCTTAGGATGGCTTTCACTGAGGGATTTGTGGGGAGAGCTGCAGCCCTGCAGGGCAGTCCTGAGCGCAGTGCTGTTCCCACAGGAACATCCGTGTGGCTGTCCTGCCCTGCTCGGAGAGCACGAGCTGCCTGTTCCGCACGAGGCCGGTGGAGGCTTCAGACAATCTCGTGTACAATGAAGTATTTTGGGTTTCCATCTCCTACCCGGCTCTACGCCAGAAGACTTTAAGAGTCGATGTTTGCACTGTAGATAAGTCTCACGTTGAAGAATGTTTGGTGAGTATCCAGCTCTCTTTTAATAACTTTGTGTTTGTTTCCTCTTTTTAATTAAACGCGGTGTTACACTCCTGAGGTACGGCAATTTCTGTGAACGCCTTCCTGATAATCTTCAGCCATATGGTCTCTCCCCCACAGCGTTCTTTGCAATGACAATTTTCATCAGGAGAAACAATTACGAGATAAATGTTTTGTAACAGAACTACCTTGTCAGATCACAGCTATTTCTCCTTCATGATTTGATGTCAAACTCTTAACTAGTTTTTTTTTTCCTTTTGGAGACATTTATGGTATTATAATTCAGAACCAGTTACTTTGGTCTGGTTGTGTACTAAATGTAATGCAGTAAAAAATGACAAAGCAAATGAAGAGAAATGGGATATACAAAGATAAAACTTCTGGGTTTGGGCAGTGATTTTTGTCAGCCTTGCAAATTTCTTGAAAGGGAGTCATCCTCGCCTGTTCCTTTTCATCCTCTCCTGTTCCTTTCTCTTTTTCTTTGAAGCTCTGGCTGTAATTTCTCTCTGCTCCAGTAGCACTGTTCATACTTCTGGATTCTTGTACGCTGGAGCTGTAGTGGAACTTGCTACTTAGATTGGAAGCCCTTCACAATGCTAAAAATAATTAACATAAAGCATTACTCATGGTGTTTAAATGGGATAAACAGGCAGTTTTTCTTTTTGTCAAATTTGCCAAAATCAAGCAGTCCTGGATTTTCACTCTGATTTCTTCTGACTGGTGTGGTAGTTGTTCATTTCAGTATTACACTAAAACTGTGTTTTTGCTCTCAATAGGGTGGAGCACAAATTAGCCTTGCTGAAATATGTAGATCCGGAGAGAAATCAACCCGTTGGTATAACCTCCTTAGCTATAAATATCAGCAGAAGCAAAACAGGAAAAGTAAACAAGGAAACAGCCACTCTGAAGTACCCTGCACTGAAAAAACAGTAAGAACAACTGCTTAAATGGAACAAATCTCTTCTAAACAGGACTAGCAAGAGGGTTTGTGTGGCTGTTACAATAGAGGAGTAATGAAAGCTGGTGTGTTTATATTTACTGGTTGAACATGTTAAGTGCAGCAAAGTAATTGACATGTTGATTCCAGATATGCCCTTGTCCTGGGCTAAATACTTAGTGAAATCTGCTGCTCAGGAAGCTAAAGATGTGGTACGTGGTATGGTGTAAGTGATGTGTGAGCTCCAGCCTTTCTGCCCACCAGGCAGTTCCCATTGCTGCCATGAACTTGCTGGGCAAGTCAAGATAGAGTTTGCACATGCAGGGCACAGAAGGTGCTCAGCCTGGAGCTGCACACACTGGGGGAGCTGGGCCAGCTGTGCTCACAGGGCTGCACTGAGCTCTGTGTGTGCAGCAGGGCTGGGACTGCTCTGGGGCTGTTCTCACCGCAGAGGCTGGGCACTCTGCAGTCTGTCAGAGTCATTTCTTCACAAGAAGCCTCTTGATCTCCTCAGGACTCTGTCTCAGCACTCTTAGAGCAGACAGCTGTTGAACTGGAAGCTGTGGAGAAGAAACTGGAGGAAAGCAGAAGCACTTTAACTAGTGGAGAGAGCTGGTAGGTTGCATCCCACCATCTTGTTGTGGAGTAATCAGAGCATTTGGGTGCAGAGGAAAGAGCAGATGATACTGAGCTGTGGGAGGCTTCTTCTTTCTCTGTTTTGGTGAAAAATCCTGTTTCTTCTGTTCTGGAGACTGTGCTTAGAAAATGAGAACAAAGCTGATAAATGTTGAAAATTGTCAGTAGCACTATGCTGTATTTTGTTATTTGTACAGTCTTCCATGGATGTCCTGAAAACTCCACTCTGTGGTGCAAGGCTTTGCTTGAATTTTACTGTGGCTGTTCTTTATATGGTTCAGATTCATATTTCCTTAAAGAAGTCCAACATTTGAAATAGAAAGCAAGCCTGACCAATGGGGTTGATGGAGAGGCCTGCTGTGAGTTCAAAGCAGCTGAAAAAGGTGTTAAAACAATGCTTCAATTTTGTCCAGTAACACTTTTTAACTGAGATTAATGGCATCCTGAGGGCTCCCCTCAAGATGCGCTTGCCTTAAGCTCAGACCACAAGGATGAACCCTCATCTTGCTTCTTCTGGAGCCAGATCAGGATGAAGTTTTTGGCAGTAATGTGGTTTTCTGGTGCAGCTTCTCTCCTTTCTCAGCCTGTTGTTTGTGTAATCTTAGTGGCTACAGGGTCTGCCAGGTACACCCAGCTGCCTTGGGGACGTGTTTCTGTCCAGCAGCTTACAGGAGGTACCTCCTGCTCCAGCACCACAGTATTGTGTACAACAGGCCAGTTCAATAACGAAGCTGTTCCTTTCAGGCAAGACGAAGAGGTTCCTGACCTGGAAGAACAGGATGAGATCAGTGAAAATGAAGCAGAGGAGGAGGAAGAATTCTGTGCTGGAAAATCGCTGTGGGAAACAGAAGAAAGTCTGAATTCCCAGCTGCACACAGAGATAGCAGTGAAGGTACAATCAAGGGCCTTTGAAATAGAAAGATGTGTTAACCTTCCCATTGCTCAGCTGTTACTGGCAGTTACTTGAAAGTTCACCATTGATGAGTAAATGTTTATCTACCTGAAATCTTTGTAAATAACTCTTATGTGACCATTTTGTCCCACAGTTAGTACAGCACCGTTTCACACCTTCTTTTTGCTGCTCATGAAAACTCTTTCCATTAATGTGTCAGTGGTTTTGCCCTTGTTTAATTTTGAATGTAGCTGTAGTCAAACAGGGGTGTGTTGTACACAGCTGTTTGTACATCGATTTGAATCTTTGCTGCAGATGCACAACAAGTAAGATAATGGTCTTTAAAATCATACCTGCTTTCTGTGGGATTGCCAGGTCACAATGATGTGTGATCCACAGGCAAAGCCCGTTGGAATCAATTGTGTTGTACAGCAGTCAGTGGATGCAGAGCCCTTAGGGAGCAATCCAATTAATGCAGCAGAACTCCAGGAGCGACATGTGAGGACACTGCATGAGAAGGGCTAAACAGTGTCTGGGTTTGAACGCAGCAAGTGCAGTTGTGGCACAGGTGACTGTCAGACAGCCCTGGGGTGTGTCCTGGGCACATGGAAAGCTGGCATTTACGCTGCACTGTGTGTCTTTCAGGTGGATAAAGAGACCAACACAGAGAGCCTTGCACAGTCTTCGACTGTAGTTCGTCCAAAAGACAAAAGAGCAGCAAATCCACCCCAAACTCAATTTGTCAGGGGTAGCACCATCATCCGCTCAAAAACGTTTTCCCCAGGACCACAGAGTCAGTACGTGTGTCGGGTAAGGAAGATGAAACCCTGAGCTTGTAAGTGCTCGTTTTCACTCAGTCTGAATTTCTCACAGAAACCAAATAGTGCTTTCTTCTCTCCACCTCTGACTTCAGAAGTTGCTCTGTTCTCACCTCCTGGACAGTATCTTCCCTTAGCACTAACAGTATTAAGCACAAATTTATCAGATCTATATGTGCATGCATATTTGTGGTACATGCAGCTTGTTGAGATGCCCAAACTGACCTGGAAAGGCTGCTGTAAGACAGTGATGGATACACTGCATATTAAACAGTTTTCCTGCTGCTTGAAGTGTTCTGTGCTAAGTCAGTTAGCTCTGTCCTCCTGACTTTATATGAGGTGAACATAAAACCGAGATAGAAATGGAAAGGTAGGTACCTGATAATATCAGAAAAAAAGCTGTGGAAACCTGAAAGTCACCAGTGTGCTTTGTCTGAAGGTAACTGAACAGGCCATGTGTTGAGTCAGATGTCACTTCCCCTGCTTTGAAATGTTTGTTCACAATTATTTCCTGAATTGAGGGTCAGAATAAACTATAAATATCTCATCTTTTAAGTGGAATTGGCAAACAAGCAGGCACTGTCTTTTACCACGCATGACCTGTCCCAAGTGGGCAAGCTCTTACTAGAGGTGAGCCAGATTTGCTGTGCAGGTTCTCCCTGGTTCAGAGGCAGGTGCTCCCAGAGGAACAAACCCTACTCAATCTGCAGCAGTGGCCTTCAGTGTGGTACAGGTGCCGTGTCCCAGTACACACACATCCCAGTGCCTGTTCCCCTCCTCCCCCAGCTTTGAGAAGGGACATGAGAAGGGAATTAAACCCTGCTTGAGCTGAGCTCTGTAAGGGTCTACAGACAGCCACAAAACAAGGCAGGCTGTGTGTAACATGGCAGCTCTTCAGCTGATAAACCCAGGGGGAGAGCTTTCAGGTAAACCTGCCTCTTCCACCACTAGATTAAAGTACAGGTTATAGAAAAATGCAGGTTAGAGAAAACAGAAATCTCTAATAAACTAGTCCCATGTTTTGCATATGCTAGGACAGAGTATTATTATTATTATTGTTATTGCTGCTACTTACAGCTTATTTTTCTGGGCTGTTTTGCCCAGCCGAATTGCTTGCACAGGAGAAGAGCAGTGGGGTGGAGTACCATATCATAGCCTACCTTGGTGTCTCTCTTGGCTCACAGCCTATCCCAAAAAGGCACAGAGTTCAAGGCTTTTGGCAGGATCTGGCTGTGCCAAGTGCATGTTGTGTACTCAGACTCAAGTGACAGCTGTCTGCCTTTCACAAAACTTCATAGTTCTGCTTACAACAACCTCTGGTCTCGTTCATTGTGTGTGTGTGCACTGCTTGTATTTCTTTCATGACAAATTTGTGGTTTTGACCTTGCTTTTCAGCTGAATCGCAGTGATAGTGACAGTTCCACACTATCCAAAAAGCCCCCCTTTGTTCGGAATGCGATGGAGAGACGAAGTGTCAGAGTGAAACGGGTAAGAACATCACCACTTTTTTTTTCTCTGACACAGACACTTGCAAAAAACCACAAAACCATTTCAAAGGAAAAGTTTGCAAACATAAATCAGTTACCGCATGCTTTCATTCACAACCTTTTCTTTGTGTGCGAGAAGTCTCTCAAGGATTCTTTGAAATACCAGATTATGACAGGAACGTTTAAGCTGGAACTCATTTAAAACAATTAATTTAGGAAGTTGGTTCCTGGTATTTTTCCATCTTGTCAGAGAAGTAGCACAAACAGTTTTGCTGTGTTTATTGTCGTGAGATTCTTAAGTATTTATAATAAATTTGAGATGGAAAAGAAGATGAGGAGAACAGTGTCTCAGATGTTCAGGCGACCCCGTTGTAGTGATGCCATGGCACAAAATAAACCCCTGTGCCCATTGTGATGGCAGTCACTAAAATTCCCCCAGGATACTGACACTGAACTCCTAAGGAGATGGTTTTCTTGGGACAGCTTGTGTTTAAAACTAGCAGAAGGCAATATGTTACTGGAAAAAGCAATCACAGGTGTTTCTGCAGCACTGTGGATTCATCTGAAGATGAGACATTAAACTTAGGAGGAAGGTGTGCAAGCAAGACTTGTTTGATTTGGAGAAGCTGCCAAGGAAGAACTTGGGTGGAAGCACAGAAATCAAAACACTTATCTGTAAGACTTCCTTGAGTTTGTGGTATCTGTCTTGAGACGGACTGGAAAGCAGGATCAATAGAGGTGGTTTGTGTGAAGAGAAGCTTTGGAAAGACAGGTCTCATGATGTGTGTGGCACTGTGTGGGTGGAGTGTTTGGGACAGTTCTCCTCAGCATGTTCATACACCCCTTCTTTTCCAGCCTTCAGTCAAGTCCTTCGGCACAGAGCGCCTGATCCGCACCTCACTGGACCTGGAGCTGGACCTGCAGGCTTCAAAAACCTGGCACGACCAGCTGGTTCAGGAGATCTCAGTGCTGAGGGAACTGAAGGAACAGCTGGAACAAGCTCAAAGTCAGGGTGAAAAAGAGTTGCCGCAGTGGGTGAAGGACGATGAGAGGTTCCGACTGCTGCTGAGGCTTGTGGAGAAACGAGTGAGTAACACCTGCCTTGGGGTTTCACTCCATGTGTTGGAGTGAACGGGATTTTGGAAACGGGGTTCTTTAGACAGTCAGTAAATGAAGCCTCAGCACTGTTAGTCACTCTTGTCTGCCATGGCTCCATCAAGCTCTTAGTCCTGAGCCCTTGCATTCACCAGCACAGAGATTTGCTGCCCTAGCAGAGGTGCAAATACAAGAAGTCACAAAGGCCATCTGTTGTGCCAAGTGTGTCCCCCCAGTCTGCAGGAGGTGTGGTGTGTGGTGGTTGGCACTTACCTTGCTCTACGTCACACCCTTCCCCATGTACAGGGCTCCTTCTCAGCTTCTGGGATTTCTCAGGCACCTCTGCTGGCACCAGGCACAGACCAAGGTGTGCTGGCACCAGGTGTAGGAGGGAGCTGGTGTGAGGTGCTCTTTGGGGTGCTGTGTTCTTGAGTGTGCTGATCTTCTGCCCTGAAAGATCTATCAAGAAGATACAAAGAGTACTGACAGAAGCCATTGTTCTTACCACAGGCTGGAAGGAGACTTCACAAAAAGCTCTATTAGAATGGTTAGTGGACAAGCTTCAGTTCAGATTCTGTGGCTTGTGACTTCCAGAGTCAACAGTTTCCAAACCCCTCAGACCTGCAGCTGAAATGCTGCTGTGTTTGGAGATCAGTTAGGGTAAGATAATTCCTCCTGGAAACAAAAGCAACACTTCTCCATTACTCATTTAGGTGCAAAATCCAGAACACAAGTGTGAGCTCAAGGCTGATAAAATGATGAGAGCTGCTGCCAAGGATGTCCACAGGCTGCGGGGGCAGAGTCGGAAGGAGCCTCTGGAAGTACAGTCATTCAGGTAATTACAGGTAAAGGGGAGGGAAAATTGACTGCTACCATGATTTTTCTGTGGATGAGTGAGATGCTGATGAGGAAGACTAATCTCTGCAGAAGTAGTTAACTGTTCTGCTTAAATAAGAACTTCTGTATTTTCATATCAAAGTACAAGGTCTGCGTCAGGGAAATTAGTTGCAGCATTGCACATGATCAAAGTAACCAGCATTCTCCAAGTCATTCCCCACCTGGCAACAAATTCTTTAGCACAGGAGCAGCTCTTTGCTTCCCTCAGTAACAGACCCAGAAAGGAAAAAGCCCCAAGCTTTTCTGAAATGGCTTTTGGTAAGGTCGGTGTTGTAGGTTTAACTCACGTCTGATAAGTAAATAAAAGGTGTAGGTTGTGAGAGGATGTACATCTGCTCCTTGTGGGGACAGCTGGTGGGATAAATTCTCATGTGGATGATGGGCATGTCTGGCAGGATTTCTGTTGGATTAACAACTGATAATCTTTTTTCAGAGAGAAAATGGCATTTTTCACACGGCCAAGAATAAACATCCCAACACTCTCTGCGGATGATGTGTGATCACCATAAAGTATTTGCTTTCTGGACAATTCTACAAATGCAGATTGGATTTTGAAGTTATTTATGTGGTATTATGAAGGTACCAAGGCATTTGTATATTAGAGCTTTTGTCAGTATGTGGATGTTTTGAAGATTTTTAGGTTAAAGTTGTATCATCACAGAAACCAGCATTAAAGTGACAAGATTGTATAGTTTGTATATTTAGGAATGTATTTTTGGGAAATAGAATTTTAAATAAGAACAAATGCAGCGTAAGGTGCTGTTATTCTTAAATAATGCTGTTTAGACTTTTTGTACAGCTCTACCTTTTAGAGGTTTTACTGCAATAAAATAAATTTGAAGGAACCTCACCCCTACCTTCTATGATGTTCTGCATTGGACTCTCCTCTGAGTGATGTATTTTGTACCCTGTGGGGAATGCTGGGAGCCAGCTGGGACTCCCAAGTGCTGTGAACGAATTCTCTGTGAGCTGTGAAGCATTTGTGTTTCCTGCCAGGTCATAAAAGTAGGTGTGAAGTTCAGAATACTTGCACTTTTAACATTTGTACTGCAGCTCATGTCTGTAATGGGTCTGTTAAGGTAACGTGGGGAGCCCATTGAAACCACTGCTGTGGGAGGAGGGCTGCAGGTTTAAAGTCCATTTTAGGTTTTTCCAATAAAGTGACCTTTCTGGACAAAGCTGCCTTCTTGCTTTTTGTCTCATCCCCTGGCACCTGAACTGGGCTTCTTCTCTGTCACCAGCTAGAAGCATACAGCTTTTCACATGTCTTGTCACATGAGATGCTGTAATTGACACGTTTCATATAACCATGGAATATCCTGAGCTGGAAGGGACCCCCAAGGTCCATCCAGCCCAGCCCCTGTCCCTGCACAGACCCCCCAACAACCCCACCCTGGGCATCCCTGGCAGCGCTGTCCAAGCCCTCCTGGAGCTCTGGCAGCCTCGGGGCCGTGCCCATTCCCTGGGGAGCCTGGGCAGTGCCCAGCACGCTCTGGGGGAAGAACCTTTCCTGATATCCAACCTAAACCTCCCTGGCACAGCTCCAGCCGTTCCCTGGGTCCTGTCACCTGCTGGTTTTCCTCCTGCCTGAACATTCCCTGCCCATTTTGTACCCACCTGCTGGGGGCAGGACACGTTCCACCTGTGAAAGTGCTGGGTGGTGACACAACGAGGGGTTGGCGAGGGTGTGGGGCTGCCCTTCTCCTTCCTCTTCCCTTTTTCCCATCCCTTTCCTTCCATCTTCCCCTTGCTGTGCTATGTTGCCCTCTCCTTCCTTTTCCTCTTTTTCCCCCTTTTCCTTTCCCTTTTCCTGTTCCCGTCCCGCCGGAGGTGTGGGTGGCAGCCGCGGGGCCGCGTTCCCAGGGCAGCATTCCCAGGGCAGCATTCCCGGCTGGAGCCCAGCCCCTGAGCCGCCCCGCGGGGGTCCTCCCCGCCGCCCGGGGGCGCTGCGCCGGGCCCGCGCCGCTCCAGCCGCCTTCCGGTTCCCGCGGCGCCAGTCCCGGTTCCGGCCCCCGAGGATGGAGGCGCGCGTGGCGCAGTCCGCG
>VZRS01001618.1:1252024-1321201 GCA_013398055.1 Ifrita kowaldi
GGGGCTCCGCGGGGCGCAGGTGGCGGGCGAGCCCCGGGAGCACTCCCCGGTATCGAAGCCCTCGCAGTGCCCGGAGCCGCGGGCGGGTCGCAGGGCCCCGCGAGAGCGGAGGGTCTGTCTGGGAGGGGAAGGCGGAGAGCCGGCAGGGCTGAAGCGCTTCCTGGGCTGCTCCCGTCTCTGCCGGGACTGAGGGCAGAGCTGCAGCGCTGCCTCGGCTCACAGCCCGGGCATGAGGGCGGATCGGGAGAGCGTTCCGCACCAGCTTCCCGGGAAAGTCAGCGGGAACCGGCCCCACACGGCCTGGTGCTGCCGCCCCGTTCCTGGTGCTGTGCCTTGCTCTGGCCGGGCAGGGATCACCCGGCGGGTCCATGGGCGGCAGCAGCGCCGGGTCCGGGGGCCCGAGAGCCCAGGGCAGCTTCCTCTGCTGCTGGCACCCCGACCTCCTCCAACAGGTTTATTGCAGCCCTAAAATGCTTAGGTTTGGGAAGAGTTGGTCACAATCCTCTCTCTTTTCAGTGACGATAATAATAAAAAATAAAACTGTCGGGTCTGTCCTAGTCAATGACCAGTATTGACAGTAGAGTGCAGAGGCAGCTTCGGGAAAGCTTTGACTCCGCCAGGTTCCCTTCTCATACATTGCCCCAGGAGCACTCAGCTGAGACGTTCTGGACATTTGGCTTTTGGGTTTTTGCCTGCCATACTTGTGTGCTCTTGAGCAACTTTTCGGTGTGTTTTCTGCTCTCAACTTAAACGTAGGACAGGCACTGAGATAATAAATCTGGCTGTTGAATCTCTGCAACTCCTTGCCTTTGATTTTCCCTTTCTCCCTTGTTGCTGCTAGGAGAGGAAGGGCATCTCAGGTATTCTGGCAAAGCAGCTCTCTCTTTGCTGTCACTGCTGTTTGATCTTTAGTCCATGAGCAGAATCCGGGCACTGGAAGCGAGGCAGGAGGGACAGTATTTAGCTCTCACTCCAGGAGGTTGCAGGAGGCCATGCAGAATTCCTGAGCCTCAATCTGCCCGTCAGTCCCAGCCACATGCTCCCTGTTTCCAGCTGCAGCATGCCCTGGAGCCTGTGGGGAGCCAGCCTGCAGCCAACAAAGAGCAAGTAGTGTGTGCTCAGCCGGCTCAGCAGGGCTTGGCAGAGTAGGAGTAGAGACAAAACAGAGCAGGAGGCAAGGAGGTGAAGGAAGAGAGGTGTTCTGCTCCCTTTGCCATGCTCTCTCAGGCCACTTTCCCTCCTTGATGATTTATTCTTTTAAGCATGATGGAGAAAAGCTCTGTCGTATTAAAGCCCAGAGGCAGAAGCCTGTGCAAGTTTCATGTTACCTACCTACTCAAGTAGGGTTCTTGGAAGACAGTCTTGTGTGCTAAGGGAAGATATAAGGGTGGTTTTGGTCCTATTGAAAAAGCTGTAGTGTTTTTGTATTCACAGGTGAGGGGAAGATTTCTAGCACTCAGCTGACCAAAGAGCCCTTGGAGATGTCAGCATGGCGTCTTGTCACTCCCACAGCTTCTCATGAGGTGGTCATCAGGTATGACCCTTTACTGACAAGTTGTGCTAGACAGTGCAGGTGGAATAAACCAGGGGGTGACACTTCATGACCTGAGCAGCAGCTTTTTCCTCCCTTTTCTCAGTCACACACCTTTTAGATCAGAGATGTAGTGGCATTGTCTCCCTTCCTCACTTGCATGGTACCATGAGAGAGGAGTTACAAGGCTTATCTGTAGTTTTGTGGAGTAGTTTGTTTTTTAGAAAGAATGTAGAAATTATAATATCCTTTCAATAGCATTCACAGATCTTTGCTAGAAAACTCAGCTTTTTCACAGGGTGCTGTGATAAGGGGCATTTATGATGTAAACATGTGAAGACCTTTTTTCCAGGCAAGCTCAGTGACATGGTTATGGGTGTGGGGGTCACAGAATCGTAGCATACCTCAAGCTGGAAGGGACCCATGGATCATCCAGTCCACCTCCCCACTCCTCACAGGACTACCATATTGTTAAGAGCATATTCCAGATGCTCCTTGAACTCTGACAGATTTGGTGCCACAACCACTTCCCAGGAGAGCCTGTTTCAGTGCACCAGCACCCTCCCGGTGAAGAACCTTTCTGAGCTAGAGTGAACTTCCCCTGATGCAGCTTCAGTTCTTTTCCCTGTCTCCTGTCACTGGTCACCAGAGAGAGGAGAGTGGTGAGCGATGTTCCTCGAACAGGGGTGCCCCGTTGCCAGTTTGGAGCTGAAAGCTGTACTCAGCTGTGTGGCTGTCCTGGCCCAGCTCTTGGGATCTCAACCCCATCAGTTTTGGAGCCCAATGTAAGCATTGCCGAGTTCAGGCTTTTCTGCTGGCTCGTTTTGAATGAAAACTTAATTTCATCTGTATAAGCTGTTGGTGAGCACAAAAAAAGGGAGACTGAAATGACAGGAGCAACACTGGGGTCAACAGGTACCTGGGCCACCATGGTGAAACCTTTTGCTCTCAGTTCACACTCGAGTAACAACGTAAGGACTGCTGCTGGAACTTTCTGAAGAAGAGGAGCACTAAACAGGATAGACCAATATGACAGTCTGGGGTGACACGTTGGGCTCAGTCACATCTGAAATGAGGCCATCCCAAATGCTTCCAGGTGCCAGTGCTGGGAATTTGCTGCTTTGGTGCAGTCATGGGGAAAAAAGTAGATGAAACTTGCTGAACTGTGGCATTGTTTTAGAGTTCTTTACCTCCTGGCTAAATCCAAGTGATTACAATGCTATTTGTCACCCTGTATTTGGGTGGGAAAAGCTCTTTGGGCCAGATGTCTGCCCAGGGATTGGTGATTCCTGGGCACTGTGGTTCTGGGTTCTGACCATGCACACGGATAAACCTCTTTCCTTGTCCTCACGTGTAGTGTAGCAGTATGGAAAGAAGCTCCTGTAGGATACTGGTCATCTCACCTCCTGTGAGTCTTCCCTTGCATGGCCAGAGGTGTTCGTGATTATGTAGGAAAATCCAACTCAAATTCCTCTTCTGTAAAGCTTGCCAGTGGTACTGAAGTATCCCAGTGGTTATAGCTTTGGGGGAATCTTTTAAAGCAGGAGGAATACTTGTGAGCTGCTTGTTGTCTTGGACGTGCAGGGATTTTAGTTTCAAAAGCAGAACATGATCTTCTGGTTCTGGAGAACGTTTGCCTTTGATGCAGAACTCTCCTTGGAGTCTTGGAGGCCTGTCCTGAAGCTGGTGACTTCACTAAAGGAGAGATAATACTGTGTGAACACAGAATTTACAAATTATTTGATATTAGGAGTAGAAGATACCTTTGTCCTTATTTTTAAAGCACATTCTAGGCTTGGGGGGATGAGTTATGTATGTCGCTGCTCTGATGTTTGTGGCAATAATGGTCACTGAAACTTACAGTGACACAGCTGTGAAAACACAGTGAAATCTCTTGTGCTATTTTTTAACTTGAAGTATAGAAGATTTTTCAAATAAGTCTATAAATTATGTGAAATGCTACCAGACAAGACCAGAAAGAAAAGTTGAAAATAAACGAATCTATTTGCTGTTGCTTATATGGGGGAAGGTTTGTGTATGTATGTAAATGAGAGAAAAACTCTGATTTTTGTGATACCTGCCTTGGGTTTTGAAAAGAAAAGCTGAAATGTGAAGTGAGTTGCTTGTAAGGTACAGCCATGCTGTTCAGTGATTTTAGTTATCTAAATGCCAAACCAGAGGATTTGATACAGGTTTGGGTTTTTTTCTCAAAGTCCTGTTTCTTCACATGTGAACCACAGGAAGCAGCATCGTGTTCTCCTGTAGCAGAGGAGACCTTGAGGCTGTAACAGTAGTGTGCCATAAACTGAAGCACAACTGAAGAATGACCTCAAAAGTACTGATGTTTAGCTTGGCCCACAAATAGGCCAGTCTTAAGATTGTTTTGCCTCAGCCTAGGTTTTTGAGCATGTGCAGTTAGTTAGAGCAGCATTCCTGGGCGCTGTTGTTCAGGTGGACATGTGAGACCAAGAGATTCAATGGCCCAATTTTTTTCCTAATTAAATAGTCTGATTGTTTCTGGAGCAACAAAGCAAATGAGCCCTTTTTGATAAGGTTTGGTGGCCTACAATAATAGCCTGAGCTGTGTCCTGCTGTGGAAGTGCTGGCAGAGGAGAGCCTGGGTGAGGGAGCCGAGGGGTGGCGAGCCAGGGTGGGCGGTGCTCACTGCCTCCCTCCATAGCAGCACCAAGTCCCTCAAACCTTCAGTAGTCTCCAGGATTCTGTGTCAGAGCCAGCTTTGTGGCTCAGGGCACGAAGCCTGTTACGGGGGAGGACAAGAGATGGACAACAGAGATAAAAGTTCAGCTATTTGGTTTCTTTAGGGCGTGGGGTGAGGAAGATTCCTGCTTCTTGCAGCAGCTTCCAACCATTTTGCTGCTGACGCATTTGTCTGAGTTGGGGCTGTGAAGTCTGGAGGGACCTGGGGAAGTTTGTTTGGGACATAGAGGCCCTCCTGAAATTCCCAAGTGCTCCTGAATGCCTTGTGTCAGTTTTAAGGGAGAAGACATACATTTCCTTCCTGGGCAGGCAAGAAAAGGTTGTGTGGCCAGGTGGAAGTGAGTGCACCCTGCAGAAACATCCCTGTGAAGCAGCATACTGTACTTCTGGTATTCCTGTCTCTAGGTGGGGTTTGAACTTGCTGGGGTTGTGTGAGTGATTGTGGTTTCCTCCTCTGAAGGAGAAACTGTGGCCTGTGAGATAG
Source organism: Ifrita kowaldi (assembly GCA_013398055.1). Classification (NCBI taxonomy): domain Eukaryota; kingdom Metazoa; phylum Chordata; class Aves; order Passeriformes; family Cinclosomatidae; genus Ifrita; species Ifrita kowaldi. The sequence goes on from VZRS01001618.1 coordinate 1,256,758, forward strand.
TGAAACAGGCTTTAGGGAATTTTGAGTCAAATCATTTGATATCTTCATTAGGTTAAAAAAGCTGGAGAAAGTGCTTCTTTGGGAAATATCTTTTAATAGCATGACCTGTTGTCTTTCTTGTACCTCTGTCTAATTTTCTCACTGCCTTTTTTGAAGAATGTTTCAGAATCTCTGTTTTCCACACTAGTAGAAACAACCTTTAAATGTTAATTGTCTGGAGTTATTCAACTTGCATGTCATTGCTGTTACCTCTACAAGGCAAACTAGCACTGTGCCCAAGATCTTGCAGCTCCTCACCTCCTGTCCCCTCTCCAGGAATTACTGTGTGACAGCTCAATTTGCTTTTCAGGAAAACGAGATCAAGTTGTTAACTGCAGAAATTGAGCGTCTGAAGAACTTTGGGTGCTTGGGAGTCTCCCCGAGTTTGGAAGGGTTGCGAGACGAAAACGCAAAACTCAAGTACCGGTTAAACTTCCTTAAGAAGGTAAAGGAATAAAAAATTATTGTTGTACCATATGGTTTTTGTTCTCATTAGGACAAGCTAAATAAATGGTGTGAGTTTGTTACAGCTGCTGGTGTGTGACAGCATGGTCACTGCATTCTGACACCTTAATCGGTGGCACATCAGATATTTCTTGGTTCCTTAAACAGAAACCTACTTTATGGAAAATGTTAGTAGGTCAATAAGCCCACATGGTCATGTCTTGGGCAGTTTTGGACCAGCTGGCCCAGCTGAGGTCTGTCCCAGGCTCACCCACACAGATGTGAGAAGTAATGCAGCCCTGCAGTCAGGGGAAGGTTTGTGCTTGGAGGTTCAGCAGGAGAATCATGTGATTTTTATGTTGTATATGTTGCTCCTGTGCCTGGAGGTGTCAGCCAAATCTGTCAGCTGTTCTTTGCCAGGCAGCCAAGGAGAAAAGTGGGATGTAACAGCTCCTCAGATGTTGTGAATTTAGCCTTCTGGATTTTGGTGGTTTTCTTTTTCAGAGCCTTCAAGAGGAAAGAAGTAAATCAACCAAAAGCATGATTAATATCAACAGCTGTCTCCAGGAGATCTTTGGAGCTGCCATTCAGGCTGCATACCCAGACTTAGAAAACCCTCCTCTGGTGGTGACACCAAGTCAGCAGCCCAAATTTGGGGACTACCAGTGTAACAGTGCCATGGGCATATCACAGGTAAATGATGTAAACAATCTTACCAAAGAAGTAAAAATGGGGATGTTGTCTGTTGGAAGCTAAAGGATAGACAGCACAGTGAGAGTTGCAATACTGGACTTGTTCTGGGCTTGCTGCAGGTGCCTGGGTTGAGATTTGAGTGAGTATTTAATGGCATTTTGAGGGAAGCATTGGCCTTTACAAGGCTGGCCTTTAAACCTCTGTTCAGATGCCTGGTATGAGAGAGTTAACGTGTGTGACACAGAAAAACTGCTCGGTTCATGGGATCTAAATCAAATCAGGATTTAAGTGCTGCATCGATTTACTAATGATGTGCAATTAACTACCAATTAGTGAGTTGTATGTCTGGAACTGAAAACAGCAAAACAATAAATCACAATTCTGGAGAATTGCAAAATGTTGAGAAACACCTGCATATCTCTAACTGCTCTTCTCTAGTGCCAGGAAAGTGTAATATTCCCACCCTTGTTTGTGTGCACATACCCCCTTCTCACAGGGCAGGTGACAAACGGGCATCTCCAGCTTCCTTTCCTGGCTCACACCTCCCATTGCTGTGGGTGCTGTGGTTTCCTCCTGCTCAAACACACACGGAGGAGCAAAGGGGCCCAGGTGCTGCCCTGTTGGGTTTGGATCCCTGTGTCTTCCATCCCAAACTGCCCTCCCTGAGCTCCAGCCAGAGGAAACTGGGCATTGTCAGACCAGGGCGTGCTCGGGAAGTGCCTTCTCAGAGCCCAGCCAGGTGTGGATTGCTGCTCAGGCACTATCCTTTGTACCCCTCCGGCTCAGTCCTTTGTTTACCATCTCTTGTTACTTCCCTGAATACAGGGATTTTGACCAAAGAGGACCCAGACAGGATCAGAGACACTTCAGCAGTTTCTCAGTCTGCTCAGTGGGCTGGGACTGTGCTGAAGTAAAACCAGGAGGTGTGAGAGAAAGAAGGTAGTGGGTTCTAGCTTAGATGCTGAGATGCCTAAACTTCCAATGCCTTTGGGTGATGAGGTAGACTTTGTAATTACAGATCTTTTATTTGGCAATCTCAACAGAAACAACTCGTTTTTTCACATGTCCTGTTGTCAATTCACCTTTATTTACCCGCTAGACTGGCAGTTTTGACACTGAGCTTGCACCGCCATGCATGGAACTCCGCTGTCCCAGGTTGTCCCGGTACAGAGAGCGTGACTCGGGCAGCACGGATACGATACGTGCCAGCCAGCAGGCTCCGGGCTGCGGTGCCAGGCGGAAACAGCCCTCCCAGATCCCGTGTCTCCCCTCGGTCTCATTAGCATATTGTGACTGCGCTGCCGCCCTGGGTGACTGCACTGACACGGGATTCAGGGCGCTGCCACTTCTCTGACCGCTGCATTACCCCAATTAAGTCGCGGTTGGGATTCTCGAGCAGTCCAGGCTTCCCTGTGTCGACGTGGTTCGCATAACTCGGTGTCTGAACGGTTCTCTTCCAGCCAGGGTTTCGAGTTCCAGGTTGTCAGCAGTGGTGGTGAATAAGGGTTCCTAGTGCAGGGCTTCGCTGTGGAGTTTGTTCCCTGGGCTGGGCTTGGCTCTGGAGTTTGTTCCCTGGGCAGGCAGGCTGTGCACTGGGCTGGAGCTTGGCCGTGCTCACACAGGTGGTGTGTCAGCACGGCAGAGCCAGGGGATGAGAGCAGCAGGTTGAGGTCTTTTCTTCCAGCCTGTTTTAGGGGCTTGGCTGTGGTGCAGGTCTTCCCAGGGTGTCCCCTGGGCAGAGCTGGAGCACGGGTCAGGGTCACTGGGACTGCCAGTGGAGCAGGAAGTGCCCTGCCTGGGGCAGCACTGGTACGTGCCAGGCAGCAGCCTCTCCCTGCAGCGCGCTGATGTGGAAAGGACCCTCACAAATGCCTATTGTTTACCTCGGAGCTCATTAGCATATTAATGCCTGGGGTTTCAGCCAGGAGACTTGCTTGCTCCTTAGAGTAATAGGAGTGTGGTAACCGTTTCTAGAATGGTTCACATAACACGTCTGTAATCTGGTGTAACATGCCCATAATCTGGGTCTGCATTTATTTTCCTGTAGTGTACACTTTGAGTAGCATTAAAGGCTACTGAGGTTTGCTTTTCTTGCCCTTTTTAAGCCTTTATCATCTTGTAAGGATCCTGTGTATGACAGGTTAAACAGAAAGCTGAAACTTTAGTAGAAATACATTTTACAGCAAACTGTAAGTTAGCAAATACAAGCAGTAGTGTAAATTCTGAGTTGACAAAGAGGTACATGATCTTTGTGGCCTCAGTGGGATTGTTTTCAAACACATCACAGTAATACCGGAAAATCATGTGCTCAGAAACAAATACCTGTGGGTAATTTTATACAATGTGAATGTCGTGTTTTGCAAGGGGTGTGTTGGGCTAGCTCACAGAATCCTCCTAAAGGACGTTTTTGTAAGATTTGCAGAATGCTACGTGAGAAGATGCCTTGGGAATGGACAGGGAAGTTGTGTAGTTGGACTAGGTGATCTTCAAAGGTCTGTTCCAACCCAAACCACTCTGATGCTATATTTGTATGTAAACTTGTGTCCTGTTCTTTGAGTTCCTCACAGTGGGCTGTTCATGTCTCCAGGGAAAAGGAGAGCTACTTTAACAGCAGTTTTTCTGATGCTCTTTGAAGAAAATTGGGTAGTGCTGGGATTATTTTTGTTTGCTTGGGTTGTTGGATTTTATTTATTTATTCACTTATTAATCTGTTCAGTTATTTATTTATTATGCTCGAGACTAAGACAGGACTGAAGGCAGTTTGCTTTGCTTGTGTTTAATCATAAATAAACAGACCTGCTCTGAAACCACACTCAGCATCTGCTGGAGGCACAGCTCAGAACTTCAAATGTGAGTGTTGGTTGAGCTGAGGACACCCATGAGACTGATCAACAGGATTGTGCAGCAGTGAAGGACTGTGCCAGCTATGTTGATTTTTAAAGGGTTTGTCCTTTTCACTAGCTTAGAAAAATACAAATTTGCCAAACCACTTAACAGGTTTTGAAACATAGCCTGGGAGATTTTCTTCTGACATAGGGGCTGCTCTGAGTAGAAGGAGGTGAACATGTTGGGTCTAGTCAGGCTTGTGCTGTGGAGAACTGATCTAATCTATCAAATTTGCTAGACATGTTTCTCTTTGTGTGTGTCTCTGTATTATGAAGCTGAGGGACCATGCGGATCTTTCAGTGCCTCAGTACCTGTGCTCTCTGTTTTGCTGTCTAGAATGTTTCAGAGGATTGAATTTTACTTGATCTTGTTGTTTTCCAGATACTGCTCAAAACCAGGGAACAGAAGGTTATCCCACGAGAAATCGCAGAGAAGATAGCAAAAAATATTCCTGCCAATGAATGCATTGAGAAGGTCGAAATTGCTGGTCCTGGTGAGATAGTTTCATTTTACACACTCTTTACGTCTTAAAGCAAAAAGGGCAGTTTTATAGCGAGAGGGATGCTGAGTTGAGTTCTGTTGTTTTGTGATTTAAAACTGCACTTACGGGGTGAATTAGTGTCTTCTGTCTTGGTGAGCTTTGTAGCACTCAGACTTGTGCAGCAGCAGCAAATCTACTTTTATATTAGAATTGGCAGGTATGATCCTGAGCCCTTTAATTAGCAATATTTCCACTGATCCTTAAGGGACCAGCTTTTCCTCTTTCAATATTGGTGATGGGAATCAAGCCACAGTCATGAAATCACAGCAAAAATCAACAGCCCTTCTTGCTGTTGCTTGCATGGTGAGGAAACCTTGTCATCTCAGAACTGAGAGGCTGGAGTAGCATGGAGGCTATTAATTGCTGCATCTGTTTTGTCCCTGTGACCCAGGGAAAAATACAAGGGCTTATATTCCTTAGGGCTTCAGCATAAACACAAAATTCCCATGGCACAGCCCTTCTAGGGCTAGGGCTTGTTGATTGGCTCTGTGAAGCAGGAGAAGACAGCGTCGTACCATGAGCAAGATGAAACTATATGTTTTAGGACATTTAAAAAATTAATTTTTTTAAAAAAGATAAAGCAGGATTTGATTTTGCATTCTGGCAACCAAACTACGTATTTTCTCATAAAAAATTGTTTCTATAAATTCACCATTGAGTGTCCTTTTTGTACACCATTGAGTGTACAAAAAGGAATTATGTCAATGGTGTAGCCTGCAGCATCTGACTGCTGCAGTAAAGGCTACAGTGGTGTGAACAGGCCCTTCTAATCTGGGAACAGAAATTGTCTTCTAGTGACAGCTTTGTTGTCCTGTGACTGAAAAATGTTCTGTCAAGCTGACTTCATGTGCTCTTGTGCTTGATGCATGAAAACAGAAATCCAGGGGGGAAGGAAACAAAAAATGGTTTGAGGTGCTTCTGCAGCCCCAGCACTCATTGTTGTTTTTTTCCTGTAAAGGTTTTATCAATGTCCACTTGAGAAAGGATTTTGTGTCGAAGCAGCTGAGCAGTTTATTGATCAATGGAGTTCAACCACCAGCTATTGGCAAAAGGAAAAAGGTACAGCAGTAAGCACACAGCCATCCTGCTACAGGGGAAATGTCTGGGACTGCAGGTAGCTTTGAAATTCCCCACTGAACTGATGTGCTGAGCAGATGTCCATGTCAGCAGGTTGTTAGAGCAGAGTATGTGGGATGTGCCTTAGGAACTGGGGACCATGGGGCAGGTCACCTGTACTTGGTGTAGTCTCTGATGGGTGAGGGACAGGCCTCCCTGGGGGTAGGTGTTGTGCCCAAGTCAGTCTGGGAGTGATCCCTGACCCTCGGCTGGGCTGCAGCAAATCCCAGGCTGAAGCCTGCTCTGATGTTCCCTGCTGAGGGTCAGCAGAGGTGATCTTCGTTCCCCCTGCTCCCCCCAGTAAAACCCAGATCAAACACACGAGGTGTGGTAATGGCCTTTTATTCATGTGTTCCTTTGGTGCCGTGTCCAAGGTGGTGGTGGATTTTTCCTCCCCCAACATTGCAAAGGAGATGCACGTTGGCCACCTGCGCTCCACCATCATCGGGGAGAGCATGTGCCGGCTCTTCGAGTTCGCAGGTTATGATGTTCTGAGGTGAGACTCCGTGGCTGGGTGTGATGGGCTTACTGGGCTGTTTGTGCAGTCCCTGTCTCTCTGTTCTGGTCTGTATTGGTCTTAGTTTATAAGCACATAGCAAATAACCCTTTATGTGTTGTAGATACTAAGCTGAGCAAGTGTAGCAGGGTTAGGAACCAAGGTGGGCAGCAACTTCAGTGCAGTGAAATTGGGGGAGCTTGCCTGGCCTGGGTTTCTGGTATTATGTGTGTTTCTTTTAGAATATACATTTTTAAAATGTGTGTATCTTAAAGCATATGTTTAAGAGATTATTATTATTGTCCTCTTCAATTGCTGCAAGGTTGAACCATTTAGGAGATTGGGGCACCCAGTTTGGAATGCTCATTGCTCACCTCCAGGACAAATTTCCGGATTACTTAACTGTTTCTCCTCCCATTGGGGACCTCCAAGCTTTTTACAAGGTATGTGTAGCAGATAAGTGTGATGTTTATGTCAGAATCTGAAAAGCAGATTGAGGAGCTTTACAAATTGCAGCATAGTTTTGGAGAAATGAAAGAATCAAATCACTGTTAGTAGATTATTGCAACAGCCAGCCATGGGGTGATGGATTGTGGTATCTGGTACTGAACTGTCTGTATGGGGCATGTTCAAAGGGCTGTGTAAGCACACAGCCTTTCTGTCTTGAGATGAGCAAGCTTGGAGAACCTGTTAGGAGTGGTGGTTTGTTTAGGGGAGAAAGCAGTGCTTTTCCATGTGTTTCCCTGCAGGAATCCAAGCGGAGGTTTGACACAGAGGAGGAATTTAAGAAGCGAGCCTACCAATGTGTGGTGCTGCTGCAGAGCAAAAACCCCGACTTCATTAAAGCCTGGAAGCTCATCTGTGACGTGTCACGCAGAGGTGACTTTGCCACATCTGGAATCATGTCTCAGCCGTAGAACAGTGGGGCTTTCCTCACTTTATGTCTGAGCACACCCTTCTGTTTTCTCTTGAAAATCACTGCCACACTGCTAAGAGAAGCTGAAAGCAAAAAGCCAGTACAACCAAAGTACTGGACTGTCTTAAGTGGAGACTTTCAGCTAAATCTTTTGTGTTCTGAGTCCTAGTCTGACAGCTTCACCAAGAGATGGATAATGCCTTTTGGGCCTTGCTGTACCCACTGGTAAACATTTGCCATTGGTTTCCACAGTGTGCCTTTAATGTAAGTATTTTGTTCTGTTTCCCTCAAGAATTCCAGAAAATCTACAACTGTTTGGACATCACAATCATAGAGAGAGGGGAATCCTTCTACCATGAGATGATGAAAGACATTGTGAAAGAATTTGAAGATAAAGGTGAGGCTTTTGGTCTCAGGTGACAAGTTCTGCAGCTGTGAGGATGAGCATGGTAACCTCAATCCTATTCAGCAAGGCTTAGGGCTGATGCTTTTCCAGTTGCATGTTCCCCACCTTTGCTTTTTTTCTCAGCCGCGTTTCCTAAGTGGATCTTTTGTGGCTTTTCCTCATTCCAGAAAGCCTGAATCTTTCTTGCTGTCATCAAAAGCAGATTGTCTGTGATATCTGTAGGCAATAGCACAGGGTGCTACTGGAATTTGTTGTATCCTGAGTAAATAGTCAAGGAGCAATATACGACAGACTTCCCGGTGTTAGTGTTGTGACTCTGTGGGAACTTAAGTCTGAGAAATCTCTGTGAAGACAGTGGGATTTTTGGATCATATTGACTTTGAAACTGGCAAGAAGCCAAATGCAGCATAAAAAGTCTCTGGCTTTATGTGTTCCTGTCCAGATTTGGCAGTTCTTGAGTCTGACCATCTGAAGTGTTCTGTCTCACCTCAGAAAGACTCCCTGAAAAGTCCTCATTTTATCTCCATAGAGTTTCTGTTGCCTTTAATGCCATATTTTGTGATGGGTTTGTGGCTGTACAGGCAGATCTGGATGTCAGTGATGGGAGTTTTTGAATTAGGTCTTTTCTGGTAAGGCCACGTTTGTGCAGATCTGCTTCCTTGTGTGTAGCTGTACAGAATGGGACTTGGTTCACAAGGGAGTTCTCATGTAGGTTTTTTCCTATTTTTGATTATGTGAGTGTATGGCCTGTTCTTCCTGGTAGCAGCAGGGAAGGGAAGTGTTGCTGCTGGCCCAGAAACCTCCCTATTGTGATCCAACACAGAATGTTTTTCATTGCTGTTGTAGGATTTGTCCAGGTTGATGATGGCCGGAAGGTTGTGTTCGTCCCGGGTTTCCCTGTCCCGCTGACAGTCATGAAATCAGACGGGGGTTACACGTATGACACATCAGACCTGGCTGCTCTGAAGCACAGGCTGTGTGAAGAGAAGGGTGATATCCTTATCTACGTTGTCGACAGTGGCCAGGTGAGTACACCACCCTCTGCTGTAACTGTTGGTGCAGGTCATCACAAAGTGTGTGAAATGATGGATGCAGCAGTAGCACAGGTAGAACACCACAGGGTCTTCAGTGTGATTGGCATATTTACTCCTTATCTGAGCAGTGATCGGAATTAGCCAGTTGCTGCTTCTGTAAAGCTGGAAAACTCTTGGAAAGGTTGAACTTTCTGAAGTAGAATTTGTCTGTGGAGCTGGAAACATTTTAAGTCTTATCGTGAGAGCATTGTTGTGAATAGAATAAAGCTATGAAGAAACTGCACCTGGAGGAGTGGGTTGAGAACCAGTTGTTGGTGTTTATTCCTTGCAGTCTGTGCATTTCCAAACAGTGTTTGCAGCTGGACAGATGATTGGCTGGTATGATCCCAAAGTCACCAGAGTGGCCCATGCTGCCTTCGGAGTGGTGCTGGGAGAAGACAAGTAAGTGTTTGGGTGTAGTTTTTCCTCTATATATGCCTTGGAGAGAAAGTCTGAGTGAGTGCAGGAGACTTGCTCTCATTTGTTGGCAAGTACGTATGTGGCACACCAAAAAAACCCAAAAGAAAGCACTGCATCCTGTGCTGTTACCTGTAACTGATTCATTTTGTTCTATGTCATTGTCCTTGACCCACACCAGTCACTGGTGCTGTTGTCACATTCCCTTTTGGGCCTGGCTTCTGCTGCCTGGCATTTGGGGAGGGGCACTTGGATTGGCTGGTGGAAGCTAATGTGGGAGATGGCAGTGGTAAAGGCCACGATTTCCATTACTTTCTACTTGCTTCATGGTAGATGAAACAAAAGTTGGGAAAAGTCTGGCACTGGTATTGTGTCCTGCCTAATGTCTGGAACTGGACAGTTCTGACTGCTGAATCCTTCCTGGCCATTCCTGCTGACCACGCTGTGGGTGTTCTCTCAGTTTTGCAGCTCTCTGTGTGATGGCAATTTCTTCAATACAAAGGGCTTTGCCATGTGCTTTTTTCCTAAGCTTACTGGGCACTAGGCAGAGGGTGGAAGTGTTTTGCCTCTTAGGCAGGTGGTCATTCTGGCTGTGTGTTTTCAGGAAGAAGTTCAAAACTCGTTCAGGGGACACGGTGCGTCTCATAGACCTGCTGGAGGAAGGGCTGAAACGAGCCATGGACAAGCTGAAAGACAAGGAACGGGACAAGGTAGCTGTGAGAAATTGCTTGTCTTTCCTGAGAACTTCCCAGATGTGTTTGCAGACTTACGGTCTCTGCATTGCTTCGTGAGATTTCTGTCTGCCTTGCCTCCTGATGGCCTGCAGAGAACTGGACAGTGTGGGACATGGAATGTAACAGAAGGACCAAACTCTGTCCAATCACAGTGTGAGGCAGTGGCATTGAAAAGTGCAGTGTAAGGTGGAAGTGAAAAGTCCCTTTTTAAACAGGAACACAAGGAAGCACAGGAAAAAAAAAATCACCTTGAAAATCTCCAAAGTGCTCATAGGTGTCAGGCACAAAGTGCTTTGGCCAGCTGCCACTGTTCCAGCAGAGAGGGGTTTGCAAGTGTTTGGACTGTCCAAAATGCTCCGTAAGGGTAGGAGGACTGGACATTTGTTACAAGTTTGTAAGAAGCAGGAGCACAGCACATCACACCTGGTAAATTGTGGGGCACAGAGGTCCTGTGGGCTGTCAGAAAAGGGAGTCAGCCCTAACCTGAGCAGGGCTGCGGTGCCAGTGAATTGCAGGAGAAGCAAGGGGTGGATGTGGGGTTGCCTGGTGCCCTGAAGCAGAGAGGTGTGTGTGAACAGAGTAACAGGTGGGTAAATCCCCTCAGCAGCCTGGGCTGTCCTCCTGAGCCCTGCTGAGAGACCAGGGCTGTGCGTTGTGCTTTGTTCTTCCTCCTGACTGCTGCCTGTTTTAAAATGGCACCAGGTGCTGACGCCAGAAGAGCTGAAAGCTGCCCAGACGTCGGTGGCTTTTGGGTGCATTAAATATGCAGATCTGTCCCACAACCGACTGAACGATTACGTGTTCTCCTTCGACAAGATGCTGGATGACCGAGGGAACACGGCTGCCTATTTGCTCTATGCCTTCACACGGATCAGGTGCGTGGGGTGCAGGGAGCTGCTGGAGTTGGTGCTGGTGCTCTCTGCATCTGTGTCACAAAGGGACATGTGGGCAAAGGGGTGACAGTCACATCTGTGCTGTTGGGGGTGTTGGGTAAGAGAAGCCAGCTACACTGGTATGCACCACAGACAAGATTTTATTCGTCATTGCACACAATGTGTCCAGTGCCACCTGAAATGGCTCCTCTGTGTGACACACGGCCCAGGGGGGAAAACTGTGGGAGTTTCTGGTAATCAGAGGATTTAGGTGGTTGGAAAAGGGTGCATCTGTGTTCCAGCTGCTGCTCAGCTCAGGTATTGTCACACCCCACAGTTTTTCTGGCACCCTGAGCCCTGGTGTGCTTGGCAGCATCAGCTGTCCTTGCTGATGCAGGTGCCCAGAGCCCATCCCTCCTTGTTCCTCTGCGGTGCCCTGCTGCATCTCCCTGAGGGCATCCCCAGGGCTGACTGTCCTCTTTGGCCTGGTCACCCAGGACTGGGCAAGGGAGAGCAGGCTGGCCCTGGGCAGGCTGGGACCCTCACAAGCAGACTCTGTTCTGGACCGTTCCAGGGCTATTGCTCGCCTGGCCAATATCGATGAGCAGATGCTGCGGAAGGCAGCCAGGGAGGAGGTGCTTATCCTTGACCATGAGAAGGAGTGGAAACTGGGCAAGTGCATCCTGAGGTTTCCTGAGATCCTGCAGAAGATCCTGGAGGACTTGTTATTGCACACACTCTGTGACTACCTGTATGAGCTGGCCACCACCTTCACTGAGTTCTACGACAGCTGCTACTGCGTTGAGAAGGACAGGCAGACTGGTGAGCGTTGGCCATGGGGTGCTGAGTGTGCCTGTGTCACATCCTGTGGTGCAGGCACTCTCCCGGCTGTTACCCTGTGTTGGAAGGGCTGGTGTCATTCTACTGTGTCCATGTGGGAGGACTGACAGAGACTGGCAGAGCCCATGTTGTCACTGGGCAGGAAGGTTGAGTAGAGTTGGGAGCAGCCAGGCACCTAGAAACAGTAGGGTTGGTCAGTCTGCCTGGCTTGGGGAGAGCAGGAGGGGCTCCATGTGCCAGTCCAGGGCCAGGCTGTGGGTGGAGGGGCCTCTCCTAGGGAAGGTACTGTTGTTCTGAGCAGCTACTCCAGCTCCTCTGTCTGTGTTTTCCAGGCCAGATCGTGAAGGTGAACATGTGGAGGCTGCTGCTGTGCGAAGCCACTGCCACCGTCATGGCCAAAGGATTCGACATCCTGGGGATTAAGCCTGTGGAGAGGATGTAGCGGTCCCCTGCGGAATGACAATAAAAGGACTAAACAACTGGAGTTCTCTCTGTCTGTTGGAGTGGGGTTGTGGTAAGGGAAAATAAAGAAAAGTAGAGGGGGAGGAAGGAGTGTGAAGGAGAGAAAAGGAGTGTGACTTCAGCAGCTGCAGGTGCAGAGGCAGACCAGTGGCTGTGAGCACAGCTCAGAGCAATTCTCGGTGCAGGAGCCAAAGCCCATGAACTCAGAACACCCAAGGGCACCTGCAGGAAACCCTCTAGCCATGGTACAGCCACCCACGCTCCCAGAGCCAACCACACTCTGATCCATACTCCCTCCATCCACTCTACCTTATGTGCCAGGTATGAGCAGGTCACCCAGCCTTTGATGTCATCTCTGATGGTGCAGGGAGGCAGGCAGCAGTTTTACCTGGAGGAGCAGGAAGCCCAGGGGAGGAGCAGATCAGTCAAACTACATTCCCTCTGCGGAAAACACAGGGGAAATGCCTTTCCCCTCAGCAGGAATGTTTTGAATCCCTATGGAGCTGGCAAACCTCTTTGTGTGGTGCATATCAGACGAGCAACTACAAGGAGCCACAGCTCCTGCCTTTGCCTTGGGGTTTGTTGAAGGCTCTGCTCTGAGCCTCCTAAAAAAACTTCCAGTCCTAAGGCAGCACAGAAATGCAGCTGTGCTACCACTGGAGGGGAGGTGTTCAATTGATGCAGGTGCTCACTGACGTATGCATGTATGTATGCTTGTACATAGATTTATCTATCTGTATATATAGATACAAGAGATCTGTATCCGGTTGTTCCATGTACACTGAGCTGGGGAGGGCTTGGCTCTCACAGCTAGTCAGTGTCCAGCACCTCATGTGGTGGGCACCAGCTGGCACTTCACCAAGCAGACCTGTGCAAACGCACTCCTGGTGGCTGAGCACTGCCCACGAACCCGCCACAGTGACAGCAGCGTGACAGCCACGTGTGCTGGGGCATTCACCAGCTCCCAGGCCCTGTGCTGTGCTCCTGTCCCCACCTGTACCCGTGCCCGTGCCATGGCTGTGCTCTCCCGGCTCCCGGGGCTGGGCAGTGCCTCGCCAGCCAGGGCCCCATCCCGCCCTACCTGGGGCCACGCCGGGCAGGCTGGGGGTGGCAGTGGTGACGAGCCGAGTCCTGTTCGTGGGGCCACGCACGCTCAGCTTCAGCCGCAGTCCAGTGGTGGCCACAGTGACCAGTCCGGGTCTGGGTCCAGAGCAGCAGACCTGGGTGTTCCTCCAGGCACGGGCGTGGCAGAGGCTGAGCCGTGGCCTCCAGCGGAAGGGGGACAGCCTCTCCAGGCAATCCCTCAGTCTCAGCACCAAATGCCTCCCCTGGCAGGGTGGGGGGTCACACCAGCAGGACCCCAGAACCCCTGGGTGAGGGGCAGCCCCACAGCTCAGGGCTGGAGCCAGCAGTGGTCATAGCAGGGGTGTGTGGAATGTCCATGCAAGGGTGGCTCAGAGTCCCCGTGGGGCCATTCCACGGGGCCATGCAGCCAGGAACAGGGTCAGCTCCCATGCTGCCAGGACTGACCAGAGGGTCCAGGGCCGGCAGCGATGTCAGAGCACCCCAAGGGGCCTCAGAGCTGGGCAGAGGGGTTCAGGCCACTGCTGGGGAAACAGGGTCCCGTGGTTGGCCTGGGGCTGGAGGGGGGCACTTAGGAGCCCTATCCAGGCTGGAGACTGATGCCATGCAGGCATCAGAGTCCTGGGAACCCCAGCTGTCCTGGGGTAGGGGGTCACTCAGAAGCCAAGCACTGGTGGTGGAATCAGTGCTGGGGGAGCCCTGGGGCAGGGTCATGGGTCAGTGCAGAGGAGCCATGGGACAGCGGCCCCCGCCCAGACAAGAACATGGAGCAGAGCATGAGAAGGTCCAAGCTGACTGTTGGAGTGTGGACAGCACCCCTGAGGGAAAGGGGCCAGATGTCAAGTGGGACAAGAGGGCTGGCAGGGTGGCTGCCCTGTCCCACAGTGCCGGAGCTGGGCCAGAGATGGCAGCCAAGGTCAGCCAAGAGTAAAGATCATCAGACACATCCATGGCGATGAGGTCCGAGGTAGAGCCAGGAAGGTGAGTCAGCAAGGGAGGTCAGGATCAGGTCCAGGGACAGCAACCAGGGTCAGCCACAGTCTAAGGATCACTAGGCAAGTCCATAATGACGGGCAAAGGCTGCGGTCAAGCTGGGAAGTCAGTCTGTGGGCCAAGGTCCAGGTTCAGATTACTGGGGTCAATGGCCAGGCACAGGCATAGGCATGGCTGTTGCTCTGGCCAGGCCCCAGCAGCAAAACTTCAACCCACCGTCCAGCAGGGATGGCCAGGGCCTCCCTGCCCAGGCACATGGCAGCCACTGCCCCACAGGAGCTCTCTAAGCTGGCCCCAAGCCCATGGAGCCAAAGCCCATCATCGCTGGGGATGGAGGGGGAACGGGGGAGTGCTTGCAGTGACACTCATTTTCTCTGTGGTGGCAGCAGCAGCACTGGGACCTCTGCGGGACAATGGCCCAGCTGCTGCTTCAAGCCGGCCACCCACCCCGGGCTACCCAGAGCTGTTGCTTGGTGACAATGAGGGACGTACCTGGAAGAGCCTGTTGCACTCCATTATCATGTGGGCCAAGCCCTGCGTTGCTGCCAGGTTCTCACTCAGCTCCCTCTGGTCTGGCTTCCCCAAGCTGCACTTCCTCTGACTGGATCTAGGAGAGCGGAAGGTGAAAGGAAGGCTGAGCGAGCAAAGTGCTGGGAACCACACACAAACACACTGCACTGAAGGACTGTATGTGCCATGTAGGGCTAATGCTACGTCACTGCAGAAAGTCCACTGGGAGAATTCCCTACCAGCACATCCCAAAGGTGTCCACGGCACTACTGACCAGTAGTAATGGACACCCAAGAAAGGCAAGTCAAGGAATTTATTCCCCAAACACATCACCACACACTTGGCCAAGGACAACGACCCCAAACTTATTTGTGTGTCACCTTCAATACCAAGTTCCTTTGATAACTGCAAAGCCCATGTAGAACCTTTAAAATCCTTTAGCCCAAACCACACCCAACACATTTCAAAAACAGTCCCCTCTTTTAATTCGTGCTCATGGTATTGCATTAGTCCTGGCTTCTGAAACTTTTATCTATGTACATTCCTGTCAAATGGCTTGAAAATTGGGCGGAAGATAACAGTCCTCAGTGCTGCTCCTTAGAGTCAGACCTGTCAGCTTGTACCCTTTGAAGTGGGAACCCTGCACCAAGGCATCAATGCACAGTTATAGCAGACCTAAAGCTTCAAAGCATCCTGGCTCCTAAACACTGACAACAAAGAGAAAACTCCATTGCTATCTTTGGTCCGAACATTTCAGAGCAGTGTCGATGTAAAGCAACGAGGAACAACTCCCAGAGTGTAGCTCCCAGGAGCTCAAACAGCACAGCAATCCAGCAGGACCTGCTGCTGCTGCTGCTCCATCGCATCCCCAGGTGCCCTCGCAGTGGCCCCGTGGCTCCCTCGCCATGTGCCAGCTCAGCACAGGGATGCCTGAGGCATTTCCTGCTGTTTTGTGACATTCAGAAGAAAACCCTTAGTGTTTTCTTTCCCTTCCCCTGTGCTATCCAGAGCCTGAAAGATGCCAACAGCTCATCTGACAGCTTCTGCTTTAGGACTGGTCCTCCCCTGTAGATCCCCAAGTGAGGTGTTCAGCTTGCCACGCTGTTGGGAGCACAATGATTCCCGCACAGCCAGCTGTGCTCTCCTGCCCTGATCCGTCTGTCCACAGCCCAGGAGCACGAGCAGAGCAAACAGCCCTGCCTCAGGAGGTCAGATAAGGCATGAATGCTCCAGGAGATTATTTGTCTACTTTGGCTCAAGGGCACCTTCCTCCCTGCACGTACAAACAGGGCATGTTATGCAACCCAGATACTTTTACTTATTAAGATAACTTTACAGAATCCCCGTGGCTCCATTTGGCAGGAATGATCCCCTTATTACCCAGCAGAGCCAGTGCCAGTAGCTGCTTCAATCTGCCAGGTATCTGCAGGGCCTGAAGGCTGCACCTGGGCTCAGGTTGCCAGTGCAGGAGCACATTTCCAGTGGCCAGTGCCACTTCATGCAGGCAGTGGGCCACAGGCTGGGCTCCTGGGCAACCAGGGGAGTGCAGCAGTGGTGAGGGACACACACAGACTGGTCAGGAGCATGGCAATGGGGCCTTACCACTGCCTTCTGCACCAGGCAGTGAGCGGCCGCATCGCTCCATGCACTGCAGGCAGCTCCTGCTGCACCTGAGCAACCAGACTTAAGGCAGACCCCAAGGCACACACAGTCTGTTTGCCCCTCCAAATCAGACACTGAGCCTAGGCCAGCTACAGAAAGCATTGCTCCAGCAAGGATTATTGTGGACAGCTGCAGTACAAGCATCGAGATGCCAATACCTGGTTGAGGAGGAGCTGTCCCGCCTCAGGGTGTTGAGGTGAAACAAAGAAGGCGCAAGACAGACAGCGATGTTGGTTGGGGTCATCTGGTTTTCCTCAACAAAAGCCACCACATCTCGCAGGAAGAACAGGAGGATTTTCAAAGCTTCTCTGTTTTCCTTTGGGAGAAGGAGAATAGCAGCCTGGACAGCCTGAAACTGTTCGTCCTTTGGCACGTCTGAAAACAGGAACAACGACAAGAATCACATGTGACTTGCAGAAGGAGCATCCATCAGCAGGGTCCCAAGCAGGGCACTGAGTTTGTAGGTTCATCCACTTGCTTGTCCCAAGCTCACAGCAGACAAGAAAAGGCCATTATCCCATCAAACATGTCCCATTTCTCCTACTGCCTGTCAAGTGCGTGTTCACACCCAGGGATGCTGCTGCCTGACTTGCAATTTATCTTGAACACCATGCTAATGAACTTATCTGAACTGAGTTATAATCCAAATAAGGGCCTGTCTCCCCATAAAATATTACTCTGCAGTGATACTGTGGAGCAGGTAGCTGCTCTACTTGTCTTTTCCTTTCAGCTTCAAGCATGAAGGGAACAGATGCTCTCAGATAACTCAATTCAGAGACCAGTGTTTTGCCAACAGATTTTAATTCACACCAACCCCCAGTGAGACTGTCTGCCCAAACAGCTCCTGCAGGAGACTGGGTCTGGTTCATCCTGCCACGCATCCCCACCGCAAGGATTTCTCCAATTAACACCACTGCAAAGGGCAGAAGATCACTTCTCCTTCCCTTCAGGTAGAAGCACATTTATAGAACACACAAAACACACTTCTTGGTGAAAGCAGCACAATTCTTATCTCCAAACGAGTAATCTAATCTGTGCACTGCCTCCAGTTACATCTGGCAGAAGATGGGTGAGTGGGGTGAGTAGAATTTGGGCATTTGCTGTTTCTCTCCCAAAACAAGAGACAGGAGGTAGATAATGGCCAGATTACAATAATTGGAGGAAAACTGTTATACAGCCTTTGGACATGGGAATTGCAGACCTCCTTACAGAGCAGGATTTGTGAATGCAAAAAGAAAACTTGCTTCAAACAAATAAATAATTTTCAGACAAAATTTTAAAGCGCTGACAGGCGATGAAATAAAACCCAACTTGACTTTCATGAACCCACACCCTACACAAGACAGCAGCTGCTCATTGACCTATGTCAGTAAAAGTCACACAGGTTAGGCTGCAAAGCCAGTCCTCTCAGAAAGCTCACACTCTGCCTTTCAAAACCTTTTCTCAAAAGCAGAAGAAACTTGTCTGTCCTGACAACATTATTAGCCCTACTTTAAGTTCTTTCCCCAACCCATCTGCTTTTTGAAAGTGAATTCCTTGAGGGCAAAGTACTGGAGATAGAACCTGTTTAAATGGTATTAAATGTGGTATTTCAGCTTCATGTTTCCTTCTTTTTTGGGTTGGGTCTTAAGGACAGTAACAGTGCGAGCACAGGCAGAAAGCTGCTGGCATTTCCCAGCTGTTTCACAGCAGCTGTTGTTGGGCACTTAATAAAGAAGTGTCATCAATATAACAGGATTTCTCGCTCAAGGAGCTTTGCCATGCCACGAACAAGGGGACCAGGTTATTTCTTAATTTTGCATAAGGAAATGACTGTTTAAAAACACAGTTTAAGGGGGCTGCTGCAGCATTTCATTACACTCATCCTTCCAGAAAGAGAACCAGCTGCTTCACAGGATGCAGATGGGAAGCTCCCAAGTCCAGAGCCACAGTGAACTCATCTTGTCAGAAATGTTCTGCCTGACTTGTCTCCTCTGACTACAGGGGAACATGGCACTAGTCCTAGTCTGGCCACTGCCTTGCACAGATGAATATTAGGATATCCAAGGCATTGGAAAACCATAGTTTTTGGTACCTACATTGGTAGATGTGGAGGAAGGATTCACAGAGCCTGCTAGTAAATATAGGCTCAGGAAGATCTCGGAAATACTGCTTCACCATATCGGCCACGTCAAATGCTGACTGCCCTTCGTAACAGACATTGTTTGGGTTGGTTTCATTCATTTCTCTTAAAGACAGAATCCTGGATTTAACACCGGATTTTCGGAACAGGCCAACCTGTGGGTAAAAGAAATTATTAGAGATAAAGAGAGGAGTCATCAAGAATCAAACTTCTGACAAATAAGTGATCCTTCACCTTCCTTGTAATAGCAAATATCCTATGGCAGTAGGATTGAACACCAAAACACTTTTGTATCATTAGAAGCCACAAGGACATTTCTCTGAGGCAAACCATGCCTGATGCCCACGGAACCAGCTGTGACATACCAATTCTCATGTTTGTTTGGCTTTTATTTAATTCAAAAGTACTCATTTTGCCTTTTAAAATCACTGCCACTGACGTATGTTCACTTTCTTTGGCAGGCTGTGTTTACGCATGGCAACTCTAAGTTTCAAATTCATCAATGTGTGTCCACCAAACGCAAACATACATCTGTGGGACTTTTACACAGGGAGGGAGACTTGAGAGTCTTGGCTAGGACTTTGAAATGACGAGAGGAGGCTTTTTGTTGGTTGCTTCAGATAGTTGTTTTAATTAGCGTTATTAGAGAAACAGAGTGCTGGACACAGCACCCTGCAGAGAGTTTAAAAGATGCGCGCAGAAAAAGAGCTTATTGTAAATTTTTGGCCTTTTTAAAGGTAAATGACTTAATAGAAGTTTGAAACGAAACATATTTTTACTTTTTTGCTAATGCTCAACAAACTCAGCTCCTGCGTGGACAGGAACTGCGGAATTTTTTATTCAATCATTTTAAATTACTTCTGCCGCAAGACATGGAGGTATAGAAGAAGAACAAGAAGCTTTGGAGAACAACAACTGTCCTCCATCTTGGCATTTTTAGCTTTTATCTATTTACTACATAAACAACCCCAAAACTTCTAAATTCTTCACCCTATGACACCACTACAAACCACTCTATCATCTGGTTCAAACCTTTCTAGATTCAAACTCTTCCCAAAGTGTTGGCAATTTTTTCCATGGACAGAGGTCAAAATAAGTGCCGTCTGGGGGGGATAAATCCTTCAAAACTGGCAGGACAATATCTCCTGCACCTTGGGTACCAACATACATCGAGTGCTGGCTCACACAAACTGACTGTGAGATCCACATGGCTCCTTGTAACACCTGGTACATCTGGTACATCTAATCCTTCCACAGGCTTGCAAAGGGCAGTTGCCATTTTGACGAAAATTTTTATTTTCTTTTTAATGGGATTGTCAATTGAGTTTTGGACAAAAGTGAGATTTAGGAGTTTCCCATGAGCTCGACTCCACCAAAGCTTCTGGTGACAGTTTTACTCCGTGCCACTGAGACAGTATTTACACTCTTCGGTTTATTTATGTGAACTGAATGGACACCATAACCTCAAAATGAAAAACACTTGCACTGTCACTTCACAGAACTCACACACTTTTGCACTTTGGCGTGATATTACACACCTAGACAGTGGCAAAGCACAGGGAAAAAAGTCCTCTCTTTAACTAATATGTCTCATGTCACAAGGTCTTCCATTTCTGCAGCTATGCTATGGAAATACCATATGCAGCACACACTTCCACTGCCATCTCCATTTAGGGGATAAATCGAGCTGAGATGCAGAAAGATTTGTTAAAGCCACTGCTGTAATGTCTTCTCTCTGCTTGGTGGTGCATTTCAGCTGAAACAGGATTAATTTTCACATTAGCTCTGGCACTTCCAGCAGCCAGAGAACAGAGGGAACAATGACATTGTCTGGCAGATTTGCCTCCTTAGGGTGCAGGGACATGACACCTCCCCAGGCACAGACAGCCTGCCTGCCTGCACCAAGAGACCCGACTGCAGAGGGTTTCAGGGAGGGAAGGCACAAAAACACAGTACAGGGCTAAAGGCATTCCTAGAGGGAATCAGCACTGGTATTTCCCTGCAGGCTGCCTGCTCAGACCTACACCTTTCTGCCCACTCAGAGCCTTAGGGGGCAAGAAAGTCCTTCACAAAAGTTAGACACAGAGTCTGGTTCCCTGGAGCAGATCTGTTCATGGCCCAGAGCTGCCCTGGGCTGCCTCGAGTTCATACCTGGTCAAGAAAGTGGCTTCTCAGATACTCCAGGGCTTGCAGGATGCCATTGGGCAGGGGGTGGCTTGTTCGCTGCACATTCAGAAGTAAAGGAACCCCAAACACATTTTTGTCCTTGTAGTCTGAGGCTTTTGGTTTTTTAATGAACTTTGGTATGGTCCTGGAAACAAAACCCAGTACATGCAGCTTACTAGCTGTCCAGCACATTCCACCTGCTGCTTTACACTCATCGGAAAGGGCTGAGCTGTGCCTTGTCACAACCCCCAAATTCTGCCACACACCTGTACACACAGCATCAGGAGAGAGAGAAGATCAGCAAAGGCAATTACAGGGATGACTTCCTCATTTGATTGCTGAAATTAATAAAGCATTCTCATGGGAAATACATTCCATCTCTTTATGGCACTGCAGGGTTTTTTCATTCTTACTACATTCAAGTACCAGCTCCCTAACACAAAATACTGACTGATGTATGTAAGTCCTCTGAGTGTCTGAATTTGTCACTGGTTTAGTTCAAGCAGACACTCAGTGCTGAAGGGCTGGATTCTCAGTCCAGCCAACTCTCACCTCAGGTCCCACAGTCCCTGCAAAGGTCCTCCGACAAAGCCCTGCAATTGGGAAAATTTAAAGAGAAACTATGATGTGCCTTAAAATCAGTAACAGCACAACCACCAGCCAGGGGTCAAAGTGCAGCCCACAGCAGAGGAAATCCTGGAGCCATGGAAATAACCATGAAGCTGCTGGCAATTTAATAGGATGAAATTCTTCATCTTGAACATGTGCAACGTAGGCAGACAAGGAAATTCACATGCTTATGTCAACTCCTCTCTTTCCAGCTCAGATTGCTTTAATATCAGACAACTTACCAGTTCCAGCCCTGCTTACTGGAAGGGGAATATCTGTCCATTACAGCTGTGAGCTTCAACAATGCCAGCTTTTGTGTGCGGGCCAGCTGGGCAGCTGACTGGCCATCAGTCTGGAGGGAAAGGCTTTCCAAGTTCACGCTCTCTTCCACAGACCAGTGTTGCTTCCCGTGCCTATGGGATAAATATTGTTTAAGCTTAGGACCATCTCCACCACCCCTGTTTTCTGCCTGCATCGGTGAAGCACCTAAGACTCTAAATGACCTGAAGCTAGTTGCACTTAAACAAAGCACTTCCCATCCAGGAGTGCCTCTGGCAATACAAACCGTTTCCCTGATTCCAGTGTCTGAGTGCTCATGCAGATTGTGAGTGTCCTACTTTCAGCAGAGGTCAGATGTTGGTACCTGTGGAGCGGTACCTGCCACCAGCAGTGCACACCCTGCTACCTAGGACAGACTTTAGAATACTTTGTTCTGGCAATGCAATCATATTTTGAGTGGACAGAATCAAAGGCAAACCCAAGGATGGCTGACCTGTTGGTCTGTTTAGAGTCTGTGATGTATGTCAGGTCTGCAGAACCAATCTCCTTGCCCAGGCCACAGCTGCTCTCTCCCTCAGCCTCCCCTGCTGTCTTGTCTTCTGAGCCCTCTGTTTCAAGAGAGCTTTCATTAGGGGAGGGTGGATACAAACAGGTCAAGTCACTGGCAAAGTCAGAATCCCCATCATCTGAGAACTTCTCTGTCCATTGATCAACCAACTTTTTGAGACCATTGACATCTGCTATGACACTGTTCAGTTCTGAGAACACATCGTCGTCACCAACTTGCGCTGCCTCCAAACCCTCAAGGTCAGCACTGGGCATGTTGTCATACACGCTCCGCCTGTTATCTCTGCCCGACAGGGGACTCCTGGGGGCTCTGGGGTCCTTGGAGCCGCTTCTGCTCCGGCTCCTCCTGCACCCATGGAAACTCCCAGTTCTCCAGTTGACAGAAGAGCTGTCTGCTGGAGACAGGGAGCTATCCATAAGTACTGTGGGGAAAGTGCCAGGTTTATGGTCCTGTGGAATTTGAAACATCTGGTTCTTTTGTAATGTCATGTCATTTTTTCGGTTTTGCTGAGATAGATCGTTCCCCAGCAAGAGCTTGCTGGAGTCCATGTGCTCTGCATACGTCCCCCTTCCTTCACAGGGGCTGCCTGGTTTTATAACAGGACTTGGAGTGCTCCCTGTGCTGCTATTTGCAGACTGATTGCTGCTATTGCAGCGCTGGGGAGAAAAGGAAGAATTGTTCTTTGTTCGGATGCCAGAAAGGTCAGAAATATTTACACAGTTCAGCATCTTCATCTTTTCTTCATTTAGTCCTTCCAGAAGAACAGGTTCACTTATTATGGGTTTGGCCTTTGACTGACCACTCCTTAAGTTGCAGCTCCTTAAGTGCAGCTTCTCCATTTTCTTTAGAAGGCTCTTCCTCTTTTTAGATGATGACTTATCCAAAAGCTTCTCCTCACTGGTGATATTTAAAAATTCACTGCGGGGAGGAGAACAACTAAAAGCAGAGTCCAGTGAAGGTACCTTAACTGAGGAACATCTTGAGGAACTCGTGCTGGTTTCCATATCTTCAAAAGGTTTTTGGGAGTTAACAATGTCACTGTCAGCACTGCTGGTGCTGTGAATTGAGGACACATCGTGCTTATCACCATGATCCAGAAAGACACTGTCCTCGTTGTTGATGATCTTCAATATTGGACTGCCTGGGCTGGAGGCACCAGCACCTTCCTGTGCTGGAAAACTTGTCAGGCTCTCGATGCGAGACCACCGCTGACTGCACCTCTCATAAGCCCATCTGTCACTTATTGCACAGGGTTCATCATCTTCAGAGTCATCACTCTTAGAAGGAGAAAAAACCAAAAACAGTTCAAGGTCAAAGTCTGGCAAATTTTAAATTACAAAAAACAATTTAACATAAAGAGGAGACTTTAATTTTCTGCCAACTTCCAAAACCCCCAAGACCAACATATGGAAATGTGACCATTCAGTCACTGAAGGTCTGCCCTCAGAGAGTTGAAAAACATGCTGACACATGACTCCCAAGCATGCTGACAAATCTGGGAAGTTTACCATAGGAAAAGGTGATAGATTTGATCTAAGATTGAAAAATCCTGATTTGTGGCAAATGCAAGGGTTTTGAAAGATAATTATATTGGGTTTACATGGCCTTTCCTAAAGCCAAACAAATCAAACACTCTCACGCTTCTGTGACCAAAACTCATCCATTTTCAGGTAAAGAAGTGTTTAGCTGTGGGACAGTGGCAGCATCAATACTTGTGGCACCCTTTTGGAGCCCTCAGCCTCCCTTGCCACCTGCCCCAGGTGCCCCCTTTGCTGGATTGTCCCCATTCCGAGGGAACACGGGGACAGCAAAAGGTTGGAGAGATGGGAGCCACCTGTCCCTTCCCTGTGGGTTCTCTTGCCCCACTTTTCCCTAATGACAGAGCAGAACTCTCAAAAACCAGACATTTTTCCAGAAGATGGCATTATTTTCTTGCTAGTCCTGCAGTTAATCCATGGTACCTCAGAGGCTTTGCAGACCTGGTGTCGCCCAGCCAAGCTGTGGCTACCACTCTGATTTAGCTGCAGCATTTTTGTGGCAGAGCACAAAGACAGCACAGCTAAAACCTACCCAGTTTGTATTTGCTGAACATTTAGATTGCCCATTTATTTCTTTGTTGAGTCAATAGGAGTGAACTTTCAGCATTTAAATGAAGTGGGAAATCACTTAGGAGAGCAATGATAGTCATGTTGAGAGGGGGCTTTGGGGCAACTGTTGGACAGTAACATGTGTTAAGTCAAATTTTAAAGGTGTTTCAAAAGCCACCCCTAACCTACCTTGCAAAGTTTCAAACATTACCTAGTTTCAATCTCCATCCTTGCATTTATGTTTTTCAACATAAAAAGCAAACAGCAGAGCTTTGCAGGATAGAATAGAATAGAAAGCTCAGAAATTGCTAATCCTTCATGCACTTTCAAACCCAGATGTTTGATACAATAGCTAAATACATCTTTAATTAGAACAGGAACTGTCTGTTACAAACATACCCGTTTCCTATCACGGCTTATTTCCACTTTCATTGATGCATACTTGTTCAATGTGTTCAACCTTCTAGGGTATAAGAAAAAACACAGGAATTTTAAATTTCAACTATTGTATTTCTTGAAAACAAACATGCACCAAACTAGTTGTGATCTTCTACCACGAAGTCTTCATTACTGGTGTCAAAGACGGACATTCTGTTAGAGGCTCCCATACATTGGTCCCCAAAATCGGCACCAATAACCACCCCATGATGTTCATACTTCCAGTTCTGTCATCTTAAAACTAGAGAAGACAACCATAATCAATCATTTAATTTAAAAAAATCATATTATTAGCTTCAATGATTGTGAAAAACTTCATGTTGATTTAAGATTTCGAAAATAAATTAAACTCTGTGTGGGCTTCTTGAAAAAAAAACTAAAAAATCAAGATGTTAACCTGTATTCCTGGAAGTACTGTATTACCTATAATTTTAATTAAAGCTTGTGCAATCAATAAGGTCCCAAACTAGTCAATTACTTAATTGTCAAACAATAGGTGGCATCAACAGCAGGCACACTGAGAGTCTCCAAGGAGCACTCAAGACAGAAGTCCTACCAAGAAATAAAATATACCCAAAGTTCTCTAATATCTGCTGTTCTTTAGAGATGGGTGTGAACAACTCCTCTTGGTGCTCTGGTACAGGCAGAGCTGGAATTCAGGTGACCTGACAGGACAGAAAAGGACCAGAACACCTCACCAGGAGATGAACCTTCCAGTGCTGTAAGTGTTAGAAATCATAATTTCTGCTAAAGAAACTCTGCTAAACAACCTCATAATTAGAAGGCTTCAGCAACTGCAGTACCAAGTGAAGCAGAAGCCTCACACTACCCTGGCACTCTTCCATGGGGAAATTCCAAAGGGCCGTGAGTCTGGCTTGACACTGGCAATGCAGGTTCACTTGTGTGCTCTGGACAGCTGTGGCAAAGCAGAAACTTCCAATCAACACCTTTGCTTCTCACTCAGAAAATAGTCAGGAAAACAGAACAGATCTCGTGCAGATAATTTTTTCTGTCTATCGGCTGGAACAGAAGTTGGAGGAAATTCCTCCACTCCATTGTATAAGATCCTAAAGAGCAGCCTGCCATGGCTTGCAGGGAACTGGTTATTTTTTATCAGCTTGCAGACATTTCACATTACAAAAAAGATATTTAATGCTCAGTGTAACATCCCTGAGAGCTTGGATGAAGACGAAGTGCAGACACATGCTTACTTTACCTTTTAATTCCTAAAACAACCAACTTCAGTGGTACTAAACTATGTGCTTAAGTGATTTCCTTCAGTCACAGCATTGGTGACCTCGTTAGTCTCTGACAAAAACAAAGACATGAGAAGATGAATGACAAAGAACCGTGGGGCCTGGGGGTATTAAAGATGATTAATGATTAATGTTTACCTGAACAGCGATTCAATTGCATCTCCATCTAAAAATTCATGATCTCTCCTTACAGTTTTTACATCAATGGGAAACTGCATATCTGTAAACAAAGAAGTTGAATCTGAAACCTGAGTTGTAACTGCAAAGACTTTCAATTTTGCAACTTATTTATCACAGCTGAAATGAAACCAATTCTATTTCTATAGCTATACATTCATGCAAACATCCTTCCAGCAAGTGAGGATCAGTTCCTTAGAGCAAGTGGGAGAATAAATGCAGGGATCTGCTTGCTGCTGTTATCACAGGTGGACAAGCACTTCTGCATTTCCAGGAGCTTGCAGTCACCAAATGCCATAGACAAGACACACAAGATTGATTAATACAGTATAAAACTGGGATTATTTTACATGAGCCTTGGCCATGGTGAGGTGCAATGCTGCACATGACATACACACTCTGAGCTGTAGTCAGCCTGACACATCATGCTGGGCTGGAAGCTGAAGAGTTCAATGTTTCAGCTCCTGAGATTTAGCCTTGCAGATGAGGGAACCACTGAGGTCCATATGTATTTTCTTAGCTTATTTTATAAGCTTAATTTTCCTAGCCAGGTCAGGACACTGCATAAATAGTGACATAATGCAGAGGATTCATTTTCCAGAAGCATGGCAATGCACATTTCCAACAGACAGATTATAGAATAAAATCTGCTGCAGGCAGACAGGAAGCATTTCCAGGGACAGCAGGTTTCATGAAATACAGCTTTCAAATCCAGCTCTATGGCTTGACTTCAAATTTTCAATTTTGCAGTGACTGGGGGAGGTGGGCATGAGAGCAGTTAATGTTGTTCTTTCAATTGTAGTCCTTTGATAAAATCTTTCTTAAAAATAGATTGGCTTTTGCTACTTTCAATGTTTGTAACAAAAAACATATTTTAAAGAAAAACAGTTTTAAGGTATATGCACAAGTGTGGCCTGAAAAATTATACAAGTTCTCAGCAAATCCATACCTCCCCCCAATAAATAAGCACTCTTTGTAGTTTTAACAACATGAAAACATGTTGAAATTGCATTTTTGACTGGCTGGCTGCTGCTGAGTATTTCTTCTAAACACTTATGATTGCAAGATGATTTTTCCAACATTCTTTTTCAAAACTCCAATAAAGCAATCTCACTCAGACCACAGGCTGGAGAGCCTCAGAGGAGTTTGTGTTGCAATCAGTGGTTGGAAACATCACTTCTAGTACTCCAAGAAAAAGAGCCTGAAAAAATTATAAGCAACTAAAAATAACAAAAAGCAGAAATTTGACTGAGTTACAGTCTAACAATATGAAAAGAAAACCAGGGAAGATTTGGTCCTTCACAGAATTCTACTGAGTCCCTGCTGAGATGTCCCTTCTGCAAGAAAACACACCAGGTCACTATTTTTTGCAGAATAGGTTTTCATGAAGATATAACAGAATTTGGAAGTGCTTCCATCAAAAGTGTCAGGTTCTGAAATATATTATTTATGTGAACAATTCCACTTGAATTCCATGTCAGCTGCTTGACAAGTCTGTGTGATCATACCTTCAAACAGCTGAGCATACTGGGGAAATCCAGCAGCTCTCAGCCAGTCGCAGGCTTCTCTGGCTTCAATTTCTGCAATGAGAACACACAATTGCTCATGGACAGTGCTCACCAGAGTCAGTGCTTTCACAGGATAAGCTAATTCTCATTCTCTGAGAATCCTGTATGTTAATGTTTTGTTAGGATATTGCTAAAAGGAATAAATCCTTGCATCCGATGCACTTACACGCACGTAGCTCTGCAACAGTCATTCCACCACAGGATAGATAAGCAAACAAAGAAGAGAATCAATATGAGCACATACTTGGGATGTCACACATCAGCATAAATCAGCTACCCCTGAGCTGGGGGCAGTGGAACATCTCCTACAAGTTGCAGTGAGTCACCAGAGCAGGGTGTAGGACACACATCTGTGCCCTCACACGGCAAAGCCCGTTTGTGCATTCCAGTGCTGAGAGAGGGTGATAAGACACCAACAAACCCTATAAATAAACTTAAAATGCTCTCACAACTTTAATAACACTGGACATGGCCTCAGCATTCCCAGAACAAGAGTTCTCAGGAGTACCTGTTGCTAAGGTCTATCAATATTTATTTCCTTGCCAACTACCTACGCAACTTGGCAGCCACTGCAGCACAGCAGATGTCAAGAGCTAACTGCTCACTTTGTGACAACTGGTAAAGGCCTGTGGCCAGATCTGTAACATTCCCACAGGAGCAGAGCAGAACACAACCTCACAGAACCACACAACGCCAGACTCCTCAAAAGCACAGGCAGGTCAGCATGAGCACACGCCTTCAGGCTCTAATCTCTGCCAACACTAGAAATGTCTGCGTCTGTGCAAGAGGAGAGGACTCCCAGGTACTCTTTCTGCAGGTTCGTGTGCACCCCAGCTCATGTTACACCAGACAGCGACCTAAAGGCAAAGACTTCTTTGAAAGGAACATTTCTGAGCTACCTTAAAATCCAGCGTGCTCACTAGAGAAAAATGTTTTTAAAGCACCTTAAAGTGTAGCATGATAGGCCAGAGGAACAGAGCTGTTCTTTTAAACTGTTTTCTTTACACATACACTCACAGATTAGGATTCCAAGGCACTTCACACACATACCTGTTCAAATTCACTGCTTGCTTGGCTCAGACTTCTCAGTTGTAAGTCATCAGTGCAACAGACTGAAGACACTAACCAAAAAAAATCACAGAACTTCCATGATTTTATTTTTCTACTTTAAAATTTCAAATTGTTTCCATTATCATTTGGTCAAATTGGACAATGCCATTCTAACACAGGCTTCTCTGCACAAAACTGTATGGCTTTTTCATCTGAGAATAAAATGATACCACAGGAAGACCGGGATATTTTTACACAAAACAGATGGATGAGTCTTTTTCTTTTTTCACACTGCAGAACAGAAACTAATTTCTTCTACAATAGCCTATATACATTATGCCTATATTTACTGCTATTCTTAGTGCCATAATTTATCATAATCTTTACCACAACACAGCATTTACCTGAATACCAAGAGAGGAGACAAAAAAAGACAAGCACTGTACTCACAGAGCAAAAAAAGGAAAGGAAAGCTATTTGTAGAAAAGAGCCAGGAGGATGACCAGTCTAACACCAAAATTCTTCACAAAGACAAAGCGATTTTCATTTAGAAAAACCCAGTAGATTCACTCAGCCACCTCAGCCATGGAGAAACCGTAGCTGTCCTCATTCCAGACCTCAGCCTACTCAGCCAGAGCCTGTGCACAGCAATCCTGAGCTCAGACAGGGATTCTGTAGGGGCTGAAGCTTCCCCAGTTCCCAACATGTTAAAAGCACAACTCCATTTTTAGACCAAACCAGGCCATGAACAGTGATGCAAAAAAGAACAGAAAAATAAGGCAGAAAAACATTCTGCATCTAGCGAGGATATTTTCAATGACTATGACTGAAAATACAATGACATTGTCACACTTACAGGTGGCCTCATCATAGAACAAGGACAGAGGAGCTGGGGGAATTTTCTTTGCTGATGTAAATCTTCAGGCCTTCCAACATACCTTTGCACATTCACAGGGCATGTTTTGATCAGATATTAGGAAGAAATTCTTCCCTGTGAGGGCGGTGAGGCCCTGGCACAGGGTGCCCAGAAAAGCTGTGGCTGCCCCATCCCTGGAGGTGTCTAAGGCCAGGTTGGACAGGGCTTGGAGCAATCTGAGATAGATGAAAGGATGGCAACATTTTAACATCTTTTGGGTGCTATCTGCACAACTGAAATCGCAGAGCAACCTAAATGTGTCACCTTCCTCTCCTGAACTGATTTCATAAATAAGCAGATGAAAAAAAAATCCTGCAAAGCTTAATATTCCTCGATTAGAGGCTGCCAGCAACTTTTCCATGCCAAGCCAGCTATTTCCCCATGGGCTACGGGTGGTAGGTTACTACCAGATGTTTATGAGAAACAGTACAGAGTACACAGCCTGCGCCACCCTTTGGCTGTGCCATGTCCCACAGGTACGTTCTGTGCTCAAGGCTCAGTCCAGTCCCCCTGCAAACAGCACTCAGAGTCCTGGCTGTGCCCAGCAGGCCTGTCCCAGCAGCCCCAGCACTCCTGCCCTCCACAGCTGCTGCCCCCTTCCCCACCGCCCCCTTCTCCCTGGAGCCCCAGCACCCCCACCAGCTGGGCTGTGACACTTTTCCTGCAGCCACTTGGGCTAAAAAACTGCACCCTCCCCTCTGAGCACTGTCCTGTTTGCAGACTGCAGGGCCCACACTCATCAGATGCTACAGCGCGAATTAAATCCCTATCAGAATGAACATCAGTGTTAACCAGATCGTTTGCAATAAAGAAAAGACATCTGTGCTGAGATTTGGGCATTGTCTCTGAGACGTTTTCCTCACCAGAAGCAGCACTTTCCTAACAACAAGGCAGAGGCAGCAACCAAAACCAGTGGCAGCTGTGTATCAAACAGGCAAGTCAGCCTTACTGTGAGGTGATCGCAAACTTCAGCTGAAGAAGAATGTCAAACTATACTTCAAATAAATACTCTCAATAAAATGGGAGGATATAAATTTCTATTTGAAAGCATCAGCACTGTGAACCTCGCTGCCAGGATGCAGTGTGACTTTCAGTTGCTGCCAAAGCAGGAGACCTCCTCCTTCCCCCAACTGTGAGTTCCTACCCCTCCTCACTGACACCCCGAGCCTATGCCAGCAGGTCCTGTCAGCCAAACTGGCAGGAAATCAGTCGCTTTTTTTTGGCAAGATGAGATTTATGAAGTTTTAGCTTTCTGAATCGGCTACCACATGTTCTGATAGGTTCCAGTGGCAGGACACGGGCAGTGGTGGGTACATGCAGGGACAGATGTAGGGACGTGCAGCTGCCTGCCCAGGCCAGGGAGCTCAGCTTACTGTGAAACCTTCACCTAAGTGAATCGCTTTTTAAAAGAGCTGTCTCACTGTTTCAGTATTTCAAAGCAATTTTTAAACAGATTTTTAAAACCAATGGTAGACACATTACTTCTATCTCCCTCCAAAATAGTTTTCCAGTTTCAACAGGTAGGAATCACATGCTGATCAGGACTTCATTAATTAAAGGGGTTTGTGTTTAAGTCTGAACGCCTTCCAAAACCATGGCAGGAAGAACAGTTGGAGAGGTTTTCTTGCTGTTTGCAGCACTCCTGCATTAGTTACTGCAGGACCCTCCTTGCCCCCTTTTCTGTAGGATGCAAGTGTGGTGCTTGTGGCAAAGAAAGGATTTCTCAACGTGCCCAGCACAGAGCCATGCTCGTGGAGGCAGGAGAACAGACTGCAGGGCAGGACTGATTCCTCACTTTGACTGCACATTGCACCACTCTGTAGCGAAACAGAAAAAAATCTAAAGGATTTTGCTCTTTCCCAACCTCTGTAATTATACAGGAAGACCTATTTTTTCTTCCTCTAAATGGCAGTAATCCTCCTCAACAGCCACAGACAAGGTGGTGCCCAGGGTCCCCACCTCAAAACCTGCTTGATGTGCCACAGCAGGGACAACTGTACCTCATGGGGAAATGCTGCTGCCTCCTCCTGCCACTGACAATCCCAGGCTGGCACCCCCTCAGCCTCTCCAGAACTGGAGTCAGCAGGCCCCGTGCATGCTTGGCATCCACACATCAAACTCTGCCACACATTTTTCCTACAGCTCACGAGCCGTGGGCTGTGAACTGACAGGTCCTTTACGCACTGACTTAGATCCTGTCACTCCTGCTTGTGCTGGCAATGGTGGAAGCGACAAGGGGTTTTCAGGTTCTGTTTGAAGATCAAATGATGAGTTTCCCATCGCATCTCTCTGGTTTGTGCATCTTCCTAGGGCTGTAAGAATTGATGTAACTTCCCTGTGACTTACAGCTGGTAATGAGGCATTTCATTTTATACACACCCTGTGAAAAATGCATTTGCTGTGCTAGAACTCTGATTTCTGGAGGGTGTTCAGAACTGCATTTTACCTGTGACAGGATTTTTAATAACTGCTTCTATTTACATTATATCCTTTTACTTAAAAAGAGAGTTGGGACATGTCTACTTCATGTTGAAGGCTCAAACACGATGCTTCCAAAGCAGGGTGTTTGCACTGACCAAGATAAGCAGTCAGGGACTTGTAAAACTGTCAAACTCTCCAAAAGCTAAGATGGATCATAAATAAGTGGAAATGTTTATTCTGTTTTCCCTTGTGCAATGCAAAATATCAAAGCTTAATTGTACTTTACTAACCCACTTGAGGAAGAGGGGAAAAAAAAGAGATTATAGCTTGGAATTTAGCCAGGATAATTTAGGCTCCATGCAGATAGTGAACATAAATGTCTGGAAAATGAAAAGGCCAAGATATTTGTCCTTTCATTCCTACTTTACTATCATGCTGGTGTTTTGGAACTGCAGCCAACTCTTCAGTTATCACAGCTGGGAACTGCAATGTATCCCAGAACTTTGTGGCAACCTTAATTGCATCTTTATCCAGCTCCTTGGCATCAGCTCCCAAGCTGATTACTAGGACTCCCAAGCTGATAGTAAGATCATTACTCGGGTCCTTGTCATTTGCCTTCCCTGTTGGTTTCTGGGACCCAGACAAGCTTAAAAGCATTTTCTTTGCAGACCACATTGACTCGCTTGTCAGTGCTGGCTGATCTTTTAATTGCTTCTATGCATGTTAGAGAAGGTACTGTTTGCTCTGTGGGAATTTCAAAGGGCTCGTGGAAAGTAGGTACCTAATTCACATCAACTTTAGGAGAAATGAGAGTGTAACTCTCTGATTTCCAATCCACACTGGAAAATCCTTATCCAGGGAAGTGGGGTGAGAGAGGGGGTTTATCTCCCTGCAATCTAATCCCAGATATGCTGCTTCTCCATGCTTCAGCCCTGCTGGCTGCGAAGCGGGAACAGATCCCACATTTCTCTGACGCAGAAGCTCCTTATGGATGTTTTTTCACAGGACCCTTGTACATGATTGAGAAACACTTGATGCAAGATTCCTGGGAGGAGATGTAGCAGGGAGGGTACTGCTTGCTGCCACTAGAGCCAGTATCAATAAACCTACAGCACAGAAGTAACAAACCCCAAAACAAGTGAATTGTCTGTGCTCTTTCATTGTGTAGCACTAAGTTTTCTTTAATTATGCAAAATGCCAATGACACCACAGCGTGTGACACAGGTTCAATCTACGTGTAAGAAACTATTTAACCCAACAGAGACTGCCCAGTAAGTGGTTGTATCTAAAAGCAAGCTGGTTTATTGGCCCTGCTAAGGCTGTGCTTTGCTGAGCCTGCTGAGCCCAGGGCATTGGACAATCTTTTACTGGGTCGCTCTACCCTGATGGAGTGAGATATGCAACGAAGTCAGACAATCTGCCTGGAACTTTGCAAGTGCATCCAACAAGTCAGCAAAAGCAGCAGCTACTGGAAGAGCATGATCCAAAGTGTTGACAGCCTGGGAGCTGCTGTCACACTAATAAAGCAGTGGTAGGAAACAGCAGCACTCACCTGGATCCTCACCTGGGGATGTCATCTGCCGCAGCACCCACCTGGATCCTCACCTGGGGATGTCATCTGCCGCAGCACCCACCTGGATCCTCACCTGGGGATGTCATCTGCCGCAGCACCCACCTGGATCCTCACCTGGGGATGTCATCTGCCGCAGCACCCACCTGGATCCTCACCTGGGGATGTCATCTGCCGCAGCACCCACCTGGATCCTCACCTGGGGATGTCATCTGCCGCAGCACCCACCTGGATCCTCACCTGGGGATGTCATCTGCCGCAGCACCCACCTGGATCCTCACCTGGGGATGTCATCTGCCGCAGCACCCACCTGGATCCTCACCTGGGGATGTCATCTGCCGCAGCACCCACCTGGATCCTCACCTGGGGATGTCATCTGCCGCAGCACCCACCTGGATCCTCACCTGGGGATGTCATCTGCCGCAGCACCCACCTGGATCCTCACCTGGGGATGTCATCTGCCGCAGCACCCNCGTCCCTGCGAGTGTCCCTGCCTGTCCCTGGCTGTTCGGAGCCGCTATCCCGCCCCAGTGCCCCGCACTCGCTCAAGTGAAGAAGGAGTACCCGACGGCAAATCGACACCCTCTGGTGCCGTCGCTGGCTTACCCCCATGTTTTAAAGTTTTGCCAATGTCATTCCTCAAAGTTTTACAAAGTTGGCTAGTTTTTTCACTTTTTTTTTCCTTTCTAACAAATACGCAGAACAGTGCTACCTCTACCCTCCAAAAAAAAAAAAAAAGAAAAAATGGACCGACGCTGCATCCCGCAAAGGAGATGCTGTGCCCAGCAGCACAGAGGGAACAGAGCAGAGCTGGGATTCATCCCTAAAACCGACCTCTCATCCCCGCTGCCGAGAGTGACCCAGCCTCACGATGTTTTGCAGTGTTGCTTTGCAGTGAGGTCCCTCACCACAGTGGTTTTCATGGATCAGACAACCCGTACTTTTATTTTGCTTATCTGGACTTAGTCTAGACTAAAAAGGGTTTGTAGTCTGAAAAACTCACAGGCAGTTGAGCAATGAATCTGGGTGCTAAAATCATATTAGCGTGTTTTTCAACCTCTGCAACAGACTCGACTTCTTTGCATTTGCTGTAGTTCATTGCTGCTATGATTTGACTTTTTGGTTTTGATGATGTGGTACAAAATCTAATAAAAAGCCATGATCAGTCTTTGCAGCCTGAACAACCATCCACAGGTACAGAGTGGCATGTAGGCTGGTCTCAGAAGAACATATCAAAAGTTTAAAATGATTTCCCTAGAAGTTAACTTTAAATCCCTAGTAATTTTGTATCTGCTGGACTGTCAGGCATTACACTTCAATAGGGCAGATGGAAGTATGAGATGCTGTATTAATTTACAGAGGTTAAAAGATAATTCAGACTCCATGAACCACTCCAGGAAGCCAGACCAGGCTCTAAATTTCTGTAGAACCACTTCTTGCAGTGTTTAGGCTCTTACTGTTTGGAGCCTAAAACACAGTAGGAAAAATAAGAACTTGAATGAAGTGGATAAGCAAAATTTTTTAAAATAAAGTAAGAATTCTTATAGATAAAGGAATCTTCTTTTTCCTAATCTCATTTAGGAACATTACACCCTAATGATGTTATAATTTATGGGTGTGTTTCATTATCACTAGTTTTCTGTATAACAACCAAATGCAAAATTTGCACAGACCTATGGTTTATTTTTGTGCAATTGCTTCCTAAATGGACAATTTTTATGGCAATGAAAAAGATGTTTGATATTGGCATTGGGTGACACAATACAAAAGAAATTAGGGTAGTGTGATATATGGCATTAGCTGTGATTACCTAAGAAAATGCTTTTTGCCAGACCCACCCAAAGCCATATAAAAAGTACACACCCTGCTCTGATTAAATTTGCAGCTATGTGCTTGGATTAGGGAGACAGAATGTATCATTTAAATCTGGGGATAACATCAGTAGACTGCTCCCATCCCATAGAAATGCTCCGACCAGAGCATGCAGTTTCCCTTTCCCACCCATTCTCCTTCGGGCGTTTCCCATGAGGTGACAGTGCACAACCCTAAAATGCTCATTTTCTTTCTCTTTGACAGTAAACCAGCATCCATCTCCCACGTGCTGCGTGGGTCACCAGCCATGAAAAGGCCCACAGAACATCTTGGGGGTGAGCTCCTCCAGTACAACGCAGCATTCAGTGGAGAATTTCGGAAGGCTTTTCAGGAAGGAATCACATTCCTCCATTTTCATCATTTTATGTCTCCTATGGGGCGATGAACCCAGGGAGTGCTGGCATCTGCCTCTCACTAGAGGATGTTCAGCCCACACACTGGAAGCTTACATGCTGGAGTAAGGGTGTCTGGGGTAAGGATGTCTCAGGTTCAGAAGGGGCTGCCTGGCTGATGACTTGTGGGGCTGCTGGTGGAGGGAAAGACAAGAAAACGTTTCCTGCTCACCTGGGCTTTTCAGTTCCCAGCTCTGCAGCTCACCAAGGAGCACCCAATAACAGTACTAGAGCCTCAAGGCTTATGCCAGTGTTTGGGACTGACGCCTGGAAAATGGGATCTTTTTCCCCAAATGGTCATTGTTGCTTGATTTCCTCTTTTCTGGAATCACTGACCCTTGCTGAAGACTCTCCAGAACCTTTCTGACGGGTTTCATTCCAAGCTTTGACCAAACCCGACTGTAGTCAGCACATGCAGGGATTCTGCCCACAGTGCCTCCAAACCAGTCACATTCCACCTTGCTCAAATGTGGTGAAAACAATCCTAGAGTGGGGAATTTTTAAATAACTTCACAAAGTACTGCATGACCAAAATTAATTGATTTCAGAAGTGAGCCTGCTAAATTCCTCACTCATGCTTAACCAAAACTCTGCAGAACCCCCAAGTCACCAGAGTTATTTCAGACAGGCAAGCAATGCCAAGACAGTTATTTCAGAAGTGCCAAGCAATGGAGTCACTTCCCATTAAAGCCAAGCTCCCTGCATATTTTAATTCCTGTCACTGGAATATTTCCCATACATTTACCAGAGATCACCTCACTCCTTTCTTCCCCTCTCTCCCTTTACCACCTCCCTCAATACTTTTCATGAATTAAAGCTGAGTGAAATTTCATTTCTAACTTTCTCTTGGTAAGATCCCAAAGTAATTGTTTTCTATTTTCTTCTCTGATGATCTTGAGTTAACATAGGAGATCAAGGAATCTAACTTCAGCTGTGACTATACTAGGAGGCATCAAGAAAGATATTTCTATGGAGACAAGTTGTTCAGAGAGAAGCCACATGATTAATTAACAAGTTAGACCAATTGGGAGGAAAAATGCAGAATAAAATACAGGCAATACATTAAGACAGTTAAAAGAGGGGGATATTAAGTCTGGTGGGGAATAACTGTCAGTTAGAAAGAAGAAAATTAATAAGCTCACTAGAAAAGGATTTAAAATCAAAAATTATTAGATGAAATTAAGGGAAAAAAAGAGATAGGTTAACAAAACCAAAAATTCCTGAGAAGGAAATTCATTGGTTGAAAAGTATTTTTCTAGGGACAAAGACTGAAACTTTATCATCTGTGATGCAAGAGAGGTTAGACATATG
The DNA here is from genome assembly GCA_013398055.1 of Ifrita kowaldi. Taxonomy (NCBI): domain Eukaryota; kingdom Metazoa; phylum Chordata; class Aves; order Passeriformes; family Cinclosomatidae; genus Ifrita; species Ifrita kowaldi. Next base: position 1,293,743 of record VZRS01001618.1, read on the forward strand.
TGTATTGCACGGAGATAAACTGCACAAACTGCACATATGTGTGCTGCAGGGAGAAAGATGTACAAGCAGAAACCTGGACTGTGTCACTATTTTTCTTCTCTTGTGACAAGAGTGAGCTCAATAGAGTCTTTAACCTTTTTTAAAAGGAGAAAAATAATATTTTTAAATACAGACGCTTGGATATGCTGAAGTGTTGTTGAGGTGAAGTCAAAACATTAAACCATCATATCATAGAAGTAGCATCTTGTTACCACTCTGGTCTTCCTGTCAGAAAGCATCTGTGTAAGAACAGAACTATGAGAAAATAAGCACATTCAGTGATCCCCTGAAATTAACAGCAGGGTTTTTTCCCCTGAAAGTCAACATAAAATGGTTTGGCTCCAAGTCATTCAAAAAGCTCTTGGATTACAGGAAGCCCATTCTCGTCATTTGTCCCTCTGTAGCCATTCAAAACCATTTAGACTTGATTTTCCAGTCTTCACCATCAAAATCTTAAAACATTATTAAAAGCTTTCAAATGGTTTTCATGTTATTTTCTCCACCTTCCAATGAACTTTGCTTGGCTGCTTCCACTGGGACATTCCAGTGAAACCTGCAGCAGATAAAGCATTATCCCATTTCCAAGCTTACTTTCACAGGCCTGAACTCTAGAAAATGCTTCTATGGATTTTGGTCCCTGACAGCGTCTGGCAATCATTAATTCTAATTTTTATATCTTCCTTTCTAAACTCAGCCTTCAATAAAAAGGTCACAGCAACACAAAATGGTAGGGAATTACCCATGCCCTACTCTCCCTTACCTCGTCTGGAAATCCCTGCAAAATAAAACCCGGGGAGAATTCCCCTTCTAATACCAGATACCAGAACTGAGATTCAAAGACAAACCCTTTTTTAAAATGAAAAGGTAAAAAGTCCTTGTTATTCCTATATCCCTGAGCAGTTGGTCCCTTTATATGGCTGTTTACCTGCTCCTATGATAATCACAACTGCTCCATTATGTTATGAAAGGAAATATTGTGGAATTGTTAATTATAGAAAACAACACAATGTTGCCTCAGCCAGCAGGTGTCAATGACTTGATCTTCCCTCCTTTAAATTCCAATGTCCCAATTTTCATTAAAATTGTGTAATCTGCTTCTTAGTAGAGCAGGTCAAATCTCAAGCTGGAATTTAGCTTTTGCCTTCTGTTGTTAAAAGTCAAGCATTTTTAAGAGGAAAACACTATGCTATCGTGATGAATTCCAGGGATTTTCGCAGAAACTCTTAGGGTTAGACTAAACAAATTGAAGAATTCTTTCAGAACTAGTGAAGTTCCTAAAATGTGGGTGAGAGAATGTAGCAACAAAACCCCTAACTTCTTGTTTCATAGATTCACCGAGACCACTTAGCATGAAAAATCCCAGGAGAAATGTAGGGGGTGCATGGAGTCGGAAATCTGTGTCCAACCTTCATGCCTAGGAACAGAGCATGAAGGAGTTTAACTGCCTAGTGCAGGGAACAGGGTACCCAGAGTGAAATCACAGCTCTGACCCGCTGACAGCCAAGAAAAACGAGCACAGTAAGCACTTTGATTTTCTCAATCGCTTAACTTCTTCTCCTATCTCAAGAGCCACTTAAAAGCAAAGGTGACATTGAAGGCAGAGCCACGGACACTTCTGAAGTCTGCACATGAAAGCTTTAACCTGCAGAGCCTTGGCCAGGGTGCTTGAGGAACAGAGCAAAATCTGTGCTCACAAACAGAGGAAGGAAAGCACTCGATCGATAACGCAGCCTTGGAGGCTTCGTTTCAGTTCTCTCTTCCAAAATGTAGTCAATGCTTTGGATAAATATAACTGGATTGAAAGCATACTGCAAAAAAAGTTCAAGTCAACATCTTACTTCTGAGGCTTAAAAAAAGTAGTTCTGCATAGGTTGGAGGAAAAAAAAAAGATTGTTGCTTGTAATCTCTTACATTTCCTACTCCCAGTAAAGAATAGTCTCTAAAAGGTTTTGTCATCTCTGTTATTAAAATGCATGTCTACAATCATAAGAGAACTTGGGCTTGGTTTATTTACACTACAGCGAGAGCAGGCCCTGCATAGTGGAATGAATAAGCTGCTGAAATGGTGCTGAGGAAGCTTTTAGATTGCACCTGCCAGTATCTGGACCTGACATATTTGGGAATAGGTAACTCTTACCTCTTCTCACATGCACCACACAGAGGCACTGTGTCAGTAATGCTTGGGGTTTTATTCGAAGTAACATTATTTCAGAAATGACAAAATGTTTTTTCAAGCAAGGCAGTCAGACTAGAATCTTCTACTCTCCAGAGTAAATTTTTGAGACTAATGTTCCTTAGAAGGAAACTCCTGGGGGTTTTCATGTGAGAAACAAATCCAAAAGAGTAAGACCATGCATAGTCAGCATGTACCCCAGGCATTAGTGAACACAGTGTCCTGCCTTGGACAGTGGTAGTCATTGCCAAAGACATTACATGATGTGGAAGAGCCAGACAAACACAGAAGGAGACAGAATATCACGAAATATATGAAGTTCCTCTCAGCAGTATGTGGGGTACTGTATGGAAAAGAAAAGTATCTTCTTTCACCTGCTCCCACATAAGAAGCCACAGATTTTAACTGGATTTGATTCACAAAGCTTTGTTTCACAGCCCTCTGCCCACTGCCTGCTTCTGGTGACCTGGGTGGCAGTTCCACACAGCCCTCACTGCCATTGTTCAGCACGGACATTAGGGAGAAATTAGGGACAGAAGCAGCTCACCTCTGTCTCAACACTTGGACCCAATCTACAGTCCGTGTTGTCCTCTGTCTTCTGAAGGGGTTCTGCAGCCTAGGCACCCCCGGGGAACCTCATTCCTGCTCGGAGGCACTGTCAGTTCAGCAGCACATAAAGAGAACAAACTCAGCAGCACATTTTCAGCTATTTAAATAAATAAACAAACCCAGACTGCTCACTCTATGTCTTACCAGTACACCTCCAAAGGGCTGATATGGGGGCATGGATGGATGATCCATTCTTGAAATGACTCTTTGACACTTGAGAAATAAACTCTTGGCATAAAATAACAACAGGAATCCCTTCTGTGCTGCTGTGTCCCTCTGACACATGAGCAGGCCTGCAGGTGTGAAGTTGTTCACAAGCCCACACGGAGCTGTTCCTTTCCCCAGCCAGTGCAGCGTGAGCCAAGTGCCTTGGCACAAACAGGAGCCCTCCCCTGGGATGCAGCCCCACCGTTTCACCAGGGTTTGAGTTTGGTACGTGGGCAAACAGTGCCACAGTGGAAAACTCCTCAGGAGACTGCAGCGTGCCATCATCCCTGGCTAAGCAGGTGACGTGACTCAGAGCCTGACAGACAGCTCAGCCCTTCCCTCTGGAGATCAGACATTGCTGTGACACTGCTGTGAACCAAGACTGGGTGAAGTGGGATCTGTATCCAAATTCTGCATCCTCTTTCAGTCATGGTTCTTGAAAAGCAGTGGTTTCTTGCCTGACCAGAAAAGCAGAGCACTACCCTGTGCTTACCTTTCTTCCTATCTTCATTATAGCTGTTGAACAAAGTGGTTGGACAGAGGATTCCTCAAAGGTCCAGTGGATGCTCATTCCAGCAACAAATCAAAGCAGCTGAACAGATCAATTTTTGCCAATCAGCCAAAGCCAGTACCTCCTAATTTTAGCAGATTGATTTTGCACATGAAAAGACAGTTTCTGTTTCTAACAATACGTGTTAACAGCTCAGGAAGCAGCAACAGGCAAGTGCCATGTTGGAGCAAAGACTATCCTTAGTTTATCTGTGCCTTCAGTCAGATCTGGAAATCCCCTGAGAACAGGTTTGCTTGCGAGTGTTTTCAAGAGCTCCTTGCTTTTGAGCTAAATTGATGCCAGAGAAATAAAGCCACCTGAATGTCAGAGGTTGGGAACTGGTGGTCCAGAGTTATTACCAATGATTGCCACCGGAGTGAGCAATGGGATGCAAAGGAACATGGGGTGTTTTGTTACAAGAGAGCAAGGTATGGTGAGTCACATAGATAAGAAGCACTAGAATGTATAAACTTTGGAAAATTTGGCAATTTGTTGGTGAAATTGAGTATTAGAATAGCAAAATCTGACAGGCAATTAGGTTTTGATAGAATAATGATTAAATAGATTTAACAAATACTGGCTTGAATTCTCCAGTTTGGCCATGGTCACGTCCTTGCTTCATTATTTTCAAGCATTTGTGAAGCTATAATTTTGTCCAGGTGAATAATTGGGGACTAATAGGTCTTACCTACAGTTCTGCTGTTTGGTATGAGCAACTAATCCCATAGTGAGCTTGACCAGTTTGCATCCCCCCATAAGCTGAAACTGTTTTCAAAGGTATTTATTTGTCAAGCATTAACCAATCTGTTTCCAGGAATGTGGCAGTAACAGAGAAAGAAAAAGTAATGGTGGTCAATTTGAGCCAAATCAATCATTATGGATTGTGGACTGATTTTACGATACAATTGATGCCCTTTGCTCTTTTCCTGGCTCAAATTTATCATCAGCAAATAGTTCCTTGAAATCATTGAGACCTTCCCAGAAAACACCGCTGCTCTATTTCTCTGGGTTTTTTATATGTGCTCTTTTCTATGACAGATGCTTAAGCTTTTCATTTGAATCACTAATGTTAGGCCAATGGTAAACTTCTGAAAATGCAATTGTTGTTTGGGAGAAATAACAGCCAAAAGATTTTGATAAATAGCCTCAATAGATTCCATAAGTATATTTAGCATTTTCATCTGAAAAGCAGCACAGCTTGTATCTGGACCTCAGAGAAGCTGAGACTCATTTTGGCTTTTCACTGTGGCACTTTAAATGAGAAGAAGATGTCAAAGGCAACAAGAATAAAGCAACCAATGAGGAGGAAAAAAAAAAAAAGGAACCTGCAGATCAGTATGTATAAGGCAAAGTGTAAAATTGCAGTAGCAACTTTCAAATCCATTTTCCAAATGTACAAGACGTGCTGTCTAGTCAGGGAACTACAGAGGAGCTCCCCTTGCAGCCATTCTATGGATTGTGACAAGAGGCAAGAAACAGGTCAATATTCTGAGTGCTTTGAAAATCATTTCCTTTGCAGCAACTCTAAAAAGTGGAAATACCTCGGAAAGATGACAGTGTTGCTCTAATCATGTATCTCATTTTTACAATAGGCCTGGAATTGATGTCAAATCAATTTAAAGGCAGCATAAAAGCAGATTCATATGTTATAGTAGGCTTAGGCTACAATGTATCTCAGCAATGCCTGGGAGCTGGTTTTATTCTCTGCATGATAATTGTTTACTGAAAGAAGGGAATAAAGTTGACATATAAAATCAGCTTTTAAAATATTTTAGGAGTATATTAGAGCTCTGGAAATAAATATTTAAAATAATGAATAGATAATGTCCAGCTCTCTTGTCTATCACAGGAATCCATTTCCCCTCTGTCCAGCACCCACCTGTACTGACCTAAAATGCTCTGTCTAATAATACTGAGAAGAAACTACTGAAAGAGTTCAGTCATGGTGGGATGGAAAATTCACTCCCTGTTCCTAAAATTTAGTTCTCTACATATACAGATGGGCACCAAGCAGTGGAACTATTCAGAGAGCCTAAAGAGCTCAGACTGGGGTGGGGATGCTGGCACGGCTTTCCTGTCCTCCAGGTCGCAGAAAGCATTTCTGCTTCCACAACCCAGCTGTCCAAGCTCCGGGAACCAGGGCGTGGCCAAACCCCAGGCAGCACCTCCTGCCCCAGCCGTGGTCCTGCTCCTCGAGGCCAGAGCATCGAGACCCGCTGCAGCCGCCCAGCGCCGCTGCGCTCCCTTGCTCAGGACCCCCCATGCACGGGGGCTTTCCAGCAGGCTCTGGGGCTTGTGGATGCAGCGTGTCTCTCGTCAGAGCCTGAGTTGTGTACATAACTCGTGCTGACCTCTTCCTTCTCCACCGAGGCACTTGTCCGAGCCAGAGATCTGTCGGGCGTCACCAGGCTGCTTATTTGACGCACTATTTTTAAATAACTCACAAATATTTAAACAACATTTCTATCAGCATTACATGTTTAGAAGACATCCAGGAATGTCAAGAGTACCCGAGCTGGCTGGCCCACATTGAGCACAGCCCTGCAGCAGTGCCGAGTGATCGAGTGGCCTGCAGCTCACACCAGCTCATGCAAAGCCCCTGGCAAGCGACGCGGAGCTTTCAGCACCCCGGTGAGAGGGCTCTTGTGAGACGAGCTGGGAATGCACAGTGTGACTGTCTGAGACACCGAGCCTTAGTTGCCTTAGGTGTGGTTTAGTTGTGATTTGGTTTTAGGGAATAACAAAGAGCGCAAAGTCATTACTGAAGACATCAATATCCAATTTTTGGTCCTTTCATCTCTGTGACATCTCTCAGCTGCTCGCAGATCCTCTCTTGGAGGAGCTGGCAGCACCCATTCTGGCTAACAAACCTTTGCTGGTTCTGAGAAAGGCTGTGAGCCCAAGTCTCGAGACTAACTGAGCCAGTGCTCCTGTCCCACAGCAGTGTAAAGACAAAAGCCAGTTGGATTTTAGTTCTAATTTCATGCACATTTAGGATACATGGCTGCATCTTCCGTAACATCTCCACTATCAGGTGATGGGTGTAAAGGCATCCACTATCCAGGCAATACTGCAAACCAATTTAATAATCAATTTCTGATTTGAAAAAGGAGAAATGCCAGTAAAACTTGGTTTTAACACCTTAGAGCCTTTGTGTTGGTTATTTTACTGCTTGGCTACAATAGACTTTCAAAACTCAACAGAAGAGTGTTTCACACATTCTGAATTTGAAGAATATATAAAATATATATATAAATAGAAATACTGACACTGAAGCACCCAAACCAATAAAACCTGTTCATGAAAGCACTTCATATCAAAAGACATCGATGTGCTTAACTCACTTCAGATTTCAGCAGCACTCAGTCCTTGCCTAAGACTGGAGCAAAGCTTGGTGCCAGTCTACCTGTGATGGGAGGCTGCATCCATTCTTAGGTGTGTCCAGGCATAACACAGCCCCTTTATTGAGCCAAACAGTTTTTCCTTGGATGGCTTGGCTGTGTAGGCTATTAGAGGGCATGGAGTTGACAGGTCTCAACAGCGTTGCCTTGAGAGAGGGCTGGCCAGGAGCATGAAGCACATGGTGAATCTTCACCTGCTATTTTAAGCAATGGTGGCTAAGTCAGACTGGCAGGAAACACACACGCATTTCCTTTGCTTGCCAAGTATCCACAACATTACTTGGGAGGAATGGCATAGGCTGGAGCAGAGTTAGGTTTGGAAGGAACAAGGTACATGTTAGCTACATAGGCAAGGTAACAAGTCAAGTATGCATTCCCTATGTAAAAGGCTTTAGAAGGACCAAGAAAAAAGCACATTTTTCTGTCAATATTAGGATGCCAGCACACGTAAACACCTGTAAGTTGTGCCCCGCAGAAAAGCAATTTCTCACTTTTTGCAAAACATCTTTACCTATTATTTTGCATACTATAAGGCTTTCTCAGTAAGACCTAAATCTCTTTTGCAGAGAAGACACCATCCCTATGTCTGCCAGCGGCAGAGAAGTAAAAGGATTCAGGCTGCCTGATTCCAAACACCCTTTCCAACATGCTGCCACTACAAACAAAGTAGGAAACCGGATCTCAGCCAGGGCCAGAGGCTAGATGTGCCCTTTTCTGTAGGTGTAAACCTTCTGAGAATGAATGGGTAGATGTGTGCTGCAGTTCACGTGTTGCTAAGTTTAGGGACATTTACCTTTGCCTACAAAGCACTGCTACATATTTCTGTGACAGGAGGCTTTGCCTTGTCTCCCCACATTCAAGAATAACTATTGTTGTCAGGTTCCAGCTGAACACAGGAATGCTGTGCAGTTTCTAGCTGTGGCATTCAGATAGTCCTTACCTCTGATAATAGAGAGTGAGGGAGTGCCTGGGCTGATAGGACCTGATGGGTTGGTTTACATCAACATCACTTACTCAACTTCACTCTAACTTTTTGCAGTTCTTTAAAGGAGGCAGCATAGAAAAACAAATATTCATATACAGCCTTTTTGCTCATCTTCAGAATTGCCCCACTTCATCTTTAAGAAGTAAAAACAACAAAAGGGAAAGAAAAAAAAAAGGAAAAGACACTGCTCTCTTGCAACATCAAGCCAGCGTAAGCAGTGACAGCACCCACATGAAATATTTTACCATTAATGGCTCCAATAGAAATCTTTCTGGGTGATCTATGGAAGCCCTGCAATCAGAAATAGCTAAGCTTTGCTCAGCCCCATTTCAAAATCATGGTTCTCTGATGAGAAGGGAGTTGCCCTCACATGTACCATCAAATTTAGAAATCCATTTAAGTCCTTTTGATGTTACTTGAATGATTACTTCTGAAAGGTTATAAAACAAAATGCAGCTAAGCCATGTTTGTTTTTTCTGCGATGTTTGGAAAGTGTAAACACTTAAATCATCAACCAAGTGCATATCATTCATATTCACCATACCTTTTAAAAGCATACTTAACATACCGCTGAGAAAGATTACTCTGCTGACAAAAATAAAGTGTCTGGATTAATTTAAAGGAGTGCATTTCACAATCCATCATTCCAGAGTAAGAGAACAAGGAACTGCTCAGTTAAATTAAATTGTGAGTTCCTCTGGAACAAATTAAAGGAAATTAATCTCTGCACTGTGTCTAGTCCAGACGTGTAATTCGGGGCTGATGCTATTAAAAGCCAAACAGTCTATCTGGGTTTCATAAAGACTGAATCATTTTACAACTAATATTTATTTGCACTCTTGCACAACATGAGAAGCAGCAGGATTTGTGGCCTGTAAGACGAGCTGGCAGTTTCAGGCCAGCACTCTTCAAGGACTTTTTGAAGGAGAGCAGGTGTGGGAAACCAGCCTGGGAATGGTGGGGCAGAAGCAAAGCCCTCTGAGCCAAGAGGTCAGCAAAGAGAGAGGATGCTCACTGCTCCCACCATGGCGTGTTTGAACAGCAGGGCCTTCCCCAGGACACCCTGCTGGCCACCAGGGCTGGATTTGGTCCATGTGGGTCAGCTCAAGGGCTCCGTGTCACACCTGCCCGGCCCCAGCTGGTCACTGGGGCCCTTCTGGGCTGGAGGGGGTTTGCCCTCTGAGAGAAGGATTTTATTTGATAACCCCAGAGCCCACATGCAGACACAGCCCAGTTCAGCAGAACAGATGATCTCCTGAGGAGACTTTACAAACAATAGAGGGAATGAAGAAACTTAATGGAAGACTGTAATAAGAAATATACATCCATGTAAAACTCCTTGTGGTACCAGTGGGCTCTAGCTTTGCGTGTGTTACCCACAGCCCATTTCTCTAATTGAGCTTTTACTCTTTTTTCCTTTTTTTCCCCCAATCTTTAAATAACCATTTACTATCAACTGCCTCCTTAATTTTCACTTTAAATTTTCAGTTTCTTTCCTCCCTGACTTTGTATAGATATATTTAATCTAAACTCTTCATAGCAGAAGAAAGAGTAGTTTGAAAAACAATGTTCCAATGGGATGGAAACCCCTTAAAAAGGAAATCAGAATATTATCCTCATATACCTGACAGCATTCCAGGGAAAACATGAGCATAATTAATTTACATTAATTTCCCTAACTAGGTGGTTTAGGCAGTGGTGGCTGTGGCCAGTGAAGGAACCAGCTGAGCACTGAGAACCTGAAAGGTTTAGTGACCAGGAAGGTTTAATGGCAGAGCAAGAGTTCAGCCAGTGTGAAGCATTGCAGAAATCTCAGGGCACAGAGCTCCCTCTTTCCAGGTGGGGCAGACACTGGAGGGAGAGTGGAGCTGTGCCTCTGGGCTGGATCTGAAAGGAAACCTGCAGGAGAGCCAGCAGGGCTGCTCTGGCTCCTCTCCCTGCAGACTGAGGTTGTGTAACTCTTCTCCTCTGAAATGCATGCCCACAGGCTGGTGTGCTGGGCCAGGCTGTGGCCCTGAGCTGAGGAGTCAGGCTGTGAGTCAGACCTCTGCAGCCTCGCAGCCATGAAGCAGCAGCCACAAGCTGTGACCCGAAGCTGGTTCTGGTGCTGCCACCAGCAAACAGGTCGAGTGGATTTCATCTCTGGCAGCAACAGCTTATTCCTTTCTTGTGTCCAACCTGATGGGGGTATCCCTAGCTCGTAAATCCACACACTAATCAGCTTGGGAGTTAATAGTTCCATAAATTCTGATTTGTAATGTGCTCTACTTCTCCATAGCAAAAGAGGCATCTTGTTTCTCAGGTTCTACCTGCACACTCCAGAAAGGACCAAAATACAGGGGAAGGTGTTCCTCTGAAGAGCTTTGCTGAAAGGGAGAAGGCACAGTCAGAGAGGAGACGTGCACAAGGTCATACAGCAGGTGAATGAATGTGCAAATCCAAATACAAAAGCCCTTACAGGACCTCACCCTTCAGGCCAGCCATCGCTGTCTCTTCTGAAACCAGAAAAAATGAGCGTGGGAGATCATTTCCATCATCTCAGTGTGATTAATCCTACTCTGCTGTAACCGCTGAAATACCAACCATTTGTTTTCATACATTTGGCAAAACACCTTTTCCTTTTATTGCCTCGGCCAAATCAGCCCAATTTTTCAGGCTGATTGTGCATTTGGCAGTAACGCACCTAAATGGCTCTGCTGCCGCAGGACGGCCGAGCACCGGCACGGGGAGATTTATAGCAGCGAGCCCCAGGTAGGGATGCTCCATTTTCCTGCAGACTGATTCGTACTGTCTATTGCAGCGATTTAAGTGTTTTTTCAAAGAACACATTTGAAGAGCTGAAATGGATACACACTGTCAGCTCCTGGCAGTTTAAGTGCAAACAGCTGCCCTGAAAGCTCTGTGCAGCACCACAAAGAGATGAGCCTCTGTGAAAGCTAGTCAATCAAAGAAGATAAATCTTTGTGTCAGTTCCAATTATTGAGATACTCCAGTTAACTCAGGGAATCATAGACATTAGACTGGCTTTAAATGCCCACGTGGTTGAGACTATACCATTGCTCCTGAGAGGCAATTTCACTGTCTGACAGATCAAGAGGCTTTTCTCAGCTAGTTAATTCCAATTAAGTTTTTCCTCCCAATTTCATCCTACTATCCATTATCCTCAGTCAGCTACCCCTCACAATTCCTCTCCTGCCATGCTGCTCGTGCCAAGACTTCTGGAAATAGTGACATTATTACAAGTACTTGGTGATGACACCCATGAGGCCTCCCAGTGCCTCCCAGGCCTCAGAAAAAAGATGGTTTCTGTCTTAAACAGCTCTTTCCAGCTTCTACAGCTGGAGCTTTAAATAAAGCTCCACACTGTAATTTAGGTACATCAGTAACCTCCCCTCCTTGTGCTTTACCTCTTGTCCTCTGATAAACTTTGTTTCTCCTGGCTCCCCTGACTTCAGGCAGCAATCAAAGTGTAAAGGAGATGTGTTTAGGTGGTGTAACACTAGAAAAGAGCTGCTGCTGCAGAATTACCTCCTGATATTTTTCTAGAAGCCCACAAGCACCGGTGTCCTGGAAGATGTCATCAGAATAGATAACAAAACACAAAAGGTTACACTGCTGCCTCATGAACTTTACATAAAGCAAAATTATTGGGGATTCCAGTAAATAATTCCTTTCCTTCCTCCTCCAAAAAGTAATGGGAATGGCTGTACCCTTCAAAGTGGATGGGATCCATCAGTGTCTTGTCTCTGATACCAAAAGAGGCTGGTCGCACAGCACAGCTCCCCTTCCCTTAACCACATTGCTGTCCCTCTCACACGCTCAGGAAGACAATTGGAATTAAACAATCTGTAAACATATTCCTCCAGCTCAGGAAGGTCAAGGGGTTTGCAAGTTTATTTCAAGAAGCAAGAGGAATTTAGCCCTTTATTCAACACAGCAGCGAGCATCAAAGGATGGCGAGCTCCTCTGAGGAAGCAGGTCCCCTTACCCGAGGCAGGGGTGCCAGGGATAAAGTGGGTGCATGGCCAGGTCAAGGCTGGAGCTCCAGCCTAGATTTACACCAGTGTAAAGGAAAGCACTCCCCAGCCCAGTATTTACATTATTCAGGCCAAGGAAAAAATGTAGTGGCAGCTGTGAACAGCCCTGATGGGAGGACCTTCATGCAGGGGTTTGGTTTGTTGTTGCAGCTGACTCACTGCATCTCCTTTATCTTTTTTTTTTTCCCCTCCTTTCAGAGATGTTTGACCTTAAATGCAAAAGGATAACGTGGGTCAGGAGGAGTGTTTATTATGTATGAGTTATTTTCTTTCATGTTAGCAAAATCCTTTTGTAAAAGTTGGCAGAAGTCCCTGTTACAGCTAAATTTTGGACCCATGGGTGATCTGGAATTTAAGATTATTTATGTCTCAGTATAAAAAAAGCAGTGGAAAGGAAGCAAATTCAAAGAAAATAATCAGAGCACAGCTGAAGTCTGTAGCTTTACTTGTTTAAAGCATTCAAGTCTATCACTGCCCTCCTCCTCCCCGATGCTGGGTGACTGTTTCAGTGGTTTGGGGCTTGTGTGTAGAAGCTGGAGCATTTGTAGAAACGACACATCACACCATTTCAGTGTTGTTTCACGAGGCAAGGAGCACGAAGCACTTTACAGATTCAAAGAACGAACTTGCACAGCAGAGCTCCTGTGGACAGGTGTGCTGACATCACCTGCAACTCATGTTGCAGTTTAACTTTGCTCTACAGGTACAGAGAGGAACAGCAAGTGGGGAGCAAATCCTGCTGCTGCTGTCACTCCCATCTCCTGTCCCCAGTCCGTGGCTTTCACTGGGCTGGGGTGACGGGCAGCCACACTCTGCAGTCCTCACTCACTCTGGTGCGTGGTTCCTCAGCAAACCACCTCTGACTCCAGGGAGCTGTTTGCACTGTAAAAAGGAACTGCTGAGTGTGAACCAGAGCTGAAGTTCAGCCCTGGTCTGCCAGTGCTGTCCAGGCTGGGGTCATTGCAGGGCAGATCATTCCTGAAGGGTGGGGCTGTAAAGAACATTTTTAGGAAAGGGTTGTTTTTATGTGCTAATTCCCAGAATGGTCCCAGGGTAAATCCATACTGGCTGTTTTTCCAAGTCTCATTTACTCTTAATCAACATAAAATCGAGGCAAAAGTTCTTAAAATATTCAGAAAGCAGCTTTGCCTCTTGACCATGCTATTTCACAGCCATCTTCCAACAAAGCTAAAGGGAAAAGGACAGTTGTTCCTCATACAAACATGCACAGAGACAATTCTCAAAACCTTGTACCATCAGTCAGGGGTCAACCCCAGTGACAGGATAGGCTCCGTCCACACTTCTCCTTTGACTGCTCATTTTCCCAGCAGACCTCTCTGCCAACAGGCACCATTCCTCGATTCCACCCCTCCAGTGCACAGAACAAGGAAGAAAGCAGCACCCCACAGCCCCTCCAAATCGTGCCCCAGCAGCCAGGGGTAGCTGCTATTACTTGGCTTGAGGCTGAGCAGACCTGTCTCACTTTTGAGAACACATTTGAATGCACAGCGGTTTTCACTTTGAGGCGTCCTCCCCCTCCAGCATGAGCAGACATTAAATATGTGCATATTTAATGCTCTGCTAGCTCTGCAGCCATCAGGTTGGATCAGCAAGGGGAACTGCCTGAGTAATTCAGGTGTCTGTGGAATGTCAGAGCCTGCAGGTACAGTAGGGTGACATTTTCAGAAGTATCTACATTTCTTAGGCTCTTCAAGCTCCATTGAAACTCGCTTGAGGTGAATTTGAATGGAACATAAGCCCCCAGATCTCTTTTGTATTTTAGGTTAGCTCCTTAAATTTTGCAATAAATAACAAGGAGACACTGCTTGGCAAGATGGGAGCAGAGGAGGAGTCTGGATAGCGTGATCACAGGCATAAATGGACAAAATTACTTTGAATATTGGAAGTATATTTCATGTGGTGCTCAAGGTCACACAGCAAATCAATGGGCAAAACTGAACCAAGGCCCTGAGGGCATATTACTTGCAATCAGATGCAGGAGTAATTGAGTAATTGCACAGACTTAGAAGCAGCATTACATCAACTTAACATATGGCCAGAAAGGGGCTTGGGGAGCTTCTGTGATCTGCTGAAGGGGAGAGAGAGTCAAGAGCAGGGCTGACATTAGATTGGAACAGCTAATATCACACAGGTAACCTGGCATGGGGAAGACTGCTGCTATTTATACTCCATAAAAATTCTGATTTTAGTGCCTTAGTTTTCAGTAGATCCGCTGCCGGAAACATGGGGAGTCCTCCACTTGAAGGACACATCTTGCTGACTGTTGGCACTGTGTTGGGAGACCCTGAGGTGAAAGACACCCAGTGACTTGGCTCTGGCACCTGGCATGGCACTGCTGGGTAGGTGTGTCTCTGTACCTGGCAGTGAGAACCTGCCCCTTGGCTGCTGAGCTTCCCCACCAGCTGCTGGCCCAGCAGCGTCCTTACCAGCCCTACCTGGCAACCACTTGCCGCTCATTTCAGCTGTCAAAATTATATTTATGCTAGTGCAGTATTTCCTGTTTCTTAATTTGGATGGTTCCCTCAGCCATTTTTCCACTAAAATGCTCAAGCATTTTTTGAAAACATCTAAACAGGAAGAGACCTGACCTCTCCTCCCTGAACATCGTGTGCTCCCTTCTCCTGGCAGCAGCAGATCGCTCCTGTGCCAGCTGCTGTGGCGACTCCAGGACAAGCTGAGGGTGGGTCCCATACCTTGGGATGCACGTGGGCTCTGCTTGTGTGCACTCATGGGTTGCCTTGAAAAGCTCAGCAGTCTTGGGATCCCAGGCAAAGTCCTTCCTTTTCCCAGCCAGCTGGCCCCCTCATTCCAGCTCAGTGCCCTGCCTGACTGTGCAGATGGATCCCAGGTTCCAGTCAGCTGGTCATCCCCAGAAACGGAAAAATGCCCCTTGACTCAAATGGTTTGATGGTGAGCCAGATACTTCAGGGAGACATTCAGAGCTCCTCTCCTGTGCAGTCTCCTTGGGAACAGAATGGCTTGAGGGGCTTTCCCAGCTAGAAACCTGCAGGGTGTGGGGCATCCATCATCACTGCCCCTCACCTGGGAAGGTGCAGCCCCTGGGGCAGAGCCTTCACAATCCCTGCCTTCCAGCTGCTTCCAGCAAAGGCCCCAGTGAAGAATTTCTCTTTCCCTGAGCTGGAAAAGCTCTACACCCCAGGAGCCAGGTCTGTGCTTGCACACCCTTGCTGTTGGGACACTGGATGCAGCAGGTGCATCCAGCCCAGCCCAGCCCTACTGCAGGACCCACAGACACTCATGGGGTGCTGGGATGGGGGCCCAAGGGCACTGCCCACTGCAGGCTCCAGCTCCTCTCCTTGGGAGAGCAGTGCAGCCCTCAACAGAAACCATACAACAGGGATTTGGACAGACAAACTTCCTGCACATGACTTCAGGATGTTAAGGAGTTGGGCAGCTCTGAGGCAGAGCCCAGAAGCAATGAGGAGGCACTTTCCTTACTGCTAGCAGTGCAGAGCCCCCTGGAACCAGCAGATCCCAGCTCTGGGGCACTGCACTCAGCCATGGGGAATGCAGCATGAGTCTGTCCTGCATTCCCAGCCAACAGGGGAGTGGGATAAATGGGAAAAAGTTGGTTCTGCCTTCAGGAGGTGGAGAAGCTAATGCACTTCATTTCCAGAAGCACCCACACAGCCCCAGGGAAGGAGAGAAGCAGTGCCAAAGCCTCTGTCAAACCCTCTGACTGTGAGCACGGATGAGCTGTGGGACAGTGAGGGACCTGCCCTGTGGCCCCACTGCAGGGCCCTCCCCAGAGCTGGGCTAACACCTGGGCTTGCCTCGCAGGGCTTTAATGGCCAGGCTCCAAATCAGCTCTTTGGCTGGTGCAAATCAAAAGCTGACACACCTGAGGGTGACAGGACAGAAAAAGAGTGAAAAAACCCAACAAGTGAAAGGAAACTCAGGGCCCTGCATGTGTCTGTGCCCACAGATTGCTCCTGCAGAGCTCTTGGGCAGCTGCCACCCAGCACAGCTTTATCTGCACTCTCCTCCAGAAGCCCTCAGTGCCCAGAAATCACATTCAATACATACAGTGGGACATATACAACATACTAGTGTGGGGCCTCACGGCAGTTTGGTCATGCTGCAGAATTTAACCGAGATTGGTGATAACAGCAGGAAATTAGATTTATGTTAATTTTTTTAATGTTGGGGTTTTTTCTCAAAAAGTTGTTGTTCCAAGACCCAGCACTATCCTACAGCAGTGAATCTGTAATGCCACCCTCCTATGCCACACGTACCTCCAGAAAGGAGCACTCTGGGGTGTCTTTGGGGCTTGGGCAGATGGCCTCACCTGGCACTGGCTGCTTGGAGCAGGAGCCAGCTTGTGGCAATGCTTTTATGGAGTGCTGTGAGGCTACACCTCTTCCCCAGAGCTGGAACTGGGCTCCAGCCCTGCAGCACAGCAAATCCTTCTTCTCCAGGGGAGCACCTGGCTCTGCTCAAGCACCTTCTGCTGTGATGGCTACTGCTGGTGGGTGGCAATGGCAGTGTGCTCAGCTCTCATTCTCTGAGGAAAGAGCAGCACATGGAGTATTTCGGGAGACTCCTGATATTAAGGCACAGTCATTAACTGTGACTAAGTAAGATTTGTAGATATTCTGGACTGGTGCCAAGGAAGGGGGGAAAGGCAATCCCAGACAAAGGAAAGCAATAATGTGTTATTGGTCAGGAAGATTCATGTGGTGACAATGAATAGCAGCGAGTGGCTTGCAGGGATAGCCCATCCATCTCGTCTGCAGCAGGGAGCACCCACGGCTCGGTGCCTGGGCAGCACGGTGTCTGACAGCCAGCTCACCAGCTGCTATTTACATTTCTGCAGGCTCGGGGGTACAGGCAGTGGCTCCCCCCTGCACACACAGAGCACAGCCCTGCTTCTCCTCCCTGCATGTCTGAGTCCACCCAGCGTCCTGTACACACCTGGCTGCCTGCGGAGCTGCTCTCCAGGCTGGGCCAGCGTCCAAGGCACAATATCCCTGCCCAGGCTGGGCAGACCCTGATCTCAAGATCAGAGATGCCACAGAACACAAGGAAATAATCCCACTGTACATCCCTGGCTGTGTCGTTTGTTCAGTCTTAGATTGGCAAAGCCATGCTTGATTTTGGTGGCGAATTAAAGCCACAGCGTGATGCCATCTTTACTTCAACAGCTGCACTTCACCCAAGAACTGCCAGGGTGCAGTGGGTGGGGTGGCCTCGCCACTCTGGGTCTGTACATAAACCACTTCAAGCAGGAGGCTTTAAATGCTGTCATTGCTTTAGTTATTCAGCAAATGCTTCTCACTCTAATATATTCCTTGTCTTTTAATAACATACCAAGTTCTTTACAGAGCTGTAACAAGTTCAGAAGATGACTTGCCTATCCCATCACCAGCCTGCCCAAAGCTGACCACGTACGTATTCTACCCCTGCTCAGCACAATGCTCAATGGAAAAACACACAAAATTAATGCTCCCTGTGCTACCCAGCTGATTAAAGATTCAGCTTGGATGGGAGAGGAAGTGCAGGGTCCGGCATGGTTTCCTGTGTGCCTATAAATATCCATTTGGGATGGTTTAGGCAGAGGTCAGCCCCAGGCAGCTGTACAAGTGCTGGCCTCCATTTGCCTTGTGCTGGTGGAGTGGCAGAACTTGTGCCCCTTAGAGCAGGAGCTTTGGGACACAGACCGTGAGCTCCTGCTGCCTCAGTGGTGTTAATGAGGGTTCAACGTTGGCTGCAGCCGGAGCACAGCCAGGTACCTGCCAGGGCAGGGGTCCCACCAGGGTCACCCCCGTGGGCTGGCACCATGTGAACCTCTCCAGTCACCTGTTGGTCTCTCAGACTTTGCTGAGTGGCACATGAAAGCTGGAAATGTTTCCAAAATGCTCTAGAAGACAAGAACAGACAGAAAGATGCTATTCGTGTGCTTGGTCCAACAAAGGGATTTTAGGGAGCAGTTTTGCCCTGCTCAGGGTGGGTTGGTTGGGGGTCCCCAGCACAAGTGGCGCTCCTGGCCCCGGCAAACCCAAGCACACTGTGACATCTAGTGGCAAGTTACCCCAGAACCCAGGAAGAGCCGTGCCTGACAGGCCTTTCCCACAGCTCCCAGACAGCCTGCCCAGGCTGGTTTGCTTTGTGACACGCTCTTGGGGTGCCTCTGTACACCTGAACCTGTATTTACGTGTAGCAGTGAGTGTTGCGTGTATGGGTGAGTACGGATGAGAGGATGTATGACAGCTCGTTGCTCAGGCCAAGGTGTGCAGGTGACAGGGACCATATTTGGTGTGCAGCTTGGGCCACATTTGGCATGGCTTTCAACCAGTGTGCCCCAGCAGTGACCAGTCCTGGTGTTTGACCAGCTCAGGTGGCGTTGCCAACATTTCCCAGAAGCCAGGGGGACACAGCCTTCGTACAACCAGAGCAGACACGGCACCCTGTACCCCTCCTGCACAGTCACCTCCACCTCCTCCCCATCCTTTGGCAAGGTTTATTTAATATTTCACCCTTTTTTTCAGACTCCATTCGATTTCATGCACCACCATCAGTGACACATTCCATATTAGCTGAATAATGATACAGAAATTAAATCAATAGGCTTTTTCTAACAAGTAGAAAAGCACCATCGTGCACGTCTGGGCAGCATGAGTCAGGGATGTCATCTGATTACTGGGCTGCTTTGTGAAAGAAGGGACAAACAGATACCAAATATGGGGAGTAAAACTGAGAAAAAAGGTCACATTTCAAGAAGATCCTCATTCCTGTGTGAGAGGTCAGAACTGGGCAGGAAAGTGGAAGCTGCTGCGCAGAACATGAGCACCAGACTCTTCACACAAGCACCCTCTGCGCACCCACCACAAAAGGCCTGTCCCCCACACATTCCCTGCTCCTGGAGGACGACGGAAACAACAGCAAAGTCTGCAGTGTCAGAGCCCTGGGAAGCTGAAACCAGGGAGGGCAGCACCCACCCTGCTTCAGGTACTTCGGGTCTGTGAAGCAGGCTGAGAGCCACAAGTGGTGCCCAGGCTCCAGTGCCAGAAGATGTCAGGCACCAGTGAAACCTCGCAAGCTGTCAGCAGGGCCTCTCCTTTGTATCTGCCTTTCATAAAGCTTTGTTTAATACACAAAATGGTTACGTATTCTATATGATTTATTCACCAGAGAAGCCAAGTTCCCTTCCCACACAAGCATTCCTTCCAACAGCTCCAGGTCCTGCCTTTTCCCAGGAGCACTGAGGGAAGCAGGATGAGGTGGAGGAGGGATGGGAACAGCAGGCAGTGTGTGTGCTCAGCCCCCTGCTGCACAAGGCTTGCTGGACCAGTTTTTGGCAAGTGTCAGATTTTTTGGAGGGCCAGGTTTTTGGCAGGTGTCAGATAACATTAACCCTGGAAGTGTGAACCCTGGAAATGGTGAACTTCAGAGGCTGGAACAGCAAATTTATGCCAAAAAGAACAGCAATCCACACAAAAACACTCCCAGAAACACCTCCCCGTTTCTTAACAGCTCTCTGACCACAGGGCGAGAGCTGGGGACAGGGGGGACCCTTGCTGCCAGCCAGAAGGGCTGACCCCAGCAGCCCCTCTGACCCTCTGCATTCCTACTGGCTCTGCCAGCAGCTGTCACCAGGGAATGAGCCCACAGGAGAGCAGGAGGATGGTGGCTTCTCCCTGCCCAGTGCCCCCGAGGCACAGCAGTCATGGGTAAAGGAGGGTCCTTCCCTGGGGCTCGGCCCCTCCTGCCTTCCAGCCAGCACCCCTCTGGTCACTTCCCACAGTGGTCATTGCATCAGCACTCCAGGGCATAATGCTCTTGTGGTGAATACCTGGCAACACAACCCATTCCTGCTTCATGACTCTTAGCTTATGTCAACAATTTACTCATTTCCAAAGCACCAGTAATTTTCTACCTTAAAAAGTACACCTTTACTACTGCCTGGGAGACCTGTGTGTAACAAGAGATGGATGCTCAGCCCTGGCCTGAAATGCAGCAAACTAATTGTGTTTCTCCCCAGTTCTCGTGCTCGGCGCAGTGCCAGGGTGACGCAGAGCAATGAGAAATAAATTGACTCGAAACTTGGCCAAGGAGCATCAGCAAACAGAGGTTTGAAAACTCAGCTTGATTTATTTTATAGAGAGGCAAAGGACAAGAAATGCAGTACTATTCCCAGTTGTGGTGCTGGCAAACCGTCCTCCAAGATGCATGTGAGAGCAGAGCTGCTGGTGAGGCTGGGCAGCCACAGCCCCAGGGTCTGTCTGACAGGGGAGCTGGTAAGGGACAACATGACACTAATTCCCTTTCTGAAAACATTCACTGCAACCCTTGCCTCTCCTGCCCAGAGAATACACAGTGTTTTACATGAAGCAATAAAATAAAGGCCACCTTCTGACACGCAGGTGCTTAATACCCTCCTACAGAGCTGTCGGAGTTGCTGTAGGATTGTTTTGGCTTTACAAAGCAAGCCTTTGGCAAAGGCAGGAGCTGGGGCTGGCCAGAGAAACGCCAGGACTGCCCCAGCATGGGGTTCCAGCTCCCACGGGCTGGGGGGAGCTGTCGGGCAGCTCCAGCCCTGGAGAAGGAACCTGGGCGCAGCAGGAGCGAGGCAAGAGAGGAACCGAGGGGTTGATCCAGCTGAGACAGAAACCACCCTGGGGGACATGAGTGGGACGTGGGAGCACAACCGAGCCCAGAGGCCTGGAGCAGCAGCACTGCCCTCTCCAGCCCCTGCTCATGCTGGGTGACAGGAGGCCGCACACTGCTGCAGGCTCAGGCACCCACCCCAAAGGTCCCCTCTCGCCTTCTTTCCTCCCAGAAAACAGATCACTTTTGCTACTGCTTTTCAGAAAAAGGCATTCTTGCTCAGGGTGACCTCCTCTGATGCTGGAGGTCTGACATGCTGCCCCACAGAGAGTGTCCCCACTGCTGCTGTTTTTCCAGCTCTGCCACCCCACTCGGTCCCTATGGGAAAGCCGTTCCCTGCCCTGGTTGGGACAGGACTGCAGGGACAAGACTCCTGTGGGAGCACTGAGGTCCTGGTGATCCCTGGGGAGCAGCAGGGCTGGAGCCAGTCAGGGGGCAGCAGGAGGGGTGGCTGCTCCCCTCGACAGAACAAACCTTGGCCAGGCAGGGACCTTCTGCCCCACTGCGTCTCTCCAGGGACAGCTGTGCTGTACCACTGAACGCCCACTGCGGGACTTGCAGATGCTGAAGTGTTGGATCTCAAAATTTCTAGTAACTAATTTTTTTCTTCCAAATTCTAAACATAATATATCACGGAAAAACGTTTCTGTTTTCTGTTAAGTGAGCCCAAATAGAAGCAGCACATCCCAGGAGGGAACAGCCAGACCCACACCTTTGCTGTCCCTCCCGAGTTCATGCCTTGTTTTCTGGCTAATTGCATTATGGTTTAATTGCTGGTTTAAAATCCTTAAAGAAATAGAGTAACCAAGGAAAGAAAACAAGCCTCCTCCTACCTTCCATGGGGAGAGGGAACTGCAGCGGGTCACTGTCCTGTGCAGAAGTTACTCCTGTGTCCTTGCAAGTAAGCAAGTCCTGCAAGCAACCAACCCCATCTGCTCGGCTTTAAGCAGGACGGCTGAGATCCCACCCAGGACGGGGTGGAGAATCCTCCCTGGGAAAGAGCAGCTCGGTCACAGCTCCTTCCAGCCGCTCTGCGCATCCCGGCGGGGCTCTGACACGCCGCTTCCTTTCTCTGCCCCTCGGTGCTCAGCAGCAGCCTCGCCGGCTGCCATCCCACATCAGCCTCTGCAGCTGAGCCTGCCACAGGGATCGTGTTTGGCAGTGCCAAAGGTCTGGGTGGCATGGGTCCCACCAAGGAGTACGGGCAGGTTAAAACACAGGATGCACACAGTTTAAATCTGCTGCAGGATGGAGAGCAATGGAGCACTCAGAGGTACTCGAAGCACTCCGGTTACATCAGGGAGAAATCCTGGATGAACTGGAGCACGGCCCAGCAGAGTGAGCTCAGTGCAAAGCACACTGCTGAGTGCTACAATGCGGACACCACCCTGACCCTGCTCCAGTTTTGCCAGAGGCGATGGGAAAAGCATGCTAAATCCAGTGCTTTTGCACCAGAACTCTTTTAGACTGAAACACTTTTGCACAGCAAAGGTTGTTTTCTTTAAAACAATGTCTCTGTGGAATTCATTCTGTCTGGAGCAGAGGCAGCTGAGCACAGTTTGAATTTCCCTGGCAGTGAACAGTCCGTAGGGCGATGTGGCTGGGCCCTGCCACACCAGGCAGGGGGTGCATGGAAGGCAGCACCCACCTTCATGTCAGCTCACCCAAGTGCTGAGTGGCTTGGAGTTCCCTTGGGTTGTGGGCAGGTAGAGGATGCTAGTGGTGTGTTTGGGCCTTAAGGTGTTTATTGCCCATCACATGAACTTAGCTCTGAACCAATTCCCTCTTTGTCTGTGACTGAACTGCCCAGCACCAGGCAGCTCCCACTGCCCAGCCCTGGCTCCCACTGCCGCAGCTCCCACAGGGGACACTTAAATTTGCATTACAGCGGAGATGGAGAAGGCAGATAGGGTACAACAGCAGAGACCACAGCTGTCAGTGCTACAAGATCAGTGCTGAGCCCTGGTCTGTGTTTTGAGCACTCAGAGCACACAGAGGACACCTGACAGGGCACTGGTGCTCTTTGCTGACTCACTCTGTGCCACACAGCCTCACACCAGCTAGCAAGGTTAAGCACTAATGAAGCAAAAGATAAGAATATTCCAAGTCTTAATGCCTACGAAACATGAATCAAACTGAAATTTTGCTACCACTAATGAGGTTTCTGGTTGGAACATTCTTCTGTGTCATTGGAGGGGGACATTCAGACTTGGGTCCTGGTTGCTCTCACCAGGGTGTGGTTAGGACATTCACATCCCTTAACGAGGTACATGGGTGTGGTGAGAACAGAAATCAGCTTCTGATGCCTTTTGAAATAGGATGTCTGAAGGAAAAGGCTTTTCTGACTTCCTTTCCCAGAGGATACAGAGACACAAGCCTCACACAGGGCACCCTCAGCAAAGGGGCCCAGCAGATGGTGTCACCCCAGCTGACCCTGGTGGCAGTGCCTGGAGAAGCCAGCGCTCTGCAGGACCTGCACCACCAAACCCAGCACATGCAGTTGTTGTACAGAAAAGACAAGAATTCCTCTTCAAAAGGGGAGCACAAATGCCCTGGGGCGCTGCAAGTCACATCTTGCGCACTTGCACGCCACGAACATTGATGTGAGGAGACCTGGCACGGCTGGCTCAGCAGGGCCAGGGCAGCAGGACACACAGCAGAGCTGTGGCTGATGTGCTGTGGCCCTTTCCAGCCAGCCCCCACTCGTGCAGCGCCGCAGGGAACCGTCCCCTGGCTCTGTGCCTCCGTGTGACGCCCGCTCCCCGGGGGCTGCCTGACCCCGGCTTCCTTCCCAGCCTCTCTGAACTCCCGGGCCCTCCGAGGAGCAGCACCACGGTATTTTTAGCCTGTTTACAAAGACAGAGCAGTACATTTGTGAGCAGCTCTCAGCGAGCGAGCACATCCATGCAGGCAGCGGGGCAGCTGGCAGCCATCTGGGCAGCAGTGTGGAGGTGGTTGGCCAGGGCAAATGATGGCTTCAGAGATGGAAAGAGAACCAGAGGGAGCACCAGGAAAACATGACCATTTTGTCTTTCCTTTAAAAAGCATTTGATAAATATCCTTTAATAAAAATTTAGTATATATTAAAGCCCCTCCTCTGGGGCTCCTTCAAGTGCTGAGCATTTCAGCACCCACGCAAGTGGGAGCCCAGTGCAGAAGCACTACAGGCTCCTGCTGCTCCCCTCTGTCATTGCTGGACACCACGTGGGCAGAAGGAATCACAGGGACTCAGCAGCTGGATCTATTATGCAGTCTGCAGTGGAAGCATTATCCACTTTACCAATTTCTTTCCTGAACCGTGATGTTTGAGCTAAGGACAGCAGTCCAGGAGCAATGGGACCAGTTGTCGAAAAAGGAGCCAACCTTTGCCAGCTCCTCCAGGAAGTCACCTGGACTTGGTGCACACAAATTACATCAGCAGCTGGGTGTCCTGTCAGCTCACAGAGCCCATGGCAGACCAAGAAGCAGCTGTGTTACAGCTCTTGCACCTGGTGCAGGGTGGCAAATACCAGCCACTACTCTGTCCTTTGTACTTATGAAGATATGTCCATGCTGCTTCCTCACAGCCCAGCCCAAAAGGCTCCCTGAGGGTGCTGAGCCTTATTCACACCACCTGGAGGGAAGAGCTGCAATTTCAGTTCTGGCTGTTGTTTTGCTGGAGAAAGAGACCATCCACCTGGCAGAACTCGTGTTACTCAGCTCCTCAATAGCAGCCATGCCTGACACTCCTCCTGACCTACCCATCCTGTCCCAACACGTGATGAAACCCCCCCCTTCTTCCAGTGGATTCTAGTGCTGGTCTGGTGGCATGGGCTCCACAGCTGCCAGCAGTGACTGGGTTTGGTGCTGCTCTTCAGCCCAGCACAAAAGCCCAGAGGCATGACCAGCGCAGTTGAATTAAATCTTAGGATTTTCAAAGTGGTTTGAGGACCTTGGAGGCACAAAACTCATAGATCTTGTACACAAAAGCAATTCCCAATGTCCTGTTCCCCCACTGAAAGTCCCCAGTTAATCTGACAGCCTCTTTGCTCCTTGTTGTGAACTGAAAGACAACCTCAGCCCAAAGGGTAACTTGGCTCTTGCTTTGACAGAGGAACAGGGATGTTTACAATAACAGTCCAGCCCCTTGGCACCTCTGAAAGGTCTGCTTATAACAAGTGAAGTGCATGTGGGCTCAGGGAAAAGACAAATACCTTTACTCATTTTGAGCACTCTCTCAGGGATGTGGAGAGGGACACCCAGCTGGCCAGAGTCAAAATGCTGCTACAAAACCTCCTGTCTCCGTGAGATGAACACAAGCCCCAGGTGGAAAGAGCTATGCACAGCCCACCCAGCTGCTTGAAAGAAAAAGAATCTAGAAAGCCATTTTCAGTAACTGGAGCAGTTATTACTCTTGCCCTGGCTGGGCTGCTGCTGGATCCCTGCTGGGCACCATGCACCCGAGAGGAGGAACCTGTGCCCAGTGCTCACCATAGGGTCCCTGCACAGCCCCACACCTGCCACCCCCCAGCACATCACCATCCCCACGCAGCCCCAGGGTCTGCTCTGCTCACCTCTGCACGTGCTAATGCACAGCTGGAGAGCTCGGGGTGCAAGGCTTGTGGGAAGGTGGTTGGACAGAGAGAAGTATTATTTCTGACACCCTAGAAAGGCTTCCTGAAAAACCACGCAGGTCCAAGGTCACAGGTTTCTGTAAGCACCAAAAATGAAGCTTTAAAAGTGACTCGGGTGCCTTGAGAAGAGGTTGTTGAGCCCTGCGTGGCTGGCTGACACTGTCATGTTTTAAAGTGTCTACAAAACTCCAGCTAAAGAAAAAGTATAAAATTTCATTCTATATAAATCTGAATATTTGCAGCTCTACATACAAATCGTCAGCTCAAAATACCCACTTGGTCCCACCAGTGAAAAAGCAGCCTTGGCAAACGCAGCAGCATTAAAGGAGCGCCAAAAAAAGTAAAGGTATTTTCCTTCCTTGATCAAGG
The DNA here is from genome assembly GCA_013398055.1 of Ifrita kowaldi. NCBI lineage: Eukaryota > Metazoa > Chordata > Aves > Passeriformes > Cinclosomatidae > Ifrita > Ifrita kowaldi. The sequence continues at coordinate 1,319,375 of VZRS01001618.1, forward strand.
CCGTAGCCCTGATGCTTGAATCACCCCAGTGCGGGATTGCAGCTGCCCTTGGACTGACCTGCGAGGCGTTTTTCCCTGGCTGTTCTCCAGAAGCCGTCCCAGGCCCAGCTGGCGGAGCCCCCGGGGTGGTCGCTGAGGCATCTCCTGAGGTGGGGCCTGCCCCGCGCCGCCATCCTCATCCTCACCCGCACCCCAACCCCGCACAGGAGCCACAGGTCAGGACCAAAGCAAATCCATTCTCTCAGCTCCTGCCTCTTAAGCTGGGCTGGAAAAGCTTCTGCCCAGGAGAAGCCTGCAGGTAACACTGAGCATGGCTCTGGCAGGAGCAGGAAGCGGAGCCCAGGGCAGCAGCCCCCAGCAGGATCCCAGCGCGGAGCACAGCCCAGGCTTGGCTCCCACCTCCTGTAAACACAGCTGCTCCCTCCGACAGGGAGGATAAATAAGGAGCGAGGCCACGCACATCCCGGGAGCTCTGCACCTCTGCATTCCCAGCCCCTGCGTCAACTGCCTGCACACAGCTCTTAATTACACGGGATGGGTTTGGTTGGGTTTGGGATTTGTACTTTGATTCATTTCGAACAGAGCAGCCCTGTCTAGCAGCAGAATAGGATGTTTCTCCTGTGTTAGGGGATTTACCTGAGTGATCGTTTTGTGCAGAGACCATTCTGTTTGAAAAGGACTTGGATTAAATGCTCACCACAGAGAAACTCCACTCCAAAGGCACATCTTTCCTGTGCTGTCCGCTCTCCAAGCAGCAACAGAGATATAAAAATCCTCTGCCACTTACCTGTTCAAGTACATGCCCAGAAATAGTGCCCACACAAGTATGTTCTTCCAAGCACATGCAACCGTTAAATTTCAGTTTCCTCCCCATTTGGGATGTGACAATGAAACATCTTTACAATGGAAGTGTGTATGCACAAAAAGCAAATACCTGACTCCTAGCTCAGCACTGGGGAAGCTCCTTGGCAAAATCAGTCTTGGCAAAGAAACCAGTGCGGAGGTGACTCGAATGGCAGGTGGTTGCAGGTGGCAGCTGGTGTTACATGTCACACATCCACCACTGCTAGTGCTGGCAGCAGGCTTGGGCCAGCCTCTCACAGGAATGAGTTCCAGAGGGATTTACTGAAGTGAGTTCAGCACATAGGACCCTTCCCAGGCTGCTCCAGCACACACATCACTGCCACACACACGTGTCACTGCCACACACGTGTCACTGCCACACACACACATCACTGACACAGACATGTCACTGCCACACACGTCACTGCCACACACGTGTCACTGCCACACACACATCACTGCCACACACACACATCACTGACACAGACATGTCACTGCCACACACGTCACTGCCACACACGTGTCACTGCCACACACACATCACTGCCACACACACACATCACTGACACAGACATGTCACTGCCACACACGTCACTGCCACACACGTGTCACTGCCACACACACATCACTGCCACACACACACATCACTGACACAGACATGTCACTGCCACACACGTCACTGCCACACACGTGTCACTGCCACACACACATCACTGCCACACACACACATCACTGACACAGACATGTCACTGCCACACACGTCACTGCCACACACGTGTCACTGCCACACACACATCACTGCCACACACACACATCACTGACACAGACATGTCACTGCCACACACGTCACTGCCACACACGTGTCACTGCCACACACACATCACTGCCACACACACACATCACTGACACAGACATGTCACTGCCACACACGTCACTGCCACACACGTGTCACTGCCACACACACATCACTGCCACACACACACA
>VZRS01001618.1:1321281-1359453 GCA_013398055.1 Ifrita kowaldi
TCACTGCCACACACACGTGTCACTGCCACACACACACATGTCACTGCCACACAAACGCATCACTGACACAAACATGTCACTGACACACACATGTCACTGACACACACACGTCACTGACATACACACCTGTCACTGCCACACACACATCACTGCCACACACACACACGTGTCACTGACACACACACATCACTGCCACACACGTCACTGACACAAACATGTCACTGACACACACACACGTCACTGACATACACACCTGTCACTGCCACACACACATCACTGACACACACACACGTGTCTCTGCCACACATGTCACTGCCACACTCACCACTACCTCAGCAGGTACACCACCAGCCCCCCCAGCTGGATGGATGCTCCTCACCGAGCACATCCTGCACCCAGGACAGGTCTGAGAGCACCCTGGGAGTCTCTAAAGCTGGTTCCTTATGTTGTGGACTGATGCTGCAAGCCTGCATCCTGATGAAGACAACTTAATTGATGTCCCCCAGAGGGAGGAAATCCAAGGCTGACAGGCACGGTGGCTGCTCTGAGCTGTGAGCTGCAGCACTGAGCATCCCCTCCTCAGAGTCCTGGGGGACCAGGACCCCTCCTCAGAGACCTGCAGAGCACACCTGGTAGCTCTCAGCCACTCGTAATGCATTTGATACAATAAACTGACATGCAGGACTGATTTTTTGTTCTAGAACACCTGAATTTAGCATCAGGATGAGGAGAAAGCATTAAGTACATGCTTCCATAACAGAAAGTTCTTGGGGTTTGGACAAATACAGTCCCCAGCTATGACTGCAGGAGTATCCAGGCCATGCAAGGAGCCATTCCCCACTCCTCCCTGACTTCCCCCTTGGGAAATGCTCCGGGCAGGAAGCTTGTCCTGCACAGAGTGACACATCCATGGCCACATCCAGGATGCATCAGAGAGAATTACACTTTCACAAGGATGACACTTACCATGACGAAGGCATTTAGGTTTTGAAAAATTACATAAATGGCCACCTGAAGACCAGTGGCAGACACACATATGGAAGAGGCTGTTTTCCACCCCAGTGCCCAGTGAGCTGCATGGGGGGACGCGGGGACAAGCTGAACCCGGTAAGAGCAAAGCAGAGGTCCTTGGCAGGGCCATGGCAGCTGGGGACGTCACACAGCCTTTGGACATGGCTGCTGCTCAGGGGAGAGGAAAAGCACCATGAGAAGCTGGGACTGAGACAGCAAAGTAACAATATTATGCTCATTTCAGTTCATTTTGGGACACTAAATGCTTAATCCCTTTAGTGCCACCTCCCACTGCAGTTATGCTAACAAAACCCTGAGCGTTTTGATTCTAAAAGCAGCGAAACGCATTTTGTGCCTCCTGCAGAGCTCTGCTGCGAGCCTGATCCCAGGGAAGTGTAGTTATCCTTCTGCTGATGAGAAAAGGTCGTGTGAGTTTGGAGAGGGCAGGAAGGAGCCATCAGAGGCACAGTGGCCATGGCTGACCTGCCTTCTCCCACGGCAGCTTTCCTCCAGACTGTGCTCTCCCCTGTGCTGCGGGCAGGGCTGGGGCAGGGCTGGGCACTGGGCACGGGCTCCTGCCTGCCCCACACACGTCTGCTGTGGGCAGCTGGCACCTTCCATGTGGGGACAGCAAGGCAGGACGGGCTTCAGGTTTGATGCCTCTTGGAGCACAGATTTGTCCTGCTTCATTTCGCTTTTAACTCAATGAGTCTGTGGCCATCACCTACAATTTCACAGAGCTATCGCAGCTGTGAAGAAGAAAATGTTTCATAAAGCCAAAAAAAAAATTCAAGAATGAACAGTCAGGCTGTTCATAGAAAGGAGTTAAAGTACCTCCTGTTGTTTCCCAGAAATGGCCCTTAAACATGAGGCGTGCTAAAAATAAAGCTGTGCTAGGAAAAAGCAGCAAAGAGCTCCACATTCCTAGAAGCTTCTCACACTCACATCTCCGCCTTGGGACTCCTGTGAGGCCCGAAACATTTCCTGAAACATCAGGCCATTTCGAGATGAAGCAAACATCCTCCCTCAGCAGATGCATTTCAGTAATGTTGGCATTTTTAAATTATCCAGAATGCTAAAACAATATACTTAAAAAAAAAAAAAAGCTAGCAACTAGTCATTAGGGTTCCTGCAAAAATAATCTGAATATGTCCATAGCATTAAAGGCCAAGATAGAACTGTTTTTATGCACCATTTAGCATTTCCCTTGTGGAGAACTCAAGTGTTTGGGCATCTGGATTTCATCTGCACCTGAAGAGACCGTGGGTGTGATGCTTTAACTGCTGGCTGCAGCTGGTAACCATGTGTTTGGATACTGCCACTCTCTCTCAGGAAGATTTAAAGGAGTGTATGATCATGTGCATGCTGTTAAAGAAAGATAAAGAATGACTTAACAGCTAAGGTTGAACTCAAGTCATTCTTTTGCCTAAACAGACAACTTTATTAGCCAGCAAAGAGGAGTATTTATTCAGAGTAAAATGAAAAATGGACGATTTGAAGATAAGCAACTTATCAGTGAGCCAAAGGCCTCTGGCAGCACTCATGGCACGCTGTTCGAGCAGCCCAGGGGTGCCCTGTGTTTCTGCCATGGCAGGGCTGGGCACCAGAACATGCTGCAAGTCTTGAGGAAAAGGCATTTCTGATTTTTCTTTGCATGCAGAATTTGGCCATTTCAACTGCTGGAAACCAACACGAGAGATTTCCTTCCCACTCTAGTCTAGCAGCTAAAGCCATCATTTCCCAAGAGAGGCCATGCCAAGGGGGAGGTTTCCCTGGCAGAGGGAGGCTGTAGCTCGGTCAGATATCCCCAGTTAATGTCTGCTGTCAGAGCACAGAGCAAACCTGCTGTCTGCTGGCCATAACACCAGTTACAATCCCACAGATGCGCAAGCAGCCCATGCCTCTTAGTCCCAGTCACATTCCTGTTACAAATAGCAACACGGATGTTACTTCTTCCCTGCTCCGGAGGAGTTTTCAACCAAGATTTTAAGATTATTTTACAAGGCAGGACAAACAGCACTGTGTGACTGCAGACAGGTACACTGGCAGTCATTTTCTTGGGTAAATCACCTGTCCCCTGTGAGGGACCAGCCTCACACAGTCTCGCAGGGACTGGCACCTCCCTCCCACCCTCTGGGCAGGCTCTGCGTGGTGGAGCAGAGCTGGGGGACTGCACCCATCAAGTCCATGTGTCCTGTTTTGGATTCATTGCTTCCAAAAACCACAAGGCAGCGCATGGTGTCTCCTGTGTGCCAGAGCAGAGGGGTGGCAGGCAGCAGCAGAGAGCCTGTGGGAGCTGTGGTACCTCACAGCAGAGTCCTGGCAGGGCAGACACAGGCAGTGCTCACACACAGGCCACCGTTCCCCTTTCTTCCCCAGCTAACACAGGCTTTCCTGATGGCAAGGGTGAGACACCTCCAGGGGTCAGTGAGTGAGAACCAAGGTCCCGAGGGCAGCGGTCACAACCCTCCCAGTTTGGTACCTCTGCAGGGAGGAGCTCCCAGCAGGGACAGGCCAGACCTGCTTCAGCTTTACTCTCGGGAGCACAGAGCCTGGAGCAGCCACTGCTGGAAAAACGGAGCCCTGAACAGGCCCAAGCCAGGGCTGCTAAAATGAGGGGTGGGCTCAGCCTGTCCGTGTGAGAAGACCAAGGCCCATCTCCCTGCCCCAGGACGAGCTCCCACAGCTGAGCTGCAGGGAGCAAACACTCAGCTGCTCCTGTAACCCTTCTCCCCGTTTCCTCCTTCCTTCACTCAGGAAAGTTTACATTATGTGTTACATTCCAGGAACATGCAGAACCTGGAAATAGTGTAGCTATTTGTAGTTTATTAAAAAAAAAAAAAGTGTCATTTAATACCTTTAAAAAATTGTGGAAATGGATGGTGATCCTACAATGGAACACTCTGAAGCCAAGGTAGTCATTCATGGACACCTGGTTGCTTGTCAATTCTGATTTTTAAATCAGCCTGTTATTCTGACACGCTTAAGCTATGGATTTCCTTTTAAATGATAACTGCCATATAGCCTTGGTTATTTAAAATTTTGCTCTTCCATAATTGTTCTCTGGAACATATGAAACTTCCACACCAGGAGAACAGCAGACAGCCTTCCAATAAGGCTGGGAGTCCGTGCCAGCACAGGGATTTTCACGCTATTTTAAGCATTTACAAGTTGTCTCAAGCCTTAAACGATAAAAACATCAAGTAGTGAGAGTGCACTGAACTCAATATTTTGCTGTTGAGGCAGCCTAGTGGGAACACGCTAGTGCAAACATTTGAATGTAAGCACCAGCTGGAGGCACTTCCTTCAGCTCTGCCACGAGGCATCACCGGGTGAGAAGCAGAAGCCCTGGCCGTGTGCAGGAGCTGCTGCCCTAGAAGGAAAGGTATTAGCTCTGGGAGGGAGCCGTGGTGCTGAGGGAACACAGAGCCACACCAGTGACAGCGCCAGGGCTGAAGGTGGCAATAGACGACTTAGAAGGACCAGAGTTTGTGGGAACAATTTAGAGTCTTAAGGAAGATTCTATTAAGCCTTGGTCGCTAATGAAGACTTGTTTGGGCAGGCTGACTTCATCACCCTGCCAAGGGCAGGCTTTGTGGGGAGGGGAGGTGCCCAGGGTTACCAAAGGCCAGTACATCCCCCTGCTCTATTTACCCACATCCTGTCAGGCTCACAAGTGCTTTACTGGCACCATGGCACAAATAATTCCTTGTGTGTGACAGCAGCACAGCTAGACCAGGCACAGGGGCACCAAGGGGTGTTTAGTCCCCGCAGGACCAGCTGGCCCACCTATACACCACACTCCTGTGTGCCAGCACTGCCCGGGCTCGGGCACAGTCTGCCTCTGGAGGCACCGTGGAGGGTGCCCAGAGTGGCTCTGGGCTCCAGTGGGGCCAGATCTGAGTTCAACAGCCCTGCTGAGCACTGGGATGTGTGTCCTGCCAAGCCCAAAAATGCAGTGCTGCAGGCACTCAGGCTTTGCTGGCTTTCAGGAGCAGCTACAGCTCGACATGATAAACTGGGACAGAGGTAGTGTTCACTAGCCCCACAGCAGCAGTTCTGCCCTTCAAGGAATGGCTGGTGACACACCAGGGAGAGGCTGTGCCCTGCAGAGCTGCTCCATGAAGGCATGAGGGAGTCACCCGACAAAAAACCCCAACACCTTTTTAATAAAAAGGGATTAAAAAAATAACACTTTAAGAATGAAGGCATGTTTTCCAGTAATTTACACAAATATTATTCATAGCCAAGTAGCCAGGAAGAGTCCAGAGCTGAGGGAATGATTTCTTTATTTTTAAAATAAGATGCGCTCAGTTTCCCATGAAATTCTCTGAAAGGAAAACACTATGCAAAAAAACTCAACACACTTCAGTGTTCAGAGTCTCAGAATGATACATTTATAAGCATATACCAGGCTAAAAATTGGCAGCTCAAGAGGATCATGTCTCTGAAGACAGAGAATGAGGAGCCAAGCAGCCCATTATTAGAGGCTGAAAGAGCCCTTTGAATAAAATACTGTTGTTGTAGGCGTGGGAGCTGGAGAGGAGAGGACAGCACTCTCCTATTTCTTCAGGGAACGCAGGCATTTGAATGAAATAATGAATGATACTCTAAACGAGAATCATATTTCAAACAAACATGTAAGTGACAAGTGTTATTTCAACAGGTCTAGTTTCGTATCTGTTGAAAGGATTGTTAGGAAATCTCTCTAAAAATGCTGGAATTTTTTTTACTCCAGCAACACTTGCCATCAGCATGAGCTGCAGCAACTGGGAAGGAGGCTTCAAGTGTGATATTTATCTTACTATTTTCTTGACATCCTCTGATTTGGAAAAATACGTTCCAATAATTCCAGTGACTAGAGACCTGTGATGTTAATTAAATATTGTGAGGAGTGACCAAAAGCCTTACTGTGCCATCAAATCGCATTGTAACATGTTTTTTAGGTTAAACAGCATGTCCTAGACACAAGAGCCCAGGAAGTGTGAAACCCAACGTTGCCTCTCACGAGCAGATGTGGTGTTGAAGGCTGAATCTCTAAGCCAGATCCACCTTCCAGAAGCAAAGGCTCAACCTTTCCTCCAGAGCTGTTTCTACCGAGGCTGTGCAGGGCTTGCTGCCAGCAGGAACATGAGCAGCACGAGGTCACCCGTGCTCACACGTCCTGCAGGGCTGCCCCAGCCTGCCCCAAGGAGAAATTAAACATTGCTGCATCATTAATGAGCAGATGCTGCTGCTGACTGTCTGCACCATCCCTGCAGAGGTGGAAGAGGCTCCCCAGGGCCAGCGCAAGGTGCAGCCCCCCTGTGCCCTCAGCTGCACTGGGCTGCAGGCTGGGGCACACCCCAGGGATGCCCCAACCCCAGGGTCCTTGGAAATGCTCCCAGATCAAGCAGCTGTCCCAGAGTTGGATAAAACTTAGCAGATATATTTGAAAATAACCTTACAATGGTTCTGAGACAGGTTCAATTCTTTAGTAGTTTCTGCCTTTCAGCAAAGCCCTGGAAAAAAACAGAGCTGCAGAATTCAGCACCAACTAACAGGTGATCTCTGAGGTGGTAATCGAGGCAAGTTGGGCTTTCCTTGCTCCAGAAGAGCCACACCAACCACTGCAAGTACAAGGGGACATGCCACTTTTCAGGCAGAACTCTGGAACGGGGGCTATAGCTGTGACTACTTTAGCAAACACATTGCCTGGAGTAATACAATCAAACTCCTGCTTATCAAGAAACTCTTGAGTATTTTTTCTGCACAAGATGTTTAATAATTCTCTCTGAAAGTTAAAGGGACATTTGTGGAGCAGCTGGTGACTCAAAGGGACCTGGTGTGCTGCAGAGACCCTCACAAGCAGCACCTGCAGCTGACCCAGCCTGGATTCAGTTTCAGTCAGAATCACACATTTGCAGTCCCATGTACCAGCACTGGTCACTACCTGCAAAGGTGATGAAAACTCCAGAAGCAAAAGCAAGAAAACTCTGGGAGAGATGGGGGGATTATTAGGAGTCAGATATGTTTACTGGGTTGGTTAAACAACCCCCCAGTTTTATGTGAGAGTTTGCTTTCAAAAATGTGTTTTGGTTGAAGTTTAAATGCCTCTGATGGTCAGCACATAAAAATGGAGATGATGACAAGGAGATGCAGACTTGAAATAGGGTACCCAAGTGTAACAGTAAGGGTAATTTAGGTCTCACACAAATTATCCGGGGTTGTAGTGGATCACTGTATATTTTTAACAACTATGGTTAGATCTCTTCTAGCAGATGTGCTAGAGGTAGCTAAATTAGAAATACATGTGCCTCGGGATCATTGGGTCCAGCCATTGACCCAGCACTCCCAAGCCCATCACTAAGCCATGTCCCCAAGTGCCACATCTGTGTGCTACAAAAGCACATGGGGGGAGCATCCAGTGTCACTGTCCTGGGCTGCAGGCAAGAGGGGACTCCCACCCACCCAGATTCTATGGGGGAAATAATGGCTCTGAGGCAGAGCCTATGGAGCCTTGGGGGGGAAACGAGCAGTTATTTTTGTGTCAAGATTAATCTTGGGTTTGTTAGTTGTTACAGAGGAAATGGACACGGAGCTGAAGTGCAACCACAGCCAGTGAACTGTCACCAATCAGGCTAAAATAAATAACCCATTAATGTCTGAGGCTGAACATGCTGTGGAGTGTTTTGTAACGGTATCTGTGAGCTCAGGGAGCCTCCTGCATACTGCAATGTTTGCCTAAAGCTCCTCTCTTGGTCTGGCAGCAGAGCTGTTTGCATTGGCATCTCTGCCCCTCTTCAAGGTCCCAGCGTGAGGGAGAAAAGCAGCTGAAAATGGAGAACATGAAATCACACCCCTCTTATGAGATCCCCAGAGATCTCATTCTCACCCTTCAGAGCAAAGAGCAGCAGTATTTGGTGTGAAAGATGCTTATAACATCTATAACACATTCCTGGTGGAAGCTGGAACACATTTTTTACAACTACCCTACAGCAGGACTATCTATTTGTCTGAAGGTTTTTTTCACTCTGTCCTGCTCCATGTTGTCTGTTTTCCCATGGTAGTAGACTCAAACCCTAATCCTCAAAGGATAAGAGAACTGCAGACCAAAATGTTTTCCTGTCTCATGCAGGTCTCAGTTTGAGCTGACAAACACCCCAAAAATACCAGAAACAGCTGGGGTGTTTACCCAGAGGTAAAGGGATTAACTGGGAAAAGCTGAGAGACTTACAACCCCCAGCTGTCAGCAACACACCTCATGCAAAGGATGGCTACAGAGACTGGAAAGGATCAGTTGATCCCTTTTATAAGCAAAATGTCTCAGGCTGTTGGAATTCCTCACCTTTCCTGGTGTTGCCTCAGCCTAGAACTGCACCTCTAGCCCTGCCTGTGGGTCACCCCCACCAACAGCTCTGGGACAATGGACTTGGGAGAGGGAGTGGTGGAAAGCGGACTGGTTTCCAGAGGAGGTGAATGTCTTAAAAACCAGCTGCCACTGAATGCCGCAGAAATGGCCAGGAAAGAGATTTATCAGATGCTGCACCCTTGCAATTCCCCCAGTATCAACTTACAAACCGTGTGGGGACTTTGGTGTGGGTCTGGGTTGTACTTTCCCCCCCCCTTATCCTTCTGTGCTCTACTCTGTCTTGGGGTGACTCCATCATGTATATCCCCTATCACGGCTTTATGCCAAACAATTGATTTTGTGCCTTTTCTGTGTCTTTAAACTGAGTTNTCCTGGGTGTTTGTGCACACCAGCAGCTCAGCAACGTGCCCTTCATGAAGGGTAAATCCTTCACTGAAGTCTCTGCTTAACCAGGGCATAAAGGAGTAACAGCAACACACTTGGTGGAAAGCAGGGAGGGAGGCATCCGTGGGAGGGTCCAAAGCAGCAGCTCAGCATTCCCCACACCCTGCAAGCAGCTCTCCAACAGGCACCTGCAAAGCGATGCCTTTTCCTCAAACTACTGCTATGGATCCTGATACACCTGCACGGGAATTTTCCCTGGGAAGTTTTATTGTCTGCTAACAAATGATATCAGTAACTCTCCACAAACAGCAAGCCAGACCAAAGCCTGGGATATAAAAAGTACATGAACAGATTATGTTTCAGGCAGCTCAGTAATTTACGTATGTGGACATATCTGGGTTATGAAAGACTCAACCTTTGATACATTTAACACAGCCCCTCAGGAAAGTGAGGAGAACATTCATGTCAGGGATTGCATGGGGCTCTCTGAGCTGACAAGCACCCATAAACCTGTAGATCTTGGTTGACATCTGCCTGCTCCCTCCAGCCTGGGAACTGCACAACAGGGCCAACGCTGGTATTCCTGAAACTTCTGTACTGTACCCCAAAATGGCAGAAAGTCAATATACTTACTGACACCTGCTGATAAACAGACCTTTGGAGCAAGGGGTTCCACTCCAGGACTTAAGGGCAAACCTGATTTGGAATCTGTATTTCTAAAAAGAGGGAAGTTACAAGTACTACTAAGAGTTTTGCATTTCTGAGTCCAACAAAAATTCAAATACAGCTGACTTGAACAGTCTTACAGTAAGAGGAAGTCACTTGTTTCATACAAACAATTAAGTTTAAAAAAAAATCAGATCACCAGCTATTATAGAAGTAAATGAAGCTCATGCAATTTACACCGTCCCCTCAGCTGATACACGGGCTGCAACAGCAGCAGTTATGGACCCCAGCTGAAATGTAAACCAGCTTCCACAAAAGGCTACTGCAATTCTCTCCATGAGGTATTTCTGCATTTAAAAAAGCATACTGAATAAATCAGAACTCCCTAAACTTGTACAGAATTTCTGTTCCTCAGCAGCTCACTTCTCCTAAACACTATCACTCTGGTGCAGAGCTCAATGGAGATACAACACAGAAGGGAATTTGCATTTTTGGCAGTTTAAAGTAAAGCTTTGTGGTTTGGATGGCTAAAATATTTGCACAGAACCCTGAAGGACTGTCTCTGACACAGCAAGCTCATCACAAGATGCACTGCCAGGATGCTGCTGTGGCACACACTTCCCTCCTCACAACCTCATGCCCAGTAGGCATCCAGTTAGGGCAACTTGAGGGCAACAGAATTTGGCATTTCAAAACGTAGCAAGGGGCAATTCCAAGAGAGAACCAATTAGTTTATATATATATGGTCTTCACTTTGCACATGAAGTATTTTATTCAACAGTAACACATCCCCCTGAGTCCCCCATCCACGTGCAGGAAGCAGCAGGTGCTCCCAAGTGGATTTGGAAGGGGAACACTTAAAATGCTTTCAGAGCACACTTCATTCTTCAACACTGCAAACCAGGGCTTTTTAGCACACCCAGTGTTTCTGAAAACAGGACCTGAATCTAAGCACTGTGAATTACCAGCTTATTAAAGGAAGAAAAGAGCATGAAACCACACCAGTCACGTTGCCTTAGTAGAAGATACTCTGCAACAACCCCCAGTATCAAATGTTACAGAAATTTACCATGCCAAAGGAAAGGAACACACCCAGAAATCCCTCCCACAAAACCCACAAATGCAGGCCAACAATGAACAATCTCAAATTATTTATTAGGAAAAGACAAAGTACTGTTTCAACATTCGTACAGAACAAATGGTAATAAAACCAGGAAAATAAACTGTAAAAAGTAGGCCCATGACAGAGGAGTTGGTTTATGACAAAGCAAATGAAATCCAAACTTCACTCATGCAAACAAGCAGTAAAGAATTATTTACAGTTTTGATGGGGTGAATTACAGCATTGTCCATATTTGGGCCCAAATCAAATTACTCAGTGACATATTAAAGGGATCTAATCTGTACATTCAATAATGAGAATCTATAAAAAGAAAAATAATTTAAACAATTTACAAGAGCTGTGTTACAGATGGCATAAAGGCATCATTTACAAGAGCTGTTTAACAAGTGACACGAAGGTATTCATGAGTAATTTATGATTAAAAATTTGTAGCACATATTTTTACATCACATCTTCAGTGTCTGAACAGTAAACAAGAAAGCAGAGACATACCATGAGTGCAATGTAATAGAATAAGGCAACTTAACCAAATGGCTCTTCGGAGAACTTCCATCCTACCAGGTTTACAAGTTAACAGATCTGCCTGTCTGCTTTGCTAACTAAAACAAATACTCCAAGACAGCAACTGGTGATTACAAGGCCTGCAATATGACGAGACAGTAAACAGAAAATTAAATGCTTGTTTGTTAAAATGCCAAAACTCAAGAATGTAAAAGTGCACATTATCAAAAGCCCTCTATACCCTAACACAAACACATTAATTTTCATGTTCTAGGTGTTGTAATTTAATATGTCTCAAAATACTAATTCACTAGTCTTATAAACTCTTTCATAATGCACAGTCTGAAACTAACATACCTCCTCCCAAAGCTTGTATTTACAATTTCTTAAATTGATGCCAGAAATGCAAATTGTGAAATGCCAGCAATTTATAGCAAAGATTAGCAACTGACACACTATATTCCAGTTCATTTTATAGGCAACACTAATTAGCACATTTAGATTTTAAAATTATTTTAAATGGGTATTTCTGAATTTTCAACAGCTTTCCTAAACACTTTCAGTAGTGGCTGACTTTCTTGGAAGTTTTAACAGAGAACAAATGCCAATTGTGCCTACTTGACACTGTTTGTGCTAACAGCTACAGTAACAAAACAAGATGAACATGGAAATCCAGCCATGAAAACTCATCTGTCTCCTGATGTACCACGGGAACGTTATGGGCCTTACAGAGAGCAGCACAGGAAGCCACACCTGCCAATGACTTGCCACATTAACAAACACAGTCCACACAGTCAAAAAAACCAAACCCAAAAGGGGAACTTGAAATAAGGCCAAAAAGTATTGGCAAATGAGAAAATTTAAGTCTGTCAAAAGGACCAGGCCATAAATATTTTATTTACAATTTCTATTCAGAATCCTTATTTTCAACAAATGATTTAGCACCAGCAGGAATATGCAAAGTAGCATTACTGTGCTCCCCAGGCAGGAGACCTTGAGGCCCAATCTTGCTCATTAGTTTAAAAGAATGATCTACTCAAGTAACTACAGAGTGAGCAGGATTTGACACTCAGTTATGCAAACTGAGACTGCTCAAACATATTCCATTAGCACATTAATAATTACATATATATTACAGTATCTTTTGAGATGTTTTCAAAAGTGTGTTTTTAAGAATCCTCAATATGCTTTCCATGTGTGAGATAAGTGAAACTAATAGAAGAGGCTTATTTGCAGACTTTTGTTAACCTTAGAGAACTACTAATTTTACCACAGCTGACAAAATAACAGTGATGTACTTCGGACTGTATCAGTAAAACTTAAAGAATGTATGCAGCAATTATCCTTCTGCACTGTGAAAAAGAATTTTTTTAATCTCCCATGGTCACATCTGAGGACTAAATTCTGCCATTTTATCCATGATGATTGTGAAGCCCTCTGACTGCATTAATGGGAAATGAAGCGATTACTACACCCAAACAGAAACCGTGACAGGTGTGTCCCCAGCTCTGCACTGGGACCTACAGGGCTTGCTCAAACACTTCCAACCTGACCCACACATGTTTGTTCACTTTTTAACCTCAGCAAAGCTCTGTTACATATTACATGGTTTTTAAGCCTACATAATCCATAAAAAGAATGTAGATAAGAAAAGGACAAGTGACAAGGGAAAGAATTAGGCTTGTTATGTGTATAACTAGAACTGACCAGAACCACACTGACTTTCACCTCTATTATAGACTGAACTGTTTTCTCAGGATTACAGTGATATCCAGAATATAAACAGTGAAATATTTATATTAATATTTTAAAACAGGTTGACTGCAAATTTATTTATTAATGAAAGTTAATGACTGGACGTGAAAGATACCATCTAGTCTTTATCTAGCACAGATCTACTCTAGATAAAAGACCCTTTAATTAGTACCCAATGTTAAAACCTCATTGTTATTCTGAAATATTTAGAAATGAGAAGTTATTTCAACTGATCTGGAAGCAGGTGTTTCCTGAAGACCTATATTGAGTACAGACAGAGTATTACAGCCCTTAAAAGGCACCTTGCATCTGTACTACCAACTCAAGTGCAAGTAGGAATGTCACAGTACCACTGAAGGAGCAGATGATCCATTAGGAGAAGCCAGAGCTTTTGAATATACAGCTGAGAGTAACTGGGACAATGTGGTCTCTCTCCTTTCCACCCTGTAACTCTCA
Organism: Ifrita kowaldi; assembly: GCA_013398055.1. Classification (NCBI taxonomy): domain Eukaryota; kingdom Metazoa; phylum Chordata; class Aves; order Passeriformes; family Cinclosomatidae; genus Ifrita; species Ifrita kowaldi. The sequence continues at coordinate 1,334,529 of VZRS01001618.1, forward strand.
ATTATGAGCACCTGTTGGTAGAATCACACAGGTGCTTGAGAGGGGGAAAGGTCTTCAAAAGGCAGCTCAGACACCTGAACGCACTTTGGAAATCCTGAGCAAACTAAGACAAAGGGTGTATCAGTGCAGCTCCTCTCTGAACTCCTAAATGTATAGACTTTACTAAAAATAATGAGAAATTGTTTGCATTTAAACCTCTGCTAGATTCAGTAAAGAAAACTGAGGATGTTTTAATTCTGGCCTGTTAAATATTCAAGATGTATTGGAGGAGTTCCCCTTCCATTCAAACTGCAATTACCCAAGTAGACTTAGAAAGGTCAGAGTGGTTAGGTTTAATAGCTCGGAATAACTTCACCTAAGATTGAACTTCTCTATCCAGAAATAAACACTACTTATCTCACTATAAACTTGCATGATTTTTAAGGAGATACTGATACAATAAAACTGTGCATAATATTAGAAAAGACCAAGCTGGAGGGATAAGACCAAGAAATGCAAAAGCATTACCCCAAGATTAAGGGCTACAGGGACAGGAAGCCAGAAACCTGATGTTGTTTTTCTGGTATCTCTTGCTACACTGGATTAAAGGGATGATCTCCACAGCCAATAAAATTACCTGCCATTTCTCTGGTAAGTAATATTGGTTAGGAAACCTCATGGCTAAAGTCCCAGTACCATAAAATTGGCATTATATGAAAAAATTAAAAGGCACTCACATGGCTGACTGAGCTGAAAGATTACACATTCAAAACGGGTCTTAACATTTTACTTAGAAGTATCACAGAACTTTCCTCTAGAGAAGCGGTTCCACTTGAGAAGACAACAATAGTCCTGAGAAACCCCCAAATTTTCTCTACTGTAGTACATCACACTGAATCAATTCAGCTGCTAAAGCTGCTTCAACCAGTTAGCTCTGAGGAAAAGCAATGGCAAGGGTGAAAGTAAAAACAGACAGTCAGGAAAATGAAACTTATTTCAGTGATCCATATAAAAGAAATTAACCTGTTTAGAAGAGAATTTAGAAGAAAAGACTTTAAGGCTTATCTTGCAACTATTTGTGATGCCTATCATTTCTCCTGGTGGTAGAGTCAATCTTTGGAGACTCTAATAACAAGTTCTAAGCTGACAGAAAATGAGATGAACCCAAAGATGTGGCTTAAATACAGGACCCCTGGGCTTTACAGTAGGGCTTGACAACTGCTGTGGTTGCTCTTGTAATGAAGTAACAATTGTGCTGGTAAAACTAGCAACAGGAAGCCAATTTTTTTAGAAAGCTCAAGGGAAGTAAAACAGAGGTAGGGCATACTTTTTGATTCTCACAGTAGTTTCTATACAGTACAGCTATTCAAGAATTACTCCATTTACTTATTTTGTAATTCTGTACAGTTTACTTTAAAAAGTGTATGTCAGCTCACATCAATTAGTTTAGTTAACTGGGTATTAGGTAATCATCTTCTATATGTGCTTTTGGTTAAATATACAAGTAGCTTCTAACTACTGCTTCAAGAGGACTCTCAGTATCACAAATGAAGTGAAGTAGCAATAAACACGGTCAAAAGGAGCTCTTTCTAACGGAGCTGTAGTACGTCCTAAAGCACCCTTTGCAAGTAAAATGTCAGGTTAGTTTGCAAAATTTTCAGCAGGCTGCCAGAACATTCAGAAAATTAAGTTTTTACACAGTTTTATAACCAAATAAGGGTTACTTTTGATAGTCAATCATAACTCAAAAATAAAAAAGAACAGTTTACAGCATTTATAAAGACATTCTATAAAAACTTATTTTCTGAAGTGCTCTGATTTAGCATTAGATCAGCTGAACTGTGAGTGTAATTTTTAGTTGTTTATGTCTATACTGAAACATCAAAGCAAGCACAATGGAAATGTAGTACAAGTACCAGGAAAAGCAACAATAAATGGAACTGCATTTGTGATTAGCATTGCACTTAATGAGTTGCCTACTCTAAGGTACTGTACTCTTAAAGGACCACAGAAAATTTTAAAAGCAAAAACCTATGATGCTAGTTTAGGGTTCTGAATTTTAAGAAAGAGAAGAATGAAAATAGCACAAGGGTGTCTAACACAAGGGGGGTGTATCTGTAAATACAACACAGCCATGCTGTGGAATACTGGAGCAATCAGCTTTAAAAACCTTAAACCCCAAGATACGAATATGTCTGAGTCTGGTTGCTCCTCATGCACTTACAGGAAACACATTTAACATGAAAATATCATAAAATTGGGTAGCTCTTTAGTCCACAAAAACTTATACAGCTAATGACTGTGTAATAGTCCTGTAAGTTTAAGATCTCATGTCCTGGCTTCAGGACTAAACTTATTGTAATAATCACAACTGTAAATTTTAAAAGTCTACAGAAAACCCCAAAAATCAGTTCCAGAGTACGGATTTTATCCCAAGGCCACAATTTGATGAATTGTTCCATACTGCAAGTGCATTAAATATTGGTCCATTTGCTGCTGCAATACAAACTCTGATGCAGTCCTCAACTTCCACAAACTCCCAAATCCAAAAGTAAACTAGCAACCTTTCAACTTCAACATCTACTTGTAACTCTGAACAACTCTAAAAAATTACGGGGAAATCACAATTTCAAATCAGTAGGATGGGGCAAAAATTTTCCAAACCTCCACAGAAATAAGCCAAAGCATCAGAATTATGAAGTCCCATTCAGAATTACGAAGTGCCATAATTAGTCTATTTTATAAGGATTTCTTCAATTCTCTCAGGCTTTATGGTACATTTACAAATGATCATTCATGATGGCAGAACTTAGGAAGCAAAAAAAAAAAAATAAAAGGTAATCCAGAAGGCATTTTGGAAGTCATGTCCTCAAAAAATAAAAAATTTTAAAAATCTTCCCCCAAAAACCTGCCTTAATTACTAAACTCTTTTCCAAATCCAAAGACAGAGGAATCTTCCCAAAATACCCAGCTGAATCTTCAAATAAATTGAGTATCTTCGTGAAACCTTCAAAATATCAACTGCTTAATCTGCTGCTTTGGCTGATTCTTTGTTTTTCTATTCTTCCCACTGGAAATTAAAGCATTAATATTACTTTCATTAGACATAAAAATAAAATAATTACTATGTTTACTGTGGGAAGCAATTGTCTACAGTTTTCTCATCTTGTCAACAGTACCTTGCTGTCTTTTAAGTTGTTTTCTGTAAGTACACATAAAACTTGTGCTCATAATACCAGTGTAACTAATGAAAATAATTTTGCAGTCATCAATTATATACAAAACTAATGGGCCTAAAGCCTTGGGAATAAACCTGCAATATTTGCATCCTGAGCACTTAAGGGTTTGGCATTCCTTTTTCTGGAATTTCTGGGAAGTTGTTTTCAGAGGATGTATTGCATATTAGAAGTTCACTACTGGCTACAACGTACCAAAGAACATAAATAATAGCCACAAACAGTTCACTTGCCAATGCCCAACAGACTGAAACCCCCTTCCTTACAACAGCAATACTCAGTAGCTTAATCACTTTGTAAAAAGAATTACAGAAAATCAGCTATTTTCTTCTCCCCTCCCCAGATTTAATTCCCATCGACATAAACAAGTGTCATTCAGGTGGAGAATAGTTCAGTGTAGTGACATCTGGTAGCTCAACTGAAATTTGGCAGCCCAAGCAGAGCACCAACAGCTCCAAAGTATCCCTGTTAAAAGAAGAAAAAAAAATTAAAAATCAAGTTTAAGTAGGGTATTAAATTCTGCACTAATCACATTTTAGTGACAACAATCATCTGATGGACCAACGCTACAGAAAGAACACTATACACTTTAAATATATAATATTTCATAGTAATTATTTAAGGCTTTGTGAAACAAACATTTTATCCTTCTTATCTAGCTTAACTTTAGGAGATTTCCGGCCAAGCCTCACCAGACACTGCAGGACTTCTAAGACAGGTATCAGTGACTCCTAAAGCATGGAAACCAGGTTTGCTTTCTTCTTCCTAGAGAAACTGCACATTTTGCTTGCTAAAAAATCTTCCATACCCATAGCAACATTATTCCTAATGTACAAGTGAAGAATTTCTTGAACTATCCACACATCAATTTTTTGGACTGTCTACCTACCTACATACAAAGAACCACGTCCTCCTGTTGAATTACTTCTCCCCTGTAGAGTGAAATGTTCCCCCTCCACATAACTAAGAAATATTCAAGTGTTTGGAACATACTCTTGAGCAAATATAAGAGTTTAAAATTTACCCAAGAAAAATCTGAAGAGGGTAGAACTAACACGGAACTGTTACTGTGGACATCAGGACAGATTGTCAGTCTTGGGATAAGCAATAAACGAAAAAAGTTGTCAGAATCAACTGAAGGGAACAGATGTAATGCTGTAATATTTGCAGATCAAGAAACCAAGGACTAAAATTCCCAACCCACTGCCAAGAAGCTACAAGTCAGCAACTGTTGCACCTGTAATTAATACTGACTGCTTGTATTTTAACCAAAACAGGTCAGAGCTCTCAGCATTACATACTGATCTAGCTGGCAGAAGCTGCACAAAAGCAGGTTATTCTCAAAGCATAAAATCACTACAACAGCACTGAGGGGTCTGTGGTGGAATGAAAACAGGCCTTGTCAAAGCAGTCTCGACTTTCAAGACATTGCTCAAGCTCAGCTGAGAACAATGGAAGCATTTCAAAGGCCCAAGCTTTACATTTCTGCACTCTTTAAACACAATACTTACTGTTGTTTCCACTCAAACCCAAGAAAGACTGGTGACCCTTAGCACAGAGTTTAACATTTTCTTGTCCCTCTCCAGAGATCCACAGCATGAACTGAGATACCCCAAAGTGACTGAAGTACTTCCCTGGCAGAAACTGTTCCCAGAGAACCAATCCAGCAAGACAAACCTCCTCTTATTTCTAATATTTGCTGAGCACTTGGTGCCTCAGGATATCACACATGAGAGCTACTCAATACAGGCATTTCTGATTTATGGTGAAACAATACACACAGATAAATGAGCCACAACATACCTCATGTTCTAGGAACAAGGCCTTCAGCTGGCCTTTTGACCAGTAATCCAGTGCATATGCAAGAAGCTTCATTGACAAAGTATTCACACGCAAGAAATTGCCAACAAACACAACTCTGTTTATTTTCTAAAAAAAAAAAAAAGAAAAAAGAAAAAAAAGAAAAAAGCAAAGGATTAAGTCTTTTCACGGTTTAACACAGCTTTGAAAAATTAAGCTATGAAAGAGAAGACTGTCTTGAGCAAGGAAAAAACCACAAAAAACAAACAACTCACAATTAAAACATGGTTCCAGAATTTAAAAAACAGCACACTTGGGGAAAAGGAAAAACGGTGCAATCCTCCAGAATTAAAGGACTTAATTTACAGACAAGTAGCATTTGTCTTTCAAATTAAGTGAGCATTTTCAGCAATTACACCACAGAAAGAGCCCAGCTAAAAGTGCAATTAAATGAAAGATACTTCTGTTTGGTAGAGAAGACTCAATGCCTTCATAGCCCTGTACAATGCTGCTTGACATGAATGCAACAAGGCAGCACTGTAAAGAAGCCGAAGACAGTAAGACATGACAGATGTTCCTTTCATGTTCAGACCTCAATATACCTCAGCCTGACATTAGACTAAGAGCTGAATACTACAAGTGAGCTGTGAATTTTAATCAAGTCAAATGGAAAAAAGTGAAAATCATTTAATATTCCCAATTAACTGAAGTAAATCCAACATTAGGCAAAAACATTAAACACTGGTTAAACAACACGAGAGGAATAACCAAAGAAAATGTAATTGTGTTAATCCTTAGCACAGTGCTTAAATAAGCACTTAATTACATTAAATCAAAGATCATATCCAAGTTATTACAAAAACGAATATGACAATTCAACCTGTAGCCAAATGTCTAATATGCAACTGTTTTTTAACCATCTTGATTAGTTCCCAGTGAAGACAAAGTAGACACATTGTTAAGGCACAAAAACATAATTCTGTGTTACTGCAGGAAGTCAAAATAATTACATTCATTTTATCTCTATACATCAGTTCAAGGTACTAGTTTGTGTATTGCTATTAACTGTTCCTTATGATCTGTAGTTCTGTGACACAGCTGGAATTACACCAAAAACCTCTTGGAATAAAGCTAGTTTGGGCAGTTTACAAGTTCTGATGTGTCCTCATTTACTCCCACCCTTCAACACAAATTGCATACATTAGCCTAAGACACGTAGTATGTACTTTCAACTTCATTTTAACTCTTTTGTTATTAAGCTTTGCCATAAAGCAAAAAGCTAAAATTAACTTAACACTCACAAAATTATCTTTCTTCTCCATGACAGACATAACAGAACAACTGAGAATGAAACGGAGGGAGAAATTGCAATATTAAAAGTAGAAAATATAATTAATCTGGTTCCTAAGCAAAAGGAGGGTTACTGCAGCTAACAGGGCTGTTGGTACTTCTGAGACAATCACATCCAAAGATTTAAAGCAGAGCTCTAAATACACTTACTCATAATCTTCTCCAAGAAAGCTGTTACTAAACCTCATTTTATCCCAAGTTTGTTGATAATGAAGGAAGAAATCCCTGCTGCTCAGACACTCATGTCTTCTATGTCTATATTCAGTATTCTTCCACAGCTTCCTGGCTGTCCACACTAATACTGAAACTGAACACGTACTGGTTCTTTTTTAAACTTTGAGAAATAGAAGATGGCAGGAAACCCTCTCTGTATCAACCAGCAAGATGAGAAGTGTCAAAGCAATTTTTAAGTTACAAGAACTAGAAAAAATTAAAAATAATGCTTAACTAAAAACAAGGCTTTCTACAGGCTTTGATCAGAGAATAATTCCAGCTTGGAGAAACTGCTGGAGGCCATCAGGTCTACGCACTGCTCAAAGCAGGACTTTCAGCAACTTAAATGTTCCAGTTGCTCAAGTCATGTACTTTGAAACTTCCAAAGACAGAGTCCAGTTTGTCTCTGAGTCCATGTTTCAGGGCTGGATGCATTCCCTAGTCGACCTTGCCTTGGCAGGGGCACTGGACCAGATGATCTCCAGGGGTCCTTTGCAGCCCTAACTGTACTGTGGTTAAAGTACTAGGAATTGCTTCACAATATTTCGGCTATCTCTGGAGAAGTGGGACAAGTATATCTTTGTCAATGGGGAGGGTACCTGATGAGGAGCTTTGTTAAGGAATGGAGTCCAAAGCCTGCAGGTAAGTGAGGGAGCAGGGGAGCACAGGATGTTGTGATGAAGGACTTGAAGTCCCCTTGCTAAAACAGGGTGACTGTAGGCACAACTCAAAGCTATCACACGGATTTCCTCATTTCATTTGAGAATGTATTAAAAGATTTAAAAGTATACACCATTTTAGCAGTCACTTCATGTGAAGACAAATAACAGAGCTGCAGACAGATCATTTCCTTGTCAGAAGTTTTTACCTCATTTACTGCACACATCCGGGCAATAGAACCGATATTATTGGTGATGGTGACCAATATGGCTCTTGCAAGATCTTCTTTACTGACAGACTCCCTCTTCTCTTTGTAGATCATATTCCCAAAACTAGAACAGGAGAAATGGCCATTAGTTACAAAGTGATTCATGTGCATTTGAAGTAATTTCAGAATGGATGTTTTTACGCTGTAGCAGAACCTATGTCTCATGTTTGCTCTTTGAGGAACTCCCTTTTTAAGTCTGTATTAAATACATCAATTTGACACTACATCTGTATTTATTTCTTCACAGGAAATAGTCAATTTTGTTACAGTAACAGTCCCCCAACAAAATATTTTTGTTCAGATTGGACTTCCATGAAGAACCACCTACAGTAAAATGGTCTTATTCTTCAGACAAGACTACTCTGCAGATCTCGTCACTGTGAATTAAGTCACTACCTAAGTCTCACTGGTGAATCCTCCACTTCTCATGCTTGCTTCCTCACAAATATCTATCCATTCTTCTATTCTCAAAGTAGAAGAAAACCAGAGAGTAATTGAAAGGTTTTATGATGGAGCACAACCCTCTCAAACAAAATAACGCAGCTGACAGAATGCAATTTAGGCTGCACAAATGAATAGTTTTGAATCAGAAGGGCATTTCCATTACTAGGCACAGCACAAAAGAAAAGACAAGAATCCACAGCTACGTGTGATATTTTACCACCAACAACTCTGTGCCAGATCTACGTCAGTTCAGAGAGCAAGAATCCCAATTATTCTAAAACTCAGAAAGCCATTAAAGCTCTTAAGGATCTTAAAAAGTAAATGAGAACAGAAAGTACCACCATAAAGCAACTTAAAATGTATTGACTAAAGCGTAAAGTTCACACATATTAAAACCACTCAGCACATGGGCTCTCAAGAGGCTTGGACTCAGGTGGCTGGAGAGGGAGAACAATTAAGTTGCCATGAATTATGACTCTCTACTGAATAACAGCAAAGATTTAATGAACACTCCTATGTACATATTAGTTTTGCTTGCAGAGTTTATTTTTCTTATCTTTTGTAAGGGTAGTGAAGCTGCAACATTATCAATAATATTCCCCAATGGAAATAATATGTGCAGCTGTGACAGAAGTCCTCTGTCATTGACAATGACATTCATTCTCATGGTGCAAACTGTTTGTGTTCAACAGCCGTCATCAGTGAGAGAAGTAGTTAAAACATTACACCAGGTGTCTGTAGTGACAACCATGTTTCCAAAACAATTAAGAATTGCTCCACTGTAAGAGCAACACAGAAGCCATCTCCTACTCACCTTCCCTCTAGACAAGGGCTCTACTAAGATATCCTAGGAAATCAAAAAGAAATTGGTACTTTTTTCCTCCTCTCTTGTATGGTTTTGACTGCGACAAAGTTAATTTTCTTCATAGCAGCTGTGTGCTGGTTTTACCTGGGGTAGTTAATTCTCCTCATTGCAGCTAATATGGGGTTGTGTTTTGGATTTGTGCTGGAAACTGTTGATAACACAGGGATGTTTTTATTACTGCTGAGCAGGGCTTGCGCACAGTCAAGGCCTTTTCTGCTCCTCACCCCACCCCACCAGCCAGCAAAATGGGGCTGCACAAGGAGCTGGGAGGGGACCATTCTGTTCTGTTCCATTTCTGTCCTGTTAAACACTCTTTATCTCAACCCACCAATTTTATTTTTTTCCTCCCAGTTCTCTCCCCTATCTCACTGGAGAGAGTGACTGAGAGGCTGTGGGGTGTTTAGCTGCCTTCTGGGTTACACCACACCACCTCTGCACTGCGTTCCTGCCGCTCCTGCCATCACCTCGCGTTCCCTCTGACTCACATAAAGCTGTGCATGAAATACCACAGGAGGTTTCTTCAATCTCTACCTAGCAGGCACCTGCACTTGCACGTGGCTTTAAACCTCCAGGAAAGCTGAGGATACATACTTTTGGGATAAAAATGTAACTTGACTACAATAAAACCTTGCATAAAAGCAGTTCTCTCTGTATGAACAGTTTAAGTCTTGTTTTTGAAGCTCCCCACACCAACAAAAGAACCCACAAAGAGCCTCCAGCTTACCTGGATGCTACAGCCCATCCTGGTAAGCCAAATCTTTCATAGTCTCCTCCATAAATATCCCGAACCAGCTTGTCAGCATGTGTGCTGTCTCCTTTGGATGCCATTTCCAGAGCTTCTTCAAAGCTTTCACAGCCCGTCAACAAACTGCATAACCCAAGAAAGGTCCCTCCACCTAGACTAAGGACAGAGAAAACCAGTTGCTTTTAAACAGCATTTCCTCACATGACAGATCCTTACGCCATTGCCTCATAGAGTAACAATCCCAACGTAGGTTTTTAAATTACCTTGTTCCAGTTACTCTTTTATAGTTGTCTTTGGAATGGACTGATAAAATACTGACTCCTGAACCAATGTTAACAACCAGCAATGGGTAGGGATCATCCAGGTTAAAAGGCATCTTTTGGCATCTCTCGGGATCTGAGGCATTTTCAAAATAGTAGCACTCTGCCTGGCCATTGAAGCTGACAGAGTCTATGTACAATAAGCCTTTGACAAGGCAGTCAAGCTCATCCAGTTTGTGCAGCTGGAGGTTTCCAATCTGTGTTAAGAAAGAAAAAAAAGACTGTGGCAACATGTTCTAACATTGCACGAATGTGCTACAAATTTATGACTATATTTGTACTGCCCAACTTTAAGAAGCTATCTCACACAACTAATTCAGGAATTTCAATGGCACTATAAAGCCAACAAAGAATTCAGAGCTAAATTCTGAATACATAAACTAGCAAGTTAATCTGAGTGTAAATCCAGATCTGACCTGAATCAAGAAGTATCTGCTTTGCTAAGCTCAAAGATAACTTTCGAGACACTAAGACATCACTCTCTTGAAAAATTAACAACATTTTTCATAATTTAAATCAATAAAAAGGTCATCAAATACCCTAGGGGCCCCACTGAGTGTCACCTTGGTGGAACTCACATCTGCACATCTTTTCAAGGTTTGTGGGATTCCTCCACCATATTACAAGTCAAAACAGTAATTTCTAAGATACCAGTATATAAAAAGCTCAATTTCATTGTACTAACTATCCTTGCAACTTTATTAACACTCCAAGGACCATAGGAAAACCACAGATCAGCAATTCTGTGGGGCTTGAGGCTCACTACAGTTCTTCCATAATTCCGCACACGATATTTAAGCTGCCATTCTCTCATAAAGCAGAAGGGAAATTAACAGGTGCTGTGGATTCCAGGAAGGCTGTAACTTCCCACCATGCTTAATACAATTCATAATAGAAAGTATTACAGCTTTCCCCAGTTTTTCAAAATACAGATTACTTTAACCCATCGCCAGCAATGCTTTCAGCATCAGCTTCAGGCAGAGGCAAGGCAGGCTACCTACTGTGCGAAAGTCTTCCTCGAACTTGTACGCGCCACCGCCGGTGGCACAGAGCACCGTGTGTAGTGTTGAGAAGTTTTTATTTCTTCCCATTTGGATAAAGGTAGGCAAATCATGAGTTGGGAACCGAATAAAGTGCAAGTTTCCTCTTCGAGCAAAAATTGTTAAGTCTTTCAGCTCCAGGTGGACATCCCGAATGCCAGTGGATCCGTAGGCTACATTGGAAGTCAGGTATTTGCGGATGCTCTTCAGGCTTTCAACTTCCTCCTGCTCCTCCTCTGCAGTGATGTCAATAGGTTCAAAATAGGCAAGTTTGACCAACGTTCCCCCAATGTCCATGCCAAACCACGGGAAAGCTGTGAAGACACAAGAATAAGCCATTAGGTTTGCTGAAGAGCAAAAGCCATACATGGAGTTCAAGACTGAACCACGGCCGTACTTTTCAACAAGACAGACATTAACAACAAACCTCACAGGAGAAAAGAATTTGCACTCATTTCAGTTACATGACCTTAAATATCTCTTGTCACAGGTAAAAATGGAAAAATGAGCAACTCTACACATTTAAATGCTATAACGTGCTTAGAAAGCTGAACTAAAAATTCTCCAAGCCATATCATATCTTTCAGACCAACTCATCGACAAAATTCAACCATTTTTTTCTTTATTGAGAACAAAGGATTAAAAGAACCTTCCTGTCTAAAATAACAGCTCTGATGCGGTTCAGCACAAAGCCTGCAGCGCACACTTGAAGAAAGCAGGTTCCACATTACAGCTGACAACAGGGGCAGGACAGGTACCCCTCCTCTAACAGTCCCTCACATAACATGGCTGTTGAGAGGAAAGCTTTAATTTATTTGCATGCACTTTAAAAACCGACACAGTTAAGATGCTCAATTTCTATCCCTTGAAGTTAAAGAGGTAACAAAATGTCCTATTAAGAAGTGTAAGCAAAAGAGAAAATTAATATTACTGAATTTAGGTTCAGTTTTTTGGGTTTTTTTCTTTTTTTTGGTACCTTGGCTAGGAAGGGGGAATTTCTGTACTACAAAATAACAACACTAAAGCACAAGTGCTTTGCCTTTGTCCCTTATGTGGGATGACTGCAGTGCCTAAAAGGGATTTTATGGTCTATGACATGCAGGACCATAATCTGAATATGCCCACATCAATAAATATTCCTAACTATGTGGAGTTAAACAGATACCCAGCAACCCTACAGCAAAGACAACATCTTCAACTGAGAGCTATCCCACTGTCATTTCCCAGAAACAGTATTTAAAATTTAAGTTTAAGAAAGATCTTGGCTATCCAGCTGGGAAGCTCATGTTTTTATTTCCTAATTGACACTATAACTTGCTTGGTTTTGCTTCCTCTTTTTTTATTTTTTAGCATTCCAATTTATTTCTTCAGATGTAATTCATACCTTACAGAAGCATGAAATTCAGGAACAAAACCACAAAGATGTTAATATGCTTATCATGAGCAAGATGCAATTACACTGTATTTAGATTACCAGTGGGATCTATCCTTGAGAAGACTGACCTACGAAAATATTTTAATGTATTTAGGCAAGGCTGGCTCTGCGTCAGTTCATTTATGAGTGCTAAAGTTAAGAAGAAAAGAAACTTCAATGATGCCTCAACTTTCAGAAATGAGTGTCAATAGAATGTTGTCAGATATTAACAAAAAATTTAGTTGGTTATCTCACTCATCTTGAAAAACTAAATTTAAATACAAGGGTAAATTCTGTGACAAAATCTAGCTTGAAGTGGAAATGAAGATGTTCTATAAACCTGGTATCTTTTCCATAAAGCTGAGGGCTAAGCATAAAGACACAACATGAACTGACGTTGCGACTGCATGCCTGACTTCTTCACCCTGAGACTATGGACGTAAGAAAATTTGTCATCTTTCTGTCTGACCACAATTAGCTGATGATTTATTAAGTGACCTCACCAAGTTTCAACCTCTTGCCAGGAATGATGTCACGAGAACAAAACTGAAGAAGGGAAGTTCATTCACCCAGCAGACCAGAACATGTCTGTAAGAGTTGATCCAACCCATGCAGAATTTAACTTGGACACACCAACCCAGGTACGACCTGGATTCTTCCTGTTCAGTACAACTACTGAATAACTAGGATCTCGTCCTCCAAAACAGGAAAGAAGGGGAAACAGCTGAAAGTTCATGTGATGAGTTTAAGGATGATTTGGTACAAGTCATGCCTGTTTGTCAGATCCACTGCATCCCATGTTAAATGATCCAAAAAGCTTTTGCAAATACAGCATTAGTTACGCCTCTGTAAGTCTTAAGGTTTATGGATCTCATATACCAAGTAAAAAACAAGAACAGCTGAACTGGAAGTTTATTCCATAATTTAAATGAGAATACATTTTATGCTGAAAAACGGGATCACGCTGTAAAAGATCAGTTTTCTGGGTTAACTGAGTGATCTTAACAGCCATTTACAGATTTTGAAATTGAAGAAATAGGCCAGTTTTCACCTTTGTGACAAATCCCAGGAAGTTTTATATTTTTCTATTGAAAATTTGTCAAGATTTCGCTGGGAAGTACATTGCTCAAGTTTCATTTGCAAGGTGGAGGAGTTCTGACAAGCAACTGGGCCCACGTACTGTTAACTTAGTCTTTATACCAGCAAGAAGGTGTTACACAAGGATTCTTGTGCATGCAAGCCACTCCTGATTGATTTATATTGATTTTGTTACAGTTACAGCCAGGAAAATGAAAGCCATTTTGTTTCCCAAACATAGAAGGGGACCCACATACACATGTGGGTATATGGCAAAGGCACAATCAGTTGGGATTGCATAGAAATACACTGATTCTACTGAATTTGAATGTAACTGTACATGGACATAACATGGAAACCTCATGAACCCTCCTCGTACTGCTGCAGGTTTACTCAGAGTAGATCTTGGCTCAGGAGCCATCCTATTTGGATGCAGGGATACATCAATGATTCTAGAAAAGGTACTTTTATACTGTATTTATGGGTCATGCTTCTCTGAGAGATTTAGGAGAATGCCAGCAGCACAACCTTTTGAAAAAATATCCCTAGACATCAGCTTGATCCTTTCACAGTTACAGAAACATGTCTGGATGAGACCAATACCAATTACACAACCTTCTTTTCAAGCTTGTAGGTCTGCAGATACAGGCTTGAAGACTTGCACAACTGCAACCATCATTCCATAGCTCCACAAGGAGAGTCTGCACTAAAACTGGACTTTTTTTTCCCACAGCTCTATGGGGATTAGATCATTGAAAGATTTTTTTCAGCTTTTCCTCTTTATTGTTATTCCCAGGAAGAGTCCACAAAAAGCAACGCACAGCTCAGAAATATTCCTTGCTGAGAATGTAACTCCTATTCACAGAAGGGCTCAACTATTCAAAGTTCAGCTACTCTCTGCAGTGGTCAGCAACAATTTGAAAAAAGGAAAAGTAAGAATTCCAGCTTTTTATTTAACAAGCCCAACTGCCTTGCATAAACTACATTAAACTCTTTTACAAACACACATCCTGCCTTTAGGAAGTCAGGCCAGGCTCTATTTAAGAATACACAAAATACAGATCTTTACTCCCCAAGAAGAGACAGATACCTGAAGTAGAATACTAACTGGGAAGTCAAAACCCATATGGCGTTCAATGTGATACTTCACACCAAATTCAGCTGTCTCCAGGACAGCAAGAAGAGTACCAAAATATACAACCTCCTTAATTACAAATCCAGATTTTCTTTCACTCCCCAGCTCTGCCAGGAGCCACTGTGGTCCCTACCTAGACACAGCAGCCAATGCAATAAAGCAACAGCTTGCTCTGTACATTCTCTGAAGACAACTTCGAGGGGCTGCCTGCTCAGAATTCAAAAAAAACCATGATCTTTAAAAGGATTCCCCAGAACTGCTTCCTGCAATTAGAAAAGCACTTTCTGCAAGGGAAGAGTGCTGTGGTCATACAATGATGGAGCAGTTGTGCTGAGTAAGAAAACCCATGCTGGTGGCTGTTGGGTGTTATTTAAACCTTAATAATCTTTAGAGATACACAGGGAAGCCTCATTCTCTTGTGTCTGCACTTCTCAAGTTCGTGCTGTGCAGAGTCACTGGCAGCAATCTTAAGGCTGCTTATATCTTATCATATAAGGTCTTTATATGCCAAAGGAAATAATTACAGAACATGTCTTTTGAGTGCCAACGCAAGCACAAAGGTTGAAGTGTTTTCCTTCTCCACGAGTTCTGCAGGGGACCTTCGAAGCTTTCCACCCAGACCACATACTGGTATTTTGATTTTGTACACCCATTCTGGATCCAAAGCTGCAGGAAGTACACACTCAAAGACTTAACTACTCCCCCCTTATTCAGCCAAGCCTAAAATTCCTGTGTTAAATGTTCTGTTTGTATACAGTTTTTAAAAACTGACAAACAGATTCCCGTCAACCTCTTTCCTATGAGCGTAATGACATATATGAAACACAAACACCTTTGAAATACTTTATCTTACAGGGAGAAAGAAGTAACACTCTGGGTCAACCCCATACAAATTAACAAGAACGAACCTTCAAAGAAGAGTAGCTAACGCCTAATTCAAGCTGGGAGCTTGGCACCATGGGAAAAAAAAATAAATTCACAACTGTCAGTGACAGCAAAGAACAGCCTACCACATTTTGTGCCATCTCTGTAAGAAAGGTTATGCATTATTAAGACATAAGACTGTTGCACTTCAAGTACAAACATGGCTTGGGAAATGATTGCCAAAGGGTGCCAAAGCTCATGATTCTATACAGCCTTAAAACACAAGAAAGGAAAATGATCATGAAAGCCACGATAATTTAAGCTTACTTCTGCCAGCACCGCAACAGTTCATTGTGAAAGTATGCAGTATCATCAGTTCTGATGCCCAAAATTTATCTAATTCAGCCCACTATGTAGCCTTTGATAACAAAACTAACCTTGATCCCATTCTTATCTGAATACTGACAAGGCAAACAACTATTTAAAAGTTATACTGAACTATTACACAGTGTTTATAAACACATAAACTAAATGCATCTTGCAGTTTCTCCAAATGCATTGTCTTCCGTGCAAGTGCACCCGTTCTTTACTTCCAGCACTTCCCTAAAACATCAGCATGCAGCGAAGTAAAACCTGATGGCAAACTTAACAGCTAAGCCAGCTGGGGGGCTAAGGCAGCTAATGTGAGCAATGGGACAAGTTAAGAGAAAACACACCAAAGCTTGCTGAACTGCTAAATTAAATGGGATTAACCTGAGGTCTGGGCAGCAGAATGCCTTTGCTATGCCCATGAACACCAATCTACACAGCCTATGAGCCTCTACAGAGCAAAAGTGCACTTAAGTGTCCTTACTCCTTGAGACACTGGAGACTTTCTCTCCTTAACAAGTTGTGTTAACAGGTTTTTGATTCAAATATCCCAAGACCAGCTCAAAATACATTTGGGCTGGACAGAATTAACACGCAAATTAAAGGTATCTGACACGCCCTGGCACATCCTCCCATTTTCCTTGTGGAAAAACTCCATCATGCTCTGCAAACTCCCACTCAGCCACCTCTAATCACGCTCCAGAACAGCCCTGCTCACAGTGGGAGGACAGGTGGTAATGGGCAATTACTGTAACTGCTCTTCATGGGCTTTAGCACTTCTACAAGTGGGTACCACGTAAAGCTTAATACAAGACAAAATATCGCTGCTTTCAGCTTGTCCCTCCTTGCTCATTCTGGTAATTTTGTTGACATTTCAGCAGCGGTCTCTTTGGGGATAGGCGTTATTATAGTGAGATACAGAATGCAGAGGCATAATTTAACACTTAGAGATCCACTGTGTATAACACTTTCAGTATACACTGCTCCTGGCAGTATTAGCCAATTATTAGAAATATATTTTTTAACTGCAATCAAGTGAGAGCCTTGAACATCTGCTATGGGCTAATAATCAGCTTTCAGGGACTAATAAGGAAATGGTAGGATACCAAAAATCTATGCAGCAAATTCCATGGAAAAAAAAAATCCATCTATTTATAAGGGATTCTCCATCAATCTAAACGGATTTTTAATAAATTTTACTACACTAATCCTCCATGTGCCCACAATGATTATATGTGTCCATAGAACCACACTGGAGAAAATAAACTTGAGATTTTCATCTTTCCTTTATCCTGATGCAGGATTTTGCAAATATCTGCAATGTACATTCATATATTAGTGCGTCTCAATTCACCTCAATGAGAATGCAGACATTTGTTCTCCAACTATTTACAATAAACAGTCAAAAGGAACAAACTGCAAGAAGTAACATACAGAGTGTATTAAACGCTCCAAGTCTTTGCCTTTCCTTCAGCACTCCGTTGCACTCCAGAGCCAAGAGGAAGGGCTCCAGCCCCCCTGGAGAGTGCAGCACGCTGGCACAGCACTCTCGCCTTCCCCCGCCAACATGCACAGCTCCCTCTGAATGAGTTCCTGCTCTCTTCCCTTTGGGCAGATCCCACACAGCAGCAGTTCTGCAAGACTCGCTGCTCTCACATTTATCATCTCAACCCACAAATAACCTTTGGAAATTTCCTTGAAAATTGCCAGCCATTCTTCCCCATGGGCATTTCCTCAGAAGAGCTATCATTCAACTGCTGCTTGGAAGGTTCCTCTGGAGGTCATCTGGTCTGACCTCTCAGTTACACCAGCAGGAAAACTGCCAGTACTAGATGAGGTCAGCTACAGCTTTGTCCAGTCAACACTTTGAGGCCTCAGAAGTTTTTCAAGAATCTTCCGAGAATGGAGACTCCACAACCTCTCTGGCTTCCAGTGTTACACTAACTTAGTACAAGGTCTTCCTGGTTTAAATTTCTGTTATACTCCTTTAAAATGCCTGACTCCTCTCATCACCAGCAGCTGAGATTTAAATGGCTCTTTACTAGCCTCTTTCAAGACTGCCAACCCCAGAAGCCATGTTCCATAAATTCTGCTGCATTTCTCACAGTTTTCACTCCAGCAAATTAGTGACAGCATCAGTCAGGTGAAGGTCTGGAAGGAAGGACCACACAAGCACGTCTAGGCAGTGTATCCACATCAGGGACTCTGAACTGGTTCGGTGTCTCCATTTTACCCTCACCTCTCTCATGCCAGTCACTGCAATCAGGCCTTCCTTCCTGATGCTAAACATCACAGATAAAAGTACAGGCAGACTAAAGCAATCTGCTCAATTCTACTTAGCAGGTTCTTAAGTAACAATTATCCATTTTTCCCCAGAATCACATTTGGCTGCATCACAGATGATTAGGTACTCACTTGGTCTAAGGAACACACACTCAGCAGTTGTGTTGAAAAGTGTCTACAAGTGTCTTAGCCAAATAATTCGTAAACAGTCTAAAAGTGGTACTGCGAGCCCAACTCAGCTTTCATGTCAATGTGAGCATGTAAGCCAAACTGACAGCAGTATTTGGGTACCAGAGACCCTGAACATCAATTTCCATCTTCAGTACTTCTGTGGATCTGCTCCTCTTCAAACATTCAGCTGCTCTCTCAGTGTGACTAACCAGGAGCAGAAATCTGCAGATTGAGTCTAAAGTTCGCTGCCTAAGAAACTCTGTGCTATTATCTTTTAAAAAGCCACAAGCTCCAAAGTATGTTCAAGAGGCAAGAAGAAATAAACAATGCAGTTGGACACTGTATTCTTCCCCTCCTGCTTATGCAGTTCCAACTGTTTCTAATTCCCATCATGAAACCAACACCAAAGTTCAAATTCAAGAACTGGAAGAGTGCAACTACAACTGTAGCATATTTGAGCAGTTAAAATTTCTTGATAACATTTGCACTGTTATTTAACCATGAGGCTTAAATCCACCACTACAGAAAACAAGGCTTTGAGGTCCAGCAGAGACAGCCCTGAAATTCGCAGGTTTCTGCAATAGTAGCAGCCATAGTCTCACCATTTGAATTATCAAACCACTACAACATTTTACAGACAGCTACTGCTGTCTTGACAACATTTCTTAATATTACACCAGGGGAAAAGAATGCTGCCTGAACTCTACTCTTCATAAACATCATTACAAACATCAGCAATTTCCACACACTGGCACTAACAGGAAGTGATGGTTAATTGTGTGCTACAAGATGCATATTTAGGGTTTCCCCAACAGACCGCAATATAAAATGTACTTTCAAAGCCTTTACAGCTATTTCTAGAGCTATGCTAATACTTCCTGTGTTAAACATGCGCTTGGTGATCTTCTTTTTAGGCTGCTAAAAAAATACATGTGAAACATCAACTTTCCATATCCTTAGTTGTATGCTGTTCATTAGCCAGGCATGCCATATGAACAACACTAGGCCTACAAATTTGGGACTAGCCATCTTTGCCATACAGTAACTCACCCTGAAAC
This sequence comes from Ifrita kowaldi, assembly GCA_013398055.1. Lineage (NCBI taxonomy): Eukaryota > Metazoa > Chordata > Aves > Passeriformes > Cinclosomatidae > Ifrita > Ifrita kowaldi. The sequence continues at coordinate 1,353,820 of VZRS01001618.1, forward strand.
TAAGTCTTTAAGTATGATGACAAAGATGCTAAACTCAATGGAGCAACACCTGCATCCCTTTTAGCTAAGGCACACCTGTATGAGCTTGACAGGTGTGTTGACTGGCACAGCTGTGCATCTGTTACACTGAGAGCACACCACCTGCATGTAGATTAACCGTACTCAATCCAAATCTCTCTTCCCAAGAAGTAGCTGTAATCTTATGACATTTTGTTTATATTCACCTGAGTCTGAACCATGTTTGCGCTCTCCAAAATAAACACGGCACTCCAGAATAATAAGTAGTAAGAAATATTATTACAGCTGTGATTATTAAAGCGGAGCATTCAGCGCGTTATAATGAAAGACTTATATCCAAATATTAGTAAATATTCTAAAAAGAATTAGAACTTGATTAGCCCTTAAAAAACAAAACTGTAGCAACTGCAGCCACCTGCGCAGGTGTTCAGCACACTGGTTAAGTGCCATCTTCATCAAACACAGCACCCATCCCCAAGAAACTGACTGTATCACTTTCTATTCTAGTCCTTCCGACGCCAGCACTGAGGATCACCTGAACCCCAACACCTCCCTCAGAGGGACGCACAGGAGCGAGACGCGTCTCTGCGGGCATCTCCCGGATCCATGGATGGGCACTGCCCGCCGCGCAGCCCCGCGCCCCCTCCCCCGGCCCGGCCTTACACGGCTTCTTGGCATCCTTGATCTTCATGGCGCTGCGGCGGCGGCCCGGCTCGCTGCCGGCCGGGGCGGGTCTCCTGCCGCTCGCCTGATGGGNGGGCCCTCACCCCACGGCCCCGCCGCCAATCGCCGCGCCTGGGCCGCGGGGAGCGGGGCACGGCCGGGGGCAGCGGCACGGGGTTGGGCCCCGGGGTTCGCGCCTTGTGGGGGTGCGAGAGCCACTCGAATGCTTTATGTCGCTAAGTAAAACGGACAGATGAAGTTTGCTTTCATTTCCCGTCGCTGTGACTGAAGTGCTGCCACAATTAAGCACCAGAGCAGTTTGGGAAATGGCTCCTTTGCTGTGCTGGTGCCTGGACTCCAGTGATTGCACCAATAACTTTATTTCTCAGGACAGTTTTCCTCACCTGGTACTACAGGCTGATGTTTAATCACCCATTCAGTTAGGTTGGAAAAGACCTCTGAGATCATTGAGTCCAGCCTACGACCAAACACCACCATGTTACCTAGACCAGAGCACTGAGTGCCATGTCCTGCCTTTCCTTAAACACCTGCAGGGACGGTGACTCTTTGGACACCACCTCTTTGGACAGCCCGTTACAATATCTAATCACCCTTTCTGTGAAGAAATTCCTCCGGATATCCAACCTCCCCTGGTGCAGGTTGAGGCTGTTTCCCCTTGTCCTGTCCCTCTTCCCTGGGAGCAGAGCCTGAAACCCCCGGCTGCCCCCTCCTGTCAGGGAGCTGTGCAGAGCCAGAAGGTCCCCCCTGAGCCTCCTTTTCTCCAGGCTGAGCCCCTTTCCCAGCTCCCTCAGCCACTTCTGGTGCTCCAGACCTATCCCCAGCTCCATTCCCTTCTCTGGATTTGCTCCAGTCCCATCCCCAGCTCCATTCCCTTCTCTGGACTTGCTCCAGTCCCTCGATGTCCTTCCTGAGTTGAGGGGCCCAGAGCTGGACACATCCTCGAGGTGCCCCTCAGCAGTGCCCAGCACAGGGGGACAATCACTGCCCTGGTCCTGCTGGTCGCACTATTGCTGACACAGGCCAGGATGTCACTGGGCACACACTGGCCCATGTTCAGTACACAAAGGTATGAGCACGGTCAGTACATGGCACACCCCCTCCGAGGGTTGTGGAGTCTCTCCTGACTGTCTGCAGCCCGAGGGAAGCCCACCGCCAGTGGCAGGACATGGTGAGGTCTCCCACCTAATGCTCACAACTCCGGGCTTTCCAGCAAGAATTCATAGTGGTTTTTTTCCACTTTCTCCCCTCTCTTTTGTGATAAAGTGCCATGTAATTATAGATCAGTTACTGTGACCTAAGTTGAACCTAAAAGCTCTAGTCTAGGAGGAGGATTTGGACATAACCTCTGTCTTGGAAGCTGAAGTTTCTTTGTGTCTGGAGTTCAGCTTTGGCAAAAGTCTCTTTTGAAGTAACCATTCACAAACCAAGGAAAGACTAAATGCTCAATTTCCTGGGCATGGGGTTTACTCACAAATCTGTTGGGTAAGGACAGGAACCATGTCTTTTCATCCTCTGTTCCCCCACTGCTCCTAAACATGAAAAGCCTGTCATGTATTTATTGTTCATGTTAATCCAGAACCTTACATTAAAAAGCTGAAATTCTCATGTGGATGCCCTCTTTCATTTATCATGTTTCCTTTCTGAAATGTCTGTGTTTGGAAAACTTACTCTAAAGTCTTGTAAGTGTTTATTTCTCACCTTTTAAAGGAAGTTCAGAGTGTACTAGCAAGCCTGCAGAACTTCTCTTTTTCTGTAAGCTACATGTAATTGTGGAAATTCCCGTGTGTTACTCTTAAAGTGAGGAAATTTTGGTGTGGTTTTGTGGTTTTTCACTGTAATGTAGTTTACTATTGGAACATTAAACGCAAGCATTTACATACATGTTAGGGAATACAAGAATTTAGCTGCTACCTGGAAGTTAACTTGCTCATAAATATACACTGTGACTGGAAAAGAGTCTTTAATTTCCTGCCTGTCACCAGACTGTGCAGCGTGGAATGTTTGGTGTAAAATGAGCTATCCGGTGTCTTGCAGACATCTCTGGTGGGGTTGGGGAAAACAGATCTGCAGGGAGATTTTTTATTACCTTAATTCTGAGGCATTTTTTCCAGCACTGACACTCTATGTTTCCTACACACCTTCTAACTCTAGAGGAAATGAAATACCATCCCTGGGAAGTGCTGGTAATAAATATGTACATGCAACCCAGAAAAATAAGAAAAAACATCGTGTACAGCCTGACAGCTGTCTGATTCCTGCTGTCTTGAAACAGGCAGAAAAGTTCCTGACCCAGCCTTTCACTGAGGAAATGATAACTCTTCCTTTCCAGCAATGCAGATTTACTGACTGCTTTCCCAGCCTCTGACTCTGGCAGGGACAAAAATGCATATTTGGTGCATGGGTTTTAGGAGCAAGTTCTGAATTTTAATACACTGGATGCCCACTTCAAGCTATTGTATCAAGCAAACCCTCGTAACTCATCTCCCCATGTGAAAAATGGGAATAGATAAAAGGGCTCTATGATCATTAATGAACTAAGGGCTGTTCAGTTAAAAACAAGATCCGCAAATCTGAAGTTTTGGTTTCTTCTCAATAAGCTGCAGTGTTTTATCTGAATGTCACAGCTAAGACAGAGTATGTGAAATGAAACCCCAGAAAACAAAACTGAGATCAATGCTCAGCTATCTTCAGTCCATCTCAGAGCTGAGGTTTAGCTCAAACTGGAAGTTTAACACAGGCCTGTGAGAGGCTCAGAACGATCATTAATTTGCAGAGCAACTGATTTGTAAGTTACGAGCACTTTTAGATCGCAGTTATTTGTATGTCAGTCAACACACTGCTTGGAATAGCCCCTAAGTAAGAATAAATAAATCTGAAGGTGAATGTATGATTTGGTATATAAATACAAATGTGAACACATACACACACACACACATGCACACACGCACACGCACACGCACTTATATAACTACTGTCCTAAAGTACTACAAAGTATCTTTGGGAAATGAAACCAGAAGAGAGGATTCTATATGAATGATATACCTGAAGGCAAGGACTATTTTAAAATCAGTATTTCTGGGGTGAAATGAAAATTGAATCATTGCTATATAAGAATCTCATTTATTTATTGGTGTGACCAGCTTAGTCTGTGTGTTGGTGCCGTAAATCATACTTTGGTGTTTACCTCAACATAGTAAACAAGAAAAATATTAACTTCCCCCACCCCTGAACAGTTCAATGAGTGCTTTACCAGGGGAAACTAGGGCAGGTTAAGTGATGCAAAATATGCTGGTGTGTAATTAAGGAAGTTTAAGCTGCTTTAGAAGAACTGCCTGTTGTGCCTGCTCTTATCACATGCTAGGTGAAAGCCTGATATTATCTCGTGTGCTGCAAAGTCCCCACCTAAATTACCTTGTGCTATTTGGTTCCTGTAACCTTGCTCTGCAAGAAGTGTCAAAGGCAGGGCTGAGGCATTTGCCTGTCAAGGTTTAACCCCAGCCAGCAGTCAAACCCCTCACAGCTGCTCCCTCACTCCCTCGTCAGCAGGATTGGGAAGAGAACTGGAAGGGTAAAAGTGGGAAAACTCTTGGACTGAGTTTATTTGGGAAGGTAAAAGGTGTTCATGCCAGCCAAGCAAAACAAGGAGTGAATTCACTGCTTCCCGTGGGTGGGCAGGTGTTCAGCCATGTCCAGGGGACCAGGGCTCCCTCACATGTGACAGTGACTTGGGAAGACAAACACCATCAGTCCAAACACCCTTTCTCCAGCAGAGGAGCTGGGTAGATGCTGCTGATGGAAGATTAGCTGGAAGGCTGGATCACTGAAAATGGCCTGATTCCCTGTAAGTTTGAGCTATCCATCCCCTGAGCACTCATTTACCCACTTTGCTCCCTCCCACACCTCGGAGGTAGGATGTGTACTTTTCCTCCCCAGGTAAGACACAGCCTCATAAAAGATTACTTTTACAGAAAAGGAGTGATCCTTGTGCTGTGGGGACAAACCTCATAGACAAGTCAGAGAAGGCACTGTCGTCCCCAGACTACCTTGAGCATCACTGTACTTTGAAAGCTCAGAAGCCTGGGGAAAGGAGAAGGTCAAGAGATCACAAAGGAACAAGATACAAAGCTGTGCAAGTCTCGCAGCAACCTCTGTTCCTCCTGCTTGTGAGACTGTGAGGTGCCCCCTGCGTCACGGGGTAAGCGTAAGCTCCTCATACTAATAGGTACTGCTTGTACTGCCTGTGTGCTCCGTTCATGCCCGAGGAGTTTCTTGCTGCCTGCAGGGCTCTCAGAGGGTGAAGGTGCTTGGAGGAGCAGCTATGCTTTCTTCACAGATGAGAGGTATCACAGGCTGTGGGGTATGTGCCTGCCAGTTCGGAGAGCCCTGCTGGGTAATGAACTCTACAGGCACACAGTGCTTTTGCCTTGGTGTGTGTGAGCAAACAGCAGCAGAATTGGGGTAGAAACAGCAGAATCGGTTGTTATTCCATAAGGTGCTAGCATGGAAATAATCAACATCAACAGCAGCCGTGTGACACTGACATCAGGCCACTGTCCTGAGGCTGCCACAGTGAATAGGCACAAGCTGTCCCATATGCCAGCACATGGAGCCCTTGTCTTGCTGCCAGGGATGGTGCTGATGAAGTATTGGGACCCCCTCAGGTCTCACATGCTCTCCTGGGGCTCAGCAGGGCCACCCCTCTGCTGCCAGTTCATGCAGTTTCTTGGGGTAAACCCATGGTGTTCCCATGCCATGTTGTGGGGACAGCAGGGACTCCTGTCCTCACAGGTGAGCAGTGCTAGGAAGTTGATGGCTCAGGATCAGTAAAACCTGAACATTTATTATTTAAAACTTTACAGAAAATCCGTGTATCACATATACATGTCGCCCTGTGATGAGCAGCTGGGGACTCCAGGCTTGTCTAGTTTGGAG